>JAQFVV010012528.1:2427995-3027995 GCA_028023455.1 Epiperipatus broadwayi
TAGTTTATTCATAATTACACAACTTATAGATATGAGTATAAATACAGGTAAACAGTTATGTATGACTTTTATAGATATAGAGAGAAGGCATATGATAGAGTAAATAGACATAGATTATGAGCAAGTTTAGTAAATTTAGGAATGGATGAAGCTTTAGTGGATCTTATTAAGAGATTATATAAAAATAATTACTATATGTATCAATTAGGGAATATAGAATCAGATAAAGTAAAAAAATGAGGTGGGATTAACGCAAGGATGGCCTATGTCATCTATATTGTTTTTGTTGCATTTGAAAGAAATGGAGAGAGAGAGAGAGAGCAATAGAAAGATTAGGAAGAGAAGTAGAGATACCATTAATAGATAGCAAGGGAATATATACATTATTGGTCTTTTATTTGTGGATGATATCTTCTTGTGCACAGAAAGCAGGGAAGATATGGAAGTTATGCTCAAAAAATGCACAAGAGTGGGTAAAGAGATGGTGATTAAATTTATTGAAGAAAAATCAAAAGTAATGATGATAATACTGGGGAAAGAGAAGACAGAGAAGTTTTTATTGGGGCATACAAAGTTAAGTGTGGTAAATAGATATAACTATTTGGGAATAGTTTTAAGTAATCAGAGAAATTGCTTGGATGAATGGGAGAAAAAAATAATAAATGAAGCAAAGAAAAGAAAGGGAATGATAAAGAAGTTTTTATTGGGGCATACAAAGTTAAGTGTGGTAAATAGATATAACTATTTGGGAATAGTTTTAAGTAATCAGAGAAATTGCTTGGATGAATGGGAGAAAAAAATAATAAATGAAGCAAAGAAAAGAAAGGGACTGATAAAGAAATTAACAGTGATTTCATATAATAAATATGATGTAGCTGAGATTGTATGTGAGTGGCAGTAGCAGAATTAACTTATGGTAATGATATGTTATGTGTTAATAAAAGGATGTTAGATTACTTAGAAAAAGTACAAGCATTGGATGCAAATGTGTGGAGGGCAAAGGAGGCAATTCAATGTGAAATGGAATGGTCAAGTTTTTATATGAGAGATGCAAAAAGGAAAATAAAAATGTTCAGTTGATTGCAGTTTATGGATAATAAGAGAGTAGCCAAAATAGTATTTAATTCGGTTATGAGAAAAGGATAGGTATGCAGAAGATTTGGATAAAGAATTTATGTCAGTATAGTTTCACAAAAGATGGGATGATTTGTGTTATAGTGGCAAGAAATGGGATAGAATAGATGCATTAATAAAGAATAGAAAGTTGGAGAGATAAAAAACTAGTATGGAGAGTATAAAGTTTAAATATATTGTGACCTTTTATATAGGTCACTGTATTAAATAGTCCAAAATTTTGAATTTTAAAGATATATCTGGCATTAAAAGCTTAATAAATAACTTTACATAGAGACTGTTCACAATACATTAGAAAATTTGCTTGAGTGTAGAAGAGAGTTCCTATGCATTGTCAGCTTCCAATAATATAAAATGATAATTTAACAGTATTATTATTAATTTGGGGGTATAAATATGTTTGTTATTTCGTCAATATTGAATAATAATTGGAATGATTAAATTTATAAATCTTGTACATGAATAATTGTAGTAAATTCATTAAGCATATTTTTATAGTGAATTAAAACAGTATTGAATATTCTGGGTAGTTATCAAAAATGAAGGTAGATGGAGTAATATTAATGATATTCACTCTAATCTGTTATTGGTCTATTTTTAATTGTACCACAATTCAATGTAATACAAGGTATAAATAACTTAACAGTGTTTGTAAGGGGGGGGGGTGTCTATCAAGAAAGAAAAATCAGAGTAAAGACTTCAACATCTAACACTTACAAAATTAAAAAAAGAAAGAGCTGAAAAAATTATAATATTGGGATGAATTGAACAAGATTACAATATAGGGTATGTCTAAAAACATGGAATAAGAAATTTTACTCCTTGTATGCATTTTTTCACTACTTTTCCATTGATTTAAAATTCCTGACTGGAGGAGAAAAGAAAAGGAAAGCCATTCTGTAAATTGTCCGACCAAATGTGACTTCAAACCCAGGATTAAACAAGAAATTGTAAACATGAACTTTTATTTTACATATTTTAGCCAGTTTATATATTTGGAATTGATGCATGAATTATTTAGTGGCAAGAAAAAGAAAAAAAAATGTTTTTTGCACGCTTTTTATAAATCAAGAAGAAATTACATTTTCTTGAGAATTATATAATATTAATACAAATCTGATAATTAAGAATAATTTTGAACAAAACTTTTAAGATTTAAGTCAAACAAACTAAACGTCACCTCAAATAGTATAAACTTTAATCAATTTAAAAAGAAAAAAAAATACGTGAACTTATTTTTTATTTTTATTAAAGAAGAAAAAACAAGAAAAATCATCTGATAAAAATTTTAGCATTATTTTGCTTCATTATTGAAAATGGAAAATGTTACAGTATTTATAAATGCTGTAGGATGTTGTATTTATAATTGCAAATGATTTAATAAATCTTGACAAAAAAAAATAATAATAATTCTCGCTAGTATTATTAAAGAGCATATTAAAATTTACTGATAGAAATATATATCTACTTCATGATCTATATTGTGGAACAATAAATGTTTTTAAAAATGCCAGGATCATTTTAAAATTATTCTAGATATTACTGTGGATAAAAAAAGTCAATAAATGATTTTGAAAAGTTTCATCTTGCTGACCTTACTAAACCAATAGTTAGTTATGTTAAGGAAAATTGTCTCCAGAAAATGTGAATAAACATCTGATTTTGTTGCTACACAGTTTTGGAAGTGTTTGATTTTGTTTCACTGTACCAGGATCAAATATAATAATAATAAAAAATATATGGATGGGTTACTCATAAAATGTTTTGCCCATGATGTCAGCTTTCCTTGTCAGTCAGCTCATATTAAGGGAACACAGTTTGAACTACTGGGGATAAAATAAAATGTTTTTTAATCATGTTTAGTATTATAATATACTGGTTATAATATGTTATTGAGATTTATATTTTGTTTGTATTTGTGGTGTGAATACATAAGCATCTTAAGGACAGATTAATATAAAGATATATACATTTATTATATTATATTTTTCTATTTGTTGTTTTATCAGTTGGTTGAAAGTATATTATATTTTTCTATTTGTTGTTTTATCAGTTGGTTGAAAGTATATTAAATCTCATTTATCTAGACAGAAAGAGAGATATTCATCTCTTGCATTTTTAAAATAGCTTCTTATATTTTATTGATGGGTCAACAGATAGAATAATTTGTCAGAGGTATAGTATAATGACACAATCATTTTATTATATGGAATATTTTATATAAGCATTTTACATTTATTAAATTTTGCCTATGAATTAGCATGTCCACTTTAATTATAGAATGTAGGCTATTCTTCATTCTCTGCATGTGTATTGCTTGTTATAATAAAAATATTATTATGCTTTTAAAAATAATTAATGATCATTTGACTTACAATGTTGGTTTGTTTAATACACTATTAGTTTATGCATTCTGAAATGAGATTTTTATCTTTTAACTTTTATTGTTAGAATTATTTTTATCTTGCTATTGTATTGAAGAAGATTTGCGATCATTTTATCTGATAAGTATGTCCAGCATATAATGGTATTAAATATAGTATCATTGATATTGTACATTCTCCCATTGATTATTCCTTGAGAGGATTATATTGTCAAGGCTGATAAATAGTTATTGCTTAGTTAGCACAGTTAATCACTAAAGAGGATTATATTCATGGCCTGTATTCTGTTCCCCTGTGATGAGACAATATCCACACATTTTGTACCTAGGAAAAAGGTATTGGAATTGGCCATATTATTGTACAACTCTACAATGTTGTTTTGTAGAGCCTCTCTTTATTGTCTGACCCCTCATGATGTTATGTAGTTAGTTTTCCACCATGTATGGTGAAGTTCTTGGTATTTTCAAATGATATAGCAATGCTAGGATAAAGTTAGATTCAGGGACACTGGTTGGTTTATCTATAATGTTCACCCAATTGTAAATAGTGTATGTATGATGCTGTACTACCTTCATCAGTTTACAAGCAAATCAACCATAACTTATTAGTAATTATAAATTTCTGTATGGCATAATAAGGGATACATATGTACAATGTCATATAATTTTCATCAAGCAGTGATCACCAATGGATTGGTAAAATAGGATAATAATTGGAATGATTATGTGTGGACATAAGCAAAGTTTGGTGTCATGTATTCATTTGACTTCTGATGTCTGTCCCCACATTAATATAATAATTTTCTTCATATTAAATAATAATAATTATTTATGCTGCCTATAATGGTTGCCTTTATGTTATATTCTGATATAAATAAAATAGTTATAGTGTAACATGCTGCTTTATAACATTAGGTTTTAAATTTTAAAGTTTTCACTTATCCTCACGATTTGAATATACTTTTATTTGGTAACTCGAATGCTAATTTATGTTAAACAGAGTTTAACATTCCTGTTCTATAATATAAAGTAGGAGAAACATAGCTGATAATGAAGACATCACTGTAATATACTATTTTATGTACTATGCGTGTATTCAATGGGATATACATGTATTTTATATACCTGATTTTATATAATGTCTCTGTCTTATTTCAGATAATGTTTTCTGAAAGATAAATATTCAATTATTTCTGATGTTTAAAGAAAATTTGTAAATAGTATAAATAAATCTTGTCGTGTTTAAAAGTTTATTTAGTTGTCTGTGGTCTTATTGCTAATCATCATACACATTATCATTGTTATTGTTATCGACATATAATCTTATTATTTTGAGGTCATTATCAATCAATATAATGTAGTTGACTAGACATTGGTATATTATAATAAATTTGTTAAGATCTTATAGTTTAAAAGTACATCTAAGGCATCATGAGTTAATAAACAAAATATTGTTTGTTAATTCTATTTTATATTAAGAGCTATTTTGTGTGCTATATTTGGGTAGTGGCAAAATCCCTCTCACTGACCCAAGTATATCTTGAATAATAATATTTAAGTTGTTTGAACCCTGAAAAGAATACATTACTAATTTGCACTGTAAAATTTGATTTTATGGTAAATTTTATATCTACAGTTATTTATTGTATTTAGATTTGAGTTATGTTATTTTCACAGTTTTTATTAAAGTTAACAAAACTTTAAGGTGTAAATTGCCTCTTTTGTCTTAAAACATATAGCTTGTTTTAACTTTATGGTGAATATTCTGGTTTTGTCAAGCTTGGAATCCCTATTTTATTTAGTTTATCATATTATTTAATAATATTTTGTTTAAATCGCATGTTGTTATTAAATTAGTAATGACTAGAAGGTGTCATGTGTCTAGGCCTGATCGCTCCTCAGACCGCTGTTTTAACAGCTATTGGCTGTCTGAAAGTAATAGTAAGGTGCATGTGGAAGAATAGCAACCTTCTAGTCATTACATATTATTTAATACAATATTAGTTTACAGTTCAATATTTCATTCTTGATCATCAACATTGTTCTTCAATTTCATCTTGATCTTTCCTTTATTTCTTCATTCCCATTTGATTTTAATTCATTATCATAATTGATTCATCCTTCACTGGCTTTTATTCTATTATCATCTTAACCATTCATTAGCTTTTATTCTATTATCATTTTAATCATTCATTAGCTCTTATTCTATCATCATCTTAATCATTCCTCACTCTATTACATCTTGTTTCTTTTCTCTTCATTCTTAGACTCATTTCATTTTATTATTTAATTATTACTTATTTTCATCATCCATTTAGTGATCTACACCTTAATTTACTTATTACTTAATTCATAATTTTAATTTCATATTCATTCCATAGACCTAATTATTATTTATTTATTGGTTTGATGAATATTAAATTTATTTCATAATACTTTGCTTGTGGATTTTAAGGTTTGTTTAACTGGAAGTTATTATCGTCATGGATCTTTGTTAGCTTCTTTAGATTTATTGCTTCATGCCAGCTTAGTTGAATCAAGAAATAATATCTTTAGTTTAACATTTCTTTTTATGCTTATATTCTTAATTATTCTTGTAATGAAGGTTACTATATATAGAAGTAAACAGAATATTGGTGCGAGTTAATTTATGATAATAGCAAAAACATAGTTTACTGATTTAGGTTCAAACAGGATCTTTAGCAATGAGGGAATATACACATAACTGGAAAAAAAGGGTTATTTAGTCTGGAAGTTGTGTAAGGAAGGCATAGAAAATATTAGACATTTGTTAATTGAATGTAAACACCTGCAAACAGAAATGGTATAAATAATGAAGTTGTGAAAGAATAAATACAAACAATGTGATTATACAGAATATGGGTTCTTGATTTTTATGTTGGGTTTGCGAAAAGATAAAGAGTACTTAGATATACAGACGATGGAGTTGACAAAGATTATGATGTGGAAATGGGATGAGGTAGGATAGAGAAGAATATGGGAAAAACTTAGGGCAGGGAATGGAAAGGGAAGGTAAAGTGGCTAACATCTTTCTCTGGGTATAGTGGCTGAGAAATTCCTAACTTAAAAAAAGAAGTCACAGGGCATTGCATCATATCTCCAGAGTCTACATCTGTAATGCAACACTAAATTGAACAAAGAAACTTTCTCAGTGAAATACCTCTTTTCTAAAGTAGCAAATTCTCTAGTAATTGACTTGAAGAAATAAAATATTATTTCTAGTTCATTGTTTATATGTATTAACTTTATATATATATATATATATGTTAATATGTCTGTGTGTTATTCTTTATTCATCATTTTTATGTTTAGCTTAGTGTACTTTTGGTTCTGAGCCACATGATGTTTGGCACCAAAAGTGCATTAAACAAAGCAGTAAACTGACAAAATAACACACTTTGCCAGGCATACTAACATATATATGCAATATGCAAAGGTATCATATATACAACTATTTCATAAAAAAACACTTTTGTTTAATTTGATGAGTGACGCACTAACCTCCCCTCCGAAAGGTATTTTTCTTTAAGCACAATTTTGGTTGTAATGTGTAACTTAAAATAAAACTATGGGGTACTCATAAATTAATTAATTCAATCACTTTTTACTTATTGAATTAAATAATACTTGAAATAAAAGTGTGGGTCATTCAATCTTTAATCACATTTCACTGATTGAATTAGCTAATTTATACAAGCTTCACATATTTATTTCCAGTTCTATATAACAATCAAAATTGGGCTTAAAGAATAATTTATTTGTTAGTTTTTAGAGCCTTAATCGTCAATTTAAATAAATATATATATATATTTTCCATGTGTCATAGCATTGGCTGGGACGTGAACCCGCTAATCCGGGACAACTGTTTGTAAAGCAGCTGTCGCTGATCTCTCGACCACCAATGCTTGAAAATAAAAATATTTTTTTATAAAATATTTTTTTATGTATTATTTTTATACAGTGAGTTTTTTTGTAACTATTCATATACAAATTTAAACAATGTTATCATATTTTCAATATTTGAAATGAAATTGACGTGCATTAAAAATTGTTTACAGATTTATATATATATATACAAGCATTTTGAATGTTGGTTAAAAAAACGATTAATGTAATAATAGAAAATTTTCTCTAGCCGAGTGCTTTTTCCACTGATGAGGGCAGAAGCACAGCACTCATAAATAGCAGGATATGGGTAGAATTTAAGTGGGATCGTCATGTATGTAAATTGATAATTTAAATATTTCACTTTTTAGACAGTTATATTTTTTTTTGATTGAGTAGTGTAAGGGTCAGAAAATGTGTGACTCGTAAACATAGTGCAGAATTCGACCACCATACAGAACAGCAGCACCATCGAGTAGCGAAGCCACCCGTGGTACTGAGTTCGGACATAGTTTATCGGTTCCACAATACAATCCACGAAACAACGCATCTGATGCGACATTAGTAAATATTTCCTTAGGCACGGTGGTCAGGGATATGCAAGAGACTCATGATTTTCTCGAGTTAGCCAATAACCAAACTAATATTAATTAAACATTCATATTTACATAATCGAGGAAATATTATATAGAATGGGTATCGAATAAATGAAACGTAACTGCAGACGTATAGTTTAAAATTATTTATTAATACATTTTAATAAAACAATCTAATAATATTTTGTGGATTTAAAGCTTCGGTAGCGGAATGTGCGACATGACTATATTTTAAAGAATACATTTATTTATTTAGACATTATTTTATATTGAGGATTTCAGTAGCGGTATTTCCGATACTGAAATGTTTACAAAAGGAATTCACTTATTTGAAGGCGTAATCTAGCTACCTAAAATTCTCGAGTAAGTATTTCTAATGCATGCCTTGGGGAATTTACACCTTTGCAAGACAAGAGTCTAAAGTATGGGTTATAAGAGTAATGGCAGACATATATTTATTTAATTAAAATATTTATTTATAACTAAGGGCAAACATTTATTTGAGAGTGAATTACGAAGATAATGCAGAGGCGGAGTGATATATAGAATAATAGAATTGAGTAAAGGAACACGTGGTACGCTTTAGAAAGGCGATATGGAATGGCAGTATATTGAAACTGCAATGCCGCGAATGGGTTTATAAGAATGTCAGGCTGGTCTCTGCCTCGACCCGATGAAGTAAGGTGTCACATAAGCATAACCAGGGACAAGCGGTATGTGTCACAATTTTCCGGCTGGCTGCATGACATTGTCAAATCCCACAGGAGCACCCATTATGCCCGCTTGTGTAGGACGACTGGGGTTAAGTTCAACCCTGAAGAATCTGGAAATTTCACAGTGGAATGGGTCATCGCATCTCTAAAACGTAACACATGTATAATGTACAAACGATTAGGATGAGATTTAAATAGATTTCTAATTCGGCCCTACATTATCAACATTTACTAAAGAACGTTGGTGACTCTCAAAGAAATGTAATTTTCTGGAATTATTCATGATGATTTAATAAATACAAAACAGATATAAATTGGGAATTATTGTAACTAATACGTCAGCCATTTACGAAGTAGTAGACCCCTGCATTACAACAAATGATGCCATTGAATGCGTGTCGATTTATATGGAAGTTAAGTTATTTAGGAAAATACATATTAATGAAAATGTGACACGCATTCACTGTTTCAAACGATCATAGATGTAAACTTTGAAAATAGAGACAATTGTGAGCATGCAATAATTAGATAATAAATATAGATAAAAGGTAGATTTTAAAAATACGCACCCAAGATATAATGAGGTAAGCTAGATTAGTAAAGAAATTTACACATTAAATTAATTATTCAATTTTAGTTATACAAATGGTAGTTTTACATTTTATAATTTAGATAAGTAGTATGAAGAAGAGCTATAGCATATTATTAGAGTACTCTAGAGTTTGAACACAGACAGGTACCTGTTTTATAAGAAGTTTTCTGATTCCCTTAGTTTAGCAGCAAAAAGTTCACGAGTGGCAATTCTTTCTTGTATTTAGATATTCATTTAATTTCATGGAAGCAGCAGCTTTCTCATTCATTTCAGGCAGTAGATCTTCATGGTGAATTTATGATGGGCAATGGAAAGTTCGGCATCCGATAGGCCATCTCCCGATGGAGAATAATCTAGGTGCTTTACTCGGTCATACCTTGGCAGGAACAAATTATTTTATTATTTTTGGAGACTCTCAGTGATCGAGAGCAAAGCTAAAGTTTTAGTGAATGTCTCCAGCAAGTCTAAGATGGCCTCTTTTCTTATCTTGATCTCTCACATTTTTTTGTTAAGATATTTTAGGTTCTACTTAATCTGCCCTGAGGATAATCAACGCATTTTGTTGGTTTTTAATTAAAGAAAGCTGCCATTCTATTGTTTACATTTTACATTTACTAATTATACTTTGGGGAATTTTTCTTTAATTAATCTATTATCTATCACTGACCGATGCTTTTCAATTTCAAAGACAAAAAGGGAACATAAGATTATTTTAACTTTTAATTAAATATTACATCAGATTTTTTTAGAATTATTATTAAACGAAATTTAAACAAAGCAATAAATACGAACTTTATAATGCAAAATAAATGATTAAAATTATACAAAATTATATAACTAAAAGAAATCTAAATTATATTATTTTATCCCTATTTATTGCGTTTAATTTGAGATTGAAATGTGTGCGTGTTTATTCTGAATTCTACATATATTTATACATTTTTAATATTGTTACACACACAATTCGATATCAAAAAGTTTAAATTTGGGTGGGATAGACCGGTCAGTGAGAGACGACAGAAAAAGGTGAAACTTAAGATTCGAATACGAATCTTACTGTTTCAGTAGGAATATTAAAGATATACCATATCTCTTTTATTTTTCACTTTTTGTTATCCACCAAAATCATGTTCAGCTAGAACAAATTTTCTATAATTATTGCAGAATAATCTTTTAATGTTTTAAATACATGTATAGTATTTATATTTTAAACTAAGTATGTGAAAGATTATGATCCAGACAAACCAATGAGTACTGGTTCAGCATGAAATATGTATATTGGAGATCATTTATCTTTTTGCATGTATATGGTTAAGTGTATTGGTTGTATAAGATGAAGTGGATGACTAAAGGGAGCTTGAAAGCCAGGTTCAAATCCCCTCTAATTAGAATAACTGTTTCTTAAACCAATGTTCAAAACACTAGTATATATTATAACAATCGACAGAACCTCACAACCCTATCTGTTATACCAGGGCACCACTAGGTTATTAGTACCTAGAATATTTATAAAGTAGAAAAATACATATGGGAGAAGTTATTCTTTTGTCGAACTCAAAGCCCCAGTCTCTAGCTCATGGAGAAGCTGAGCTTAAATTACACTCTGTTTATTTAAAAAAATTATCTAACTCCTTGATTTTTTAAAAAATATTATTAATAAAAATATATAAAAATTACTGCCAAAAGTAATCAAAAACATTTTTATTATTATGCACACACATTAAAAAAAAAATTCTGGAAACTAAATTAGTTACTGAATGAATTTAATTTACATCATTTCCACAGATGGTTGGATTTAAGATTTAATACAATTTCAATATTTCGTTAAACATCAATACTCTACATAGATTATGTATTTTACCAACTTGATTATTTTAACTCCAGGCTACAAGTTCATGTCCAAATCGACACCAGCTTACTAATATACCAATGTGTTCAATGCAAAATGAAGATGTTAGCATAAAAACCTTGCTGACAGGAATGTGTATTTATAGTATGATATTATTAAAGAAATACTGATCCAGTACAAAAGTGTGTATCTGTATGGTGAGGTAATCATTTGGACATATATATAGCAGAAATGCTCTATAAATGGGGAATAGCAATCTTTGCTGGCTTATTGTTCCAGCCAGAGCGTAAGGAGATCAGTGGCATACGAAATACATCTATGACCATTGTCAATGTGATGGCTACACTTTTGGGCCATGTATTCAGTTGGGTACTATGTCCTGTATGTTAATGTGGCATAAGGAAATGAGAATCCAATGCACCTCCCCAGATTGCATTGACATAAACACTCGTACATTCTTCCACCAGCACCAATTCAACTACCAAATAAATAACCCAAAATCAACACACCTTAAACTAACATAGTTTTACAAATCCATTTATGCTTATTTTTAAATTATTAATTTAAAAGAAATTATGAGAATAGAAATAATAATAATAATAATAATAATAATAATAATAATAATAATAATAATAGTAATAATAATAATAAATAATAATAATAATAATAATAATAATAATAATAATAATAATAATAATAATAATAATAATAATAATAATAATAATAATAATAATAATAATAATAATAATAATAATAATAATAATAATAAACGTATTAAAAGAAAAATATAACAAATAATTTAAATTTCTGCTTAGTCAGATAAGAGACTTTATGAGTTAGTACCATTTAGGTTTAAGTATTTTAAAAATTCTTGTTTTAGTTATTAAAGTATTTGAAAAGTTGTTAGATTATTACAGTTTGTACTTTCCATGGTTGTAGATTTATTTGAAATCTGTCTTGGTGGTTCATGAACATCGCAATGACTCCAATCGAAGTCCATTTAGTATTTATATAGTTTTCAGGAAGACTAGTCTATTGTTTGCTACTTTTCAGGGACCATACCTCTGGAGGTTACCTCAGCTGGTGCAAATATGGGAAACTAATTTATTGCATGACCCTTACATGTTTGAGATTGGCAATACATGTAAATATGCTTAAATTACATAATCAACAAGAGAAAGATCAAAAAAAAAAAACTCCACTTGGCAAAAGTTTTCTTTTCTTCCCATTTATATAATTTTGAATTCCTTATCATCAAATTCCAGGATTGATTTTGCCTGGTTTTGCACTGATCTTATTGGCGATGATGATTTTCTCTGTGGACCATGTGTTTATTCACTATATTTATTGGGCAGTTTACTTTTGATGAAAACATCAGATTTTATTACTAGGAATTTTTTAATTGATCTCTTATCTGATTGGTCAAATGCCTTCAAGGGCCTGTTTGCTATTATGTCATTAATTTCAATAGAAAATCATTTCCATTCTAAGATTTAAAATAACTTCTAAATAGAAAATCAAATTAAAAATAATTTGTAAATAGAAAATAATTAACAGCTTTTATTTTCTTATACATTACTTTAAAAGAAAAATCTTTCATCTTTAGATTTTTCCTTACTTTAATAGTTTTTCATCTGTGTAATTTTATATATTGGTTTAAATAAAATTAACTTTTATATTTATTTATTAAACTTTTTTTTATTTTTATTTGAAAGTGATGTAACGGCATAAATGTCCGATACAATATATTACAATTAGTCTATGAAAAGAAAAACCTCACTGATTTACTCTATAGATTTTAATGTTTATGAAGGCTGCATTTTTAAATATGCAAGTTTTAGTTCAATAAACAAGAGAAAATAAAAATTTTATCCTTGATTTCTTGTTCTTTCTATTTTACTTAACTGTAAGCACTTTTTAGGAAAATTCAATAAAGCATATTTTTAAAAAATATACTGCCATCTATTGCTCATCATTGAAAGTTTACTGAATAGATTCCAACACCCTGTTCTAGACAACTAGCTGGACAACACTGGAATATTGTTTTCCCATATTGCATTGCAATTGATCACCTTTCAATGAAAGTATGTCAAATATCGGTTATATGATTTCATTCGAATAAACAAGCAAACAAACAATTTTTAAGTTAAATAAAACCATTTAAAATATGTGAAATATTTGCTATGCATTATAATTATGAATGAACTCTAAAGAAACCAATAAAAAAATCTTCCTTCAGTACCTTTCAGGTACAATAATTGCAATAAATGGTCATGTTCTTTTCTTTTGTAAATAGGTCTAAATGTGTATGTGTTTAAGGTTCTTATGACTTTGTGCGTTCACATCAATCTGCTATTTCAGTGAACTGGGTTTAAATGTGGGTCAGGTAAAACATAAATTTTATTTTTAGATTCATTTTAGGCTTAAAATTTTCATTTCATCTAGCCAAGTTATAGACAATCCAACTGATTAGTGTATATTGGTTGGTCAATGGACATCTAGCTCTTCTTAGCTAGAGGGTCAAACAAAAGTACAAAATGCTACAGGCTCTCCATGCAGGCAATTGAAAAAGTTAGGATGTATTGTTTTCTTCATTGTTGCCCTATGAAGATGCTGGGCTGTTTTATCTTTATATATGTATTTGTGAATAAATGTCATCATCATCATCATCAACCATTATCAATCAACTGCAGGATCAAGGTCTCTCCAAGTTCAATCCATCTTCTCCGATCTTTAACTTCTCTTCACCCCTGCACACTTTTTTATTTCATCCATCCTCTCACATGTAGTATCTTTCTGGGTCTTTAAAATCTCTTGGAATCCATTTCAATTGTCCATCTATTATCATCTCTTCTAGCAATATGTCCAGCCCAACTCCACTTCAATCTTTTTAATTTTTTCAATGAGGTCAGTAACACCTGTTTGTTCTCTTAATCATACATTGCATTTTCAATCTCTTCTTGTTACTCCCAACATGCATCTCTCCATACTTCTTTGAGTGGTCTGAAGTCTCTGTATTGCTGTTCTATTAGGCATCCAAGTCTCAGATCCATAAGTAAGAACTGGTAAAACACATTTATTAAAAATCTTCCTTTTCATTAAAAAAAGAGGGCGATAAACAATACTAAATTACCAATAATAACGGTAAATAATATAATTTTGTTATAGTGCACTATTATATATTTGTCATTCTCACCAAACAGAGAACATAATATATATATATATGTATACGCTTACCTACTCCATATTAAAAAAAATATAATACTTGTTTGTTTAATATTAGTTGCATCTGTTAAATTGGAAAAAAAAATCTATACAGAAGCAGTAATGAAAGTAAATTAATACATTTATCGACTGAAGCCGATTTTATAGGATCAATGATATCTATCTGGTTTGAAACGACTAATCAATTTTTTATTTTATTTTTTACTACAAATTATTTTGCAAAAAAAAAAAAAAAAAAAATTGTGGCAATGGCGTATTATTAGACAAATTTATTCTCAAATTGAAAATCTTTTTAATATATGAAGTTGTTTTATAATTTCTTAAATAATCAAAAAAAAAATAAATTGAAAATGAATTGAAATGCAAAAGGCTAAATAAATTCAAATAAATATTTGATTATAAATAAGTTTTTTGGCGGTATAAGATTGTGTTTTGAAATATATATATATAGTATGTGTATTTACATTCAAATAATATGTAGAATATATATTATAAACTAATAAATGAAAAAAAAAAGACATATATATGCACTTTTAAATGTTTGTATACATTATTACAATTGTGGCCATTAAGTGATAACGTACTAGCTTAAGGAGATAAAGATTTCAAATTGACACTGCGTGAAGCATATATTTATAAACTATAAATTATTGATAATGATTCCAACACAATTGACAACAATTGTTAAGGACTATAAATTATTGAATTTTTGAAAGATTTTTCACTTTATCCTTAACATTCTAGACATATGTGGTCACATCATAGGATTTATCAGGACGTTAAATGACACCTTCATTTGATTGGATATATAAAATGGGTGAACAATTAAAGTTTTTCAATTTGAAAAATGTACGCTATAGAATCCACTACTGCCAAATGACACCTTCATTTGATTGGATATATAAAATGGGTGAACAATTAAAGTTTTTCAATTTGAAAAATGTACGCTATAGAATCCACTACTGCCAAATGACACCTTCATTTGATTGGATATATAAAATGGGTGAACAATTAAAGTTTTTCAACTTGAAAAATGTATGCTATAGAATCCACTACTGCCAAATGACCCCTTCATTTGATTGGATATATAAAATGGGTGAACAATTAAAGTTTTTCAACTTGAAAAATGTACGCTATAGAATCCACTACTGCCAAATGACACCTTCATTTGATTGGATATATAAAATGGGTGAACAATTAAACTTCCTAAAATAATATTTCAAACAAATTCAATATGGTTTTTTGTGGGAAAGTCAGATCCCGATTACCTTGAAAAAGAAATACAATGGTAATTGTTTTCATGGAAAGATTTGATGGTGAATAGAATACATTGGAGAGCTATTAACTGAAGTTAATTTATCTTTCCTCGAATAAAAGCTCTGAAATTATTAACATAATACTGATGACACTAGATATTTTATTCGTAAAAAAAAATCTTAAAAAATGTTCAACTTCAATAGTGGATCATAACTATAATATGGGGTAGGGCTGCTCCAGAAAATTTGTAGCCATTGATTTAATATTGAGTAAAAAACACTATCTTGCCCTTGCATAATAGGATCAGCTCTGCATAGACAACAGTGCTCTCTCTACCTAGTAAACAACTTCTTGAATATGAGCGCATGCACACAACATAAACACCATGTTATGGGGACTTTGAAGTACACAGTTCCATAAAAAGATTTTTGTAATGTTTTCATGGACTAGGCAAAACTCTTGATATAGTCACCCTTCAGTGCAAGCCATCATAATCAATGGATGCAGAAAGGTTTGTGTATGAAATCCCTATCTAAATGCCCACTCATCTAATATCTCCAGACTAGTTTCTACCTTGTAGCTTTCATCAGCGAGTAGCCTTGGATCTGAGAGCACTGCACCTCATACTGATAAATACCACAAGCTAGAAACTAGTCTGGGGATACTGAATGAGTAGGCACTAGATAGGGATTTTATGCACAAACTTCCTGAAACCATTGATTACTCTGGCTTGCACTAAGTGGCACTACCGTATGGAGAGTTTTGCCTCTGTGGAAACATTGTGTAAGCATGAAGAATGGTTGTCATGTGATTAAGTTTAAGGATTTTACAATATACAAGTATAAAGATAGAATTAAGAAAAAAGATTCATTATATTGAAGCTTATAGGGGGTGCTGTAGTTTATACACAAGCTCTGGACATAGTTTCTGAGAGTTTCCTGACTCCGTATAAGGAGATCTCACAGTGCATCACATCACATGCCTGGTCAACTTTATAAAGTTAGAATTAAAATGAAAAAAAAAAAAGACTCAAAAACTGAAAAATTACTATTAAAGCACAGAGTTTAAAATGTAAACTGAATGAAATTTATTATAAACAAAATATAGAAAAATAATATTATGAAAATTGATAATGTATAAAAAATTGCAATATTAAAGTCACTGAAAATTAAAAAATATAGATAATTCAGGTTTATTCAAGTAAGTTTTCACTCTGATAATGATGTTGAAAACATTTAGGGCAGAATGGGTTTTGCTTAAATGAAACAACATTTTAAAATTATCATATAAAATTTTAATGCCAGAAATCAAAAATATTTAATTTGGATATGAAAGAAGACCTATATTTGGAGAATTTGTAGGAAAAAGAAAAAAAAAATAGTATACAATTCTCTTTTTGTGAGGAACTTACAATGAGAAATTGAATGTGGGCATATCTGACAGAAAAAAATCCCAAACAGTGTTGAATTATATATATTTTTTAAAAAGCAATACTTTAAAGCATATAAATATATATTGTAACAGGAATTGGGTTCAAACCCTGTTACAAAAGAAACGAAAATGTAGTTTGTAGATAATTTTTTTTCTTTATTTATATGTTATTAGTATTATATAATTATTTGTAAAAGTTGCACATACCAAGCACACGTGTATTTGCTGGAATGAGGGGTGTGGGCATATATTATGAGTGGCATACGTATATGTAGATAAATATTATTGTTGAGAACAAGAAAGTAGAAATTTAGAAGACTTTAAAGCAGGTAAAAGAAAAGTTTCTTTTGTGAGTATAAACTTCTGAATGAATTGGCCAAATGGATCGCATTGTTCAATAAAAAGAAAGAAAAATAAAGAAAGCAAAATCCAACTGCTTGAATGGATATATATTTTTTGTATGTGTTTGTTTTAATTAAATGGATTTTTCAGAAATAATTTTGATTAAGAAAAATGAACATGGAATGCCATTAGTTATTGAGCTATTTTCGATTTCTTTTGTGTGGTTAAAGTTGACAAAAGGATTTGTAATTAAAAGTTCAGGAATTTAAAAAGAAAAAGAGAGATAAGTAAAAGTCAAGATCGCTAAGTGGTTTTCCTTTTGTTTGACATTTTTATAAGAAAATCTATTTTTGAAACAAAGAAATACCAGCAATCAGGAGGGAGGCAACTGGGATTGATTAATTAATTTGAAAAAAAATGGACAGTTGAGCTCTGCTAGTCTTACGTGTAAGAAGTGCAGATATTCTAAATTTTTATTGAAGAAAATTTATTAGGAAAAGCTGTTACATTAGCTGAAAAGAAGAAAGTTGGAGAAGTAAATTGTGCAAACTGAACCACATATATAAGTGACCTCATGGATCGCATGGAGTAAAATCACCATCGTGCCTGGTCGGCGTTCGGTCTCCAGCCATTTTAATATGCCATATAAATATATTCCACAATCAACATCTCCAACTGCCCTACATAACTAAAGCTATTTGAATCCAGTGTAGATCGTATGCCATTCCGGAATTAAGCCGAAAGAATAAGGAACAGAAGATTGAATAGGCCACTTTAGAGGGACTAAAGGAATGAAATGTTAAGTGGAAGCGATGGACACCATATTTGCCTAGGTAGGATCCTCGGAATTGTTTTGTGAGTGCACTCGGAAACACATATGCCAGTTATTCAGATTATACTATACCAGTAAATATAAGTTAATCCAACCTAATTGCAAGAATATTTCATAATATACCTGTATTATTAAATGTTTTTTTTTATTGTCTTCTTCTTAATAATAATTCATTAAAAATATTTATTATATGTATATGTGTGCCATTTATTGATTGTGTTTTTTGAATAAGTATTAGTAGATCTGTAGCTAAATTATTGATTTAGTGCGATACACGTTATAGAATTTATGCGTTCCAAAATCTTTTACACGTGCATGCTGGTGTGAATTTAACGATAATTTATAGCGAGACAGATTAGACAATAAAGTATATGAGGATTGTAAAAGATTTAGTTTAAACTTTAATGGGAATAACAGAAAATAGAAAGATATAGAACGAATTGATTTGAAATTGCATTCCCTTTCGTTTCTTCTCCGGCACATGGTGCTACCACACCCTGAGCATTAAGGCAGGCAACTCATTAAAAGGCTGAATCAAATAAATATTTGATAAACCCTATGATTCTTGTTGAATAATGAGATTGGCGCTTGGCAATGAACAAAAAAAAATATTCGTTGTCCATAAACATAGAGGTCTAATTAAAAGTTAAGTTAAAGCTGGGAGGGTTCAATTTTTTTACCTGATGTGTATGTGTTCTGCTGTTGGTTGCTTCACTTACCCCTTTGAATGACCCAAAGTTTGGGAAAACTTCGCATAAGGGGTGAATGACTCGATTTGTTTTTGGGAAAACTTCATATGGGAAGGGCCGTTAGTAATACACGCGTCACTGTAAAAATTCACCCTCAGAAAGAAAGGATAACTGTAGAAAAATTGGTTTGATAAGGATAAAGGTTTGAATTCAGCTAAGTTAAAATTTTAAAAACGTAAACATACAGTGACTAAGGTGGAAATTGTTTCAATATATATAACAAATTATTTATTTATTTAGAGCTGTGTTTTATTTGTAAGTCATTAAGAAATTACCCCCACCCCCCATCCTCAACTCATGCACTGTATGAGTTTATAATGCTGAGGAATAGAATGGATTCATCTTATCTTATCCAAGATTTTATCTTTTGTTTAGAAAGTGAAAAGTATTCATCAGCATTATAAATTCATACAAGATGTGTGTTTGGGAAGAAGCGATTCCCTAATGACCATTAAATCATTGTTTTTAATAGTTTCTATGTAGGAAGTGGATCTATGATGCATTGTTAATGCTAAGTTAAAAAGACAAAAATTATTAAGAAAGTTATGACAAAAATAATCCTAAGTATCAGAAATAATCCAATTGTTAAAAAAACCTTTGAAAATGTCCCACAAACAAATAAGATGAACATAATAATAATCAATACTTTACTAAAAGTAGGCAAACAGTTGCTGAATGGAAAAAAACAACAGTTAACAATGAAATTCTACTGATATAAGATAATTTAAGCAGAAAAAACGAAATATCAAAATAAAACGGCCCATTAAGAATTAAAAAACACAGTACTGTAAAATGATATTGAAAAAAATTAATAATGTCATTAAAAATATAACTTTGGAATGATAAAAAGAATCAAAGAAAAAAATTCTCCTAAATATGAAATGTTATTTTGTATATACAGGGTGTTTCTGCAATAAAATATGGCACAGTAGTTTGTCAAGCATTGGTGGTCGAGAGGTCAGCAACAGCTGATTTACAAGCAGTTGTCCCAGGATAGCGGGTTCACTTCCTGGCTGATACTATGACACATGAGAAAAAAAAATATGGCACAGTATCTAGAAACCAAAATGACAGTGAAATATGTAAAAGATTTCTATAAAAAAACAGACAAAAACAAAACCACAATAGTAATATAATATTTCTGTAGTGTAATTTTCATTACACCACTCTCATAAAAGATATGGAATGGTTTCCATCCACTTTTAACACAATCTTGCTTGATAGTGATGTAGTAAAAAATACACTACAGAAATATTATTCATTAAGTGGATATTATATATAGAGCTCGCAAAACAAGCTCTTAACAAGCTTTGAGAATATCCTCAACCCCAGACCAGTTTCTGCTTCTGACATCGTCAGTGAGGTGACAGGATATTCATTAGATTAAAAATACTAGGACAAGCCCAGCACTTTATCTAATGTATAACTATTGAGAAGAAAATCTGAAATTTTCGGTTTGGGATTGAGGATATTCTCAAAACTTGTTAAGAGCTTGTTTTGTGAGCTTTATTAAAATTAAGTCATGTGACATCTGATTTGATTTTTTTTATCATTTTAAATGGATAATCTCTAGACTAATATATCAAAATAGTGTGGGTGTTAAGTTTGACACTTATCAATTAAAGTGTAATAATTGTCTATCTATATAAACTGAACAATGATAAAGATATGGGTAAGAGATTGTAATCTGGGACAATTGATGATATCTTTTTCACACATCTTTGGTCATATGTATATGATTACACAGCTCCACAAGGTGTAAAAAGTGAATAGAATCCAGTCTCTACCTTGTACAAAAGTGATGTAATAAAAATTACACTATGGAAATATTATTCATTAAGTGGATAATCTCTAGTCTAATGAATGACTGATAAAAATTATTAAATTACTTCTATTAATTGATTTATGTCAAAATAGTGTGAATGATAAGTTTGGCACTTATCAATTAAAGTGTAATAATTGGTTATCTATGAATACAATGATGAAGATATGTATAAGAGATTGTGATATGGGCCAACTTATGAGTGCTGGTTCAGCATGAAAAATGCATCTTGTGGATCTCATCTTTTTCACATGCCTTTGGTTATGTGTTTATGATTACACCCCTCCACAAGATGTTAGAAGTGGATGGACACCAGGTTCTACCTTGTGTGATCATAGGGTAGTAAAAATTACACTATAAAAATATTCGTTAAATGGATAATCTCTAGTCTGGACGAATGACTAATAAAAATTATTAATACAATAAAAACATCAACCAAAATGTCATATATTGTAAATAAAGAGAAGAGACATGTTAAGATTATGTGAGGCTTCAAGAAATAATTAAATGATTACAAATATTTAAAATAAAAAATAAGATGACAAAATTATAAATAAATATGGAATGGTGATGTCTAATTGACATTATCATTCGAACTTAACATATGACTAGACATATTGAAATTTAATAAGGATAGAAAGGAAGCTATTAGGAACTATATATCTATTTTTAACAATTATTTACAGAAAACTTTAAACTAAGTTAAAAAAATTAGATTGCATTTCTATCCCCGTAGATTATATCCACTGTTAAAGGAAGTTATTGAAATGATTGCTATATTTGATTGGCTATTTTGGATTCAATTTATTTTTATAAGCATTTCTGCTGGAATTAAGGATCCAGGTTATAGTCAAATTTAAAAAAATATTAAATGCAACAGGACAGAATAGGTTACCTACTTATACTAACTAAAACATTTGTAAACCGTATTAGAAAATTCCATTTACTTGAAAATATTAAATTGGAAAGCAAAGAGTGAAATAAAATTGAGGCTAATTAAATAAGCCATATTTTGTTGCTACGATTGTTTTAGAGAGCAATGCTTTAGAAATGTAGAAAATCTTAAATCAAAATGACTAATGCTATGCTCAATGGATTTAAAAAACAAGCAAATAATAATCCTTGCAATTAATTAGAATAAATTGAGTTATAAAGTCTTTGGATAAATTATTAGTATAGTTTTAAAACATAAAAAGTATAATGACATTTTTAAAAAAATATATTTTTAATCAATGTGCTTTACTAGAGATTGGTTATTAGTATAATATGATATTTTTTTTCCTCACGTGTCATAGCATTAGCCAGGAAGCGAACTCACTAACCTGGTGCAACTGCTTGAAAAGCAGCTGTCGCTGACCTCTCGACCACCAATACTTGACATAATCTGATATTTCTTAGCAAAACAATACAGAGATTACAGATTGAACTGCAAAGTATAGGAAAAAATATGATTCCCATGCAAATCACTGTCAGTATCAGTCCAGAAATACCTGAAGAAAAGAGGAAAATAATGCCATTTAAAATAGACTGTGCGCTATTATTAATAGATGTATATATTTAAAAAATTTAAATAAAGTATGAATTTTTCTAGACATTTAACAATTAATTCTAGATTGTGGAAATATCCCAACATAATTACAAAAAATATAATCTTAACTGAGCAATTTATCCAAGAGATAGACCCACATCTGAGAAATCTAGATATTAAATTTGAATTTTTTTACCCTTTACTGAGAAATGTTGCTAACATTTTTTTTACAGCTTTAAAATTCATGTATATTTATTTTCTATTATTTAAATTTCAAAAAAATTTAAAAGAAGGCATGAAAATTGAATAATTGGGAATTTCAAAGTAACAAATCATTGATGTCTTGCCATTATATATTTGGCAATCTCAAACTTTGCAAGATTACTTCGAAAAAATATTATGATGATCCAAAAAGTTGAATTTTTAGAAAGTTTATGATTATTTTTGTATCATAATTTTTATACAGAAATATGCAACTGTGCAAGTTTGAAACGGATAGAAAGAATAATATACATCTCTACACCAAAAACCTATTACAAGCAGGCTACAAACTCAACACTATTATCAATAAAATTAAACAATTTTATAAGAAAATCATAGACAATAAAAACGATACTAAAATTCCATATATCACTCTTCCACACATATCTAAAATCTCCTACCAATTAATTAAAGTTTTGTCCAATAAACTTAAAATTAGTTTTCATACACCCCCATGCACTAATCATCTAATCAACAACTCTAAGGATAAAATCGTACCTTCTCAGACCCCCCATGTCATTTAGAGCATATCATGCCCACAACCCGGTTGCTGGGCCATTTATTTTGGGGAAATCAAAGCAGGCATAATCAACAGGACAGCACAACATAGACACACCTATAATAGAGCAAAGAAAAACAATGATAACTCATCAACATTCTTAGAACATTCCAAAAAGACAGGACATGTGTTGGAACCCTCCAATCCCAAAATAGTCGGCATTGAGAAAAATGACATCAAGCAGAAAATCAGAGAAGCATACTTCATTAATGGCAATAATAATGCTATCAATAGACAGGATACCTGCTTTGACATCTCCAAACGTTGGACTATCTAGCTCATTTGCATACGTTTTGCATACTGCTTTGTTTCCTTGCCCTATTTCCTCATTCTGCATCTCACATTACCGCTATGAATATGAAGCAAATGGCCTCGAAAGCACTTAGCGTATAATAATTTTTGGAATCTTTATAGCTTCTCATTCAAGTGTTTCATACACTTTTTAATTTGTATCATAATTGTGTAATAATTACTAGAAATTAAAATATATATTATTACATATTTATTTTTTATAGAAATGTTTTATTTTTAAATATAAAAGAATATATTGTTCTGAATATTGTTACATAGAGATTATGAATGCAGGAAATACAACTGTCTAGAAATGATGTTCCCCAGAAAATTGTTATAATATTTAATATCATAAAAAAATAGAATTTTTTTTTTAAAAATTTTAAAGCATAAATGAATAAATTTAGTAGATATTAAAAATAATCCTTTCAGATTTTTAAAACAAACATCAAACAAAGATTTTGTTCACTTTGTAAATTGAATCAGCTCCAATTGAAATTTGATGATGTGACAACATTTTGTTTTGATTAAAATCTAATTTTTTAAATAATTTCGAAAATTAAATGTGATATTCTAAAATTTATTTAATGTCTAAACAAAAATACCTATTGAATGAGGTCGAATTTATTATATTCTGATAAATAATAATGGTTTAATATTAAAATGAAAGTTGTAAGATTAAATCTAGTGAGAACAAAGAAATCTGTCAGAATATTAACTGAATGCAGGATTAATGATATTGTAAAGATCTCTCTTCTCCTCCTTCTTCTAACAAACACTGTTTTTATACTATCAAATGTTTTTTTACTGATAAAAACTAATATTTAAAAACTAGTCTTAGAATTATGATTACATTGATTATCGATGCTTACAATAGATAGCTATAAGGCAGAATGAATTTCTTCTTATAATAAAGATGTTTAATGTGATTAGAGCATGTTATGATTAAGGATTAAAAATGTTTGTGTAAAGTTATGACTTAGTATATAAATTTTGTAATGACTAAATAAACAATTTGTTAACTACAAATATGAGGTATGCCCACAAATAACCAGAATCATTCTCTGAAGGAAAAATGCATTGTAGTACATGCTTCTACCACTAGATAATTTTTGCAGGGGTTCTTCCATTAGTCTGCAAACTGTCATCATTGAGTGAAGTCATAGTGCTGCATAATAAAGGTTTTTTTTTAAGTGGGGTGTCATTTGTTGATTTTTGTAATGGCTGAAAAGTTGGAACAATATGAATGGCAGGTAAAAACAGTTGTAATGCTTGAAATTGTTTGCAAGCTGCTCTGGTGAAAATACAAGGTTAATAATCAATTTGTTAACTACAAATATGAGGTATGCCCACAAATAACCAGAATCATTCTCTGAAGGAAAAATGCATTGTAGTACATGCTTCTACCACTAGATAATTTTTGCAGGGGTTCTTCCATTAGTCTGCAAACTGTCATCATTGAGTGAAGTCATAGTGCTGCATAATAAAGGTTTTTTTTAAGTGGGGTGTCATTTGTTGATTTTTGTAATGGCTGAAAAGTTGGAACAATATGAATGGCAGGTAAAAACAGTTGTAATGCTTGAAATTGTTTGCAAGCTGCTCTGGTGAAAATACAAGGTTTTGAGTGGTTTAATGACAGTGTTAAATTCATCACATCCCCAAAATGGTAATAAGTGAAGTCCAGAATCTAGATGATAGTTCTTTTTAATGCAAATGGAATTGTTCATTTAGAATTCATTCATGAAAATCAGGCAATTTACCATGAAATTCTAAAATGTTTGTATGATGCTGTAATCTGAAACATCCCAATTTGTGGCAATGTGAGAGAGGAAGCTTTATCACAACAATGCACCAGCTCTCAAAGCCTTGAGTGTAAAACAATTATTTAAAAACTGCATGGCTCAGCTTATCCATCAGCCATATTCACCCAAACTCACTCTGTGCAACTTTTTTTTATTTTCTTGAATGAAAACATCCCTCAAAAAAATTTGAAAATTTAGGAATGGTGAAGAAGAAAATGATGGATGTGTTAAAAAGCATCACTTTGCAAGAGTTTCAGAACTAATTCAAAGAGTAGAAACACATTTAGAACCATGCTTTGCCCTTTTGATCAGCACTTTGAAGGAAATTAAATTTGTAACACCTAAAAATAAATATCCAATTTTTTATTATAAAATTCCAGTTTTTTGGGGGAAGTGGGAGGGGGGGGAGGGAGAAGGAGGGGTTCTGCACTGCTTTTTTCTAAGTCATACATTTGTTTCTGAAAAATATCATCAACATATCTAATTGTAACTCTCCAATGGATGCTATCCTCAAACATATATTCTCGATGTAAATAATCTGAACTACTTTAGAACAGCTTTGAGATAATCTGTATAACATAATTGAGGTCCACTTCTTCAATAAGACCAAGCTCAAGTTGTTTATAAATTTAGGATGTCTTATATTGTTCAATGGATTCACATATCCAATCCAATGAAAATGTGATTTTATAATAGTGCAGTCTACAGTTTAACATTCAAAAAGGTCAATAACATATTAATTGGTCTTATGATTTTGCCATCGTATTTTTAATTATTATAAAGTTGTTATAATTGAATATTAAGATAGTTAAAACTTTTATATTGCACTAAGCATGCTTTCAGCAGACCATTGGCAGAATCATATTACAGTTTTGTTTAACAGTTGAAAATTATGCCTATATATTTGCATAATTTATTATGCAAATGAGGCATTTAAATATTCAATTTTTTGGCAATGAAACACATGAATCTTTTCCATTGATTGCATTTGAATCCTTTGCAATCATCCATGTCTCTTTCTATTTTCATTTCCTATCATCTCTCTTGGCACAATCTATCCTCATATTGATAGGACTGAAAATATGATCTGTAGCAAGATTGTGATCCAGAAAGATTGAATTATATTATTTTGTTTTGCTTTGCTGTATATGTGATGGGGTGATTCTCATAGATCTATTTATTCATGATTAGCCATAATACCCAGAATTAGAAAATAGAGCACTGCATATAATTTTGTAAACAACTTGAGAGGTGAGCTTCTATGGTATTTTGTCTTTTGAGTTATTTAATAAGTTGTTTAGTGATGGAGGTGATATAAAGATGATTTTATAAGTGTCAGCATGTATATTTCTTAGTTTTTTTGCTATTTTGGGGATATATGGAAGGCTTATCCATGATTTTGGCACATTATATATAATTTTATTCTTATTTAAATTAGTGTAGAATTTGCCGATTGTTCTTATTAGCATATTTCAATTATAACCAAGATTTATGAGATCATTCATGTTTCTGTACAAAAACATTTTAAACCTAGCTCCTCTTATTTGAATAGGTTTTAGATTCATTTTGAAATCGAGCTTTTCATTATTTTTTTGGGGATGTATAGGTCCAAAAACTTGATACAATTTTTTATCTTCCACTTTTATGGTCCATTGTAAAGACAATACATTTTCAAGCTTCAGGTATATATTATTAATGTGTTTCAGATACATATATAAAAATGTCATTAACATATCTCATATAAATTTTGGACAAAGGATATAAACATTTGAAGACAATAGTATTCTCAAATCGTGAGAATATGCAAATTATTTTACTTAGTTGAAGCCTCATTGGCCATCTGCATTATGTTTCACAAAATTTCAAGTTGACTGATGCTATTCAATCCATTGTAATACAGCTATTATAAAATTCTTTTTGTTTGGATTGCAGTTGATTTGTTGCAACATATCCAAAATTGTATTAATGGATAAGATCTCACGACACTGAATCATAAAGTTCTTTTATATCCAATGATATTAAAATATGGTTTTTATCATCTTTTATTTCTCTAATTTTATCAATGCATTAACAGGAAGGTTGTATTGTGTAATTACCGAAACCAATGTCCTCAATTAGTCAATCTATTTTCTTTGTCATCTTGTTCTTAAATGAAATTTTTGTAATGTTTTTATGTTATATTGAAAGGATGTCTAAGTATCACCTCCATACAATAAATTAAGTAAAATGATAGCTTTATTTAGAAATAATTTGATTACAGTGGCTATTTCGATATAATAAAATAATCTATCCTTTAATTTGTTGAAAGCAGCATACGGCGAACTTGCCTGATCATAATTTATATATTTCAAAAGTTACTATGAGAATTTAAATCTTCTAAAGTACAGAATGTATGGGAAGATCTGGAAGAGAAATATAAAGCTAGCTTACTAGCCAAATTTATAAATATTGTACACATAAAAATAATTATTGAGATATCATTTCAACTGTCTTAGTTGTAAATTGTTTTACAAAATAGTGAAAAGTACAAATGTCAATGCATTTTACCAATAATATAAACCAAGGAGTTTTAAACTGTACATTATTAGAAAAATGAACTTCCTAAAGTGCAAATTGCATCAGAGTTGCACTGAACAATATCTGATTTCCATTTTTGATTTCAATGCATGCCATACTGCATAGGACAATAATAAATATGGGATGTATTTGGGAACAAGCATTGATCTATATTAATATGGTGATTTTATGATTTATACAGATTGAATTAAGTTCTTTCTATGCTTTACATTATTCTTTATAATGGTTTAATCCACAAATATTTTCTAAAAGGAATTTTTATTACACATGGTTTACCACTGGTAAAATTTATCTGAATTTTAACGATTTTATTTTTTTAATCCAATGCCCTAATGAGACTTCATTGAATATAACTGTCTCAGTATTACTTATATACCATGGGGTTTGTAAGCCTATAATATCAACATTAGAGTTGTCAAAAACATGATCCATGGTGATACTTTGTGTCCTATCTATATTTTTTTCAAGTAAGAAAATAAGTTGAATTGAATGTTTATTAGATATTTTAATTTTATCACTAATCTTAATGTTGATATTATTATCTGATGGCTTTATATCACTGTGTATACATGTATTTGCAAATACAAGATATGTCAACGAAATAACTTTGCACTATTTTGATCCACCACACATGCTCTGGGCATTCACAACAAATGCATGCAGGATTAGTGAATGATGAGTTCTTCTGTTTAGTTATATTCATCGGTTCGATTATAGTTTATCTATTCAGTTATTGGCGTATTATTGTTGCTCAAATATGCATGGTGATGTATTTTCATGTTATCATTAATAATTTGCTTTATTTTTGTGTTATCTTTAATAATATGCTTGTAGAAAATTTACTGTGATTGACAACTACAAGCAGACATTGCAATAAGTAGCTTTTTTCCTGTGTCAAATGCATTGACTAGGAAGCGAACCTGGGCCATCTGCTTGGAAGGCAGCTATGCTAACGACTAGGCCACCAATGCTTGACAATGAAATGAAATAAGTAGTTTAATAAATAAAGCCAAATTATTACAAAGTTCTTATTAATAATTTTATTCAGCAGCATTAGGTTTATTAGTGATTTTGATATACATAGTTATAATTATCAAATGTTTTACAAATATTTGCATAAGAAAAGCTATTAAAAACATATTTATCGAAGCTTAATGCTTTCGAGGGCAACTTATGGTCTCATAGACATATGCAGTTATTAATAGCTTTTCATACAGTAGTACCTAAGTGCATATATTTATAAATTACAGTGGTATAAGAAAAGTTTGTTACCTTGTGAATTACAATACCGAATGTATATTTACCGAATGTATAATTATTTAGTATCAGCTCAGGAACATAAGATAAGTCTTACTTCGAAAAGTACTCAAATTTTTTTTAAACCTGCCCAATCGATTCTTTTATTTGAAAGTCTATACTACAAAATTTTGCTATTGTTGAATAATTTGCTTATTGAAATCTCTCTTATTAGTTTTTGTTGGAAAAATCTGCAGCGATAAAGTGCACTTGGTTTAATGAGTATTTTTTTTGCGTTAAGGATGAGTTCTTCATGAAGATGATGTGTTATATGATCTGGATATAGGTGGTATGTTTTGTCTTAAGCTCAAAGGAGATATTTTGCCATCTTTATAAAACAAGAGCACCAACGATATTTTGACAAATAACTTGGATAACAGGACAAACGTTGGGTATTGAATAAAGTTTGTAAAATATGCGTAAGATTATTTCAATACTGGATCCAAGAAGGATAGAAAGAGCTCACGTTTGGAGTGCCTATGTCATGGGGTGAGCCAAAAATCACATTAATGGTTACTATTTTTGCGTCATGAATGTGAAAGGTATGAACCTGTTCAGAAAATATAATTGGATATACTTTAACATAGAATTTAGCAAATCATCAGTACCATATAGGGAAAATTTACTTGTAGCTTTTCTTGTGATCATACTGAATTATTAAACCCTCAAAGTATAAGAAGTAATAACAGTAGCAAAAGGGATTTTGAAGGATGGATTAAATTCCTCAGGTTTTTCCCCAAAATGAGCTCAATGATTTAATCTATAATTTAAATTTTCTGAAAAAATCAGTTGAATTTCTTGTATCAACACTTAAGAAAAGCATTGCCTTCAGACAATAGTAATGGGAAAAACATACATGATCAATGGGATTGCCAAATAATGAATGACTTGATTCTATAAAGAAATTATCCTAAGCAGGTTCATAGAAGAGTTATATAAAAATATTTTTCATAATAATTTGTATATTATTCAATTTTTAAGATATATGCTACTTAAAATAAAATGTTATAACACAATTGAGATGAAAAGAATAAAGGTCTTTATTTACTTAATATTATTTTTTATACATTCTTTTCTCGGATAATAGAGCCAATCCGGCAAAAATGATATTATTTTTTGTATTGAATAGATTAAAATAACTCTAAATCAATTCTGAAACCCCATGCCATAGAAAGATTGTTTCCTATATTATAAACAATTTCTGTATCGTATTTATTATTACAATAAAAAACTTTTACAAATATCATAACTTCTCTTTTTTTGGTGATAATTTGATATATCTGCTAAATTTAATTAATGGTAGGAATCTCCTATAGATTAATATATTTATTAGTTTGATGGGAGCTCTTGGATTTTTTTAATGATAGCCCTGCTCTACATCATGCTCTTTGCAGCAGATTTTCTAAATATATTTACAATTTTAAAGTAGATTACTTAAACACACAAACATCAATTTTCTGATAGTTTTTTTCATTGTAGAAAGTGCTATTCTTTCTTATATCAAACAAACAATTGGATTCTTTAACAATTTTAATACCCATGTAGTATAAAGCATATTTTTGAGAGAGATGTGATCCTTATCTAATTAACCAATAATAAAATATATTCCTCACTTTTGTATTCGTCGCAAAACATAGCAAGCTTTTATTAAAATAAATTTAGACTCAGCATTTATTATTCAAGTATCATGATTATTTTCAATTAGTATTGATCCATTGCAGAACTGCAGTATACTTATTCATCCATCCATCTCACATGTGGTCTTTTTCTAAGTCTTATAAAATCTCTTGGAATCCAATTTAAGATTCCAACTGTTATCTATTATCATTTCTTCTAGCAATATGTCCAGTCAAACTCCACTTCAGTATCTTAATTTTTTTAATGATGTCAGTAACATTTGTTCTCTCACTCTTTGCATACATCTCCCAATAGTTCATTGAATGGTTTGAAATCTCTATATTGCTCTTCTGTTAAGTGTCCAAGTCTCATATCCATAAGTAAGAACTGGTAAAACACATTTATTAAATTTTTCCTTTTCAAACTCGTAGACATATTTCCTTTTAATATTAAGTTATTTCTACCAAAAGGACTCCAACCAAGTTTAATTCTATGATTAATTTCATCAGTTATGTTTCCATCTATAACAATAATGTGACAAAATATTTATAGTTATTAACTTCCTCTGACTCATCATTATCAATTTTTATTTTTTTCTTATTCATTGAACATTACTTTAGTCTTTCATTTACCTTTAATTCTACTTATTCAAGCATGGTATATATAAAAAAACTGATATTTACTAAAATACATTATTAATAATACAAGAAATGGAAGACCTATCTACGTATTTTAATAGCCTGTTGTCTATTTCCCCTTTCTTCATCGTTTCTCGGTAGAGGAAAGCTATATAGACATTAAACCTGGAGTAGTCTCTTAATGATTTTAATCTTTTAACCTTCCATTTTATAAAATAATATTTAAGAATGCAAATCTTATCTGAGGTTTTTATTCTAACAAATGCTTTACAGGTTTTAGAAGTAGATGACATAAATTAAATACCTTTTATTTTGTTTTAACAATCTATTAACGCTTTTTATAACTTTCTTTTTAAATTGTGATATTATGAGCAATTAAAAGATTAGATTTCACTATATTAACCACTTTATGAATGTTGAGTCGTTGTGATTGTTTTTTTTTTATATGTTTTTAACCTCCTTGTATGATTAACAATTATTATTCGTAAATTCTAAATGCATTTTTTACAGACAGGCAAATATATGTTAGTTAATGTATTTTTTAGCATATGTTTTAATGGCGTAGTCCTGCTAAAAATGAATTAGTTATTAAATTGTTTACAAAAAGAAAAAAAAAACAAGATTGAATAAAATGAAAAAAGTTTCTCTCAGCATTTATGATTAGCTCATTAAAAAATTAAATAATTTGGATCATTTTTTTTATAAGAATTATATTATAAAGCAATATTTCAAGAGTAATTATTTTAAAATTTTAGAAAATTACTTCGGTTTCCTTTAAAGGTATTATTATAGCAGTTATATATTAAAGCCTTTTGAATGAATTTTTAAAAATAATTTTTCAAGTTGTCGATTATCAATTTTATGTACAGTTTATCAATATTATGCATTTTATGAACTTTGAAATGTAACCGTAACATTTTTCTGTAATAATCTAAAAAAAGTTTTAGTACGATGTAATTAGGCAACAAAGAAATCTGATAGTGTAAACTGAAACCAAATAATCTAATAATAACAACCGTACATATATAAAGTTCCCAGCAGTTCTTTGAGATTAATGCTCCAACACTGTTCTATTAAGTAAATGAGACACTCTCAATCCAAAGCCACAGGATACCTTTTTTTTTTTTTAGAGAAAAAAATCGGACAGTTTTTTCACTTTACTTCAATATCGTCAATCCGAATCACAAGAGAAAAATTTTTTAGAGAAAAGATTGGACCGAAATGACGTTCCAATCTTTTCTCTAAAAAAGGTTTATTTTGCTCCCTGGATTGAGAATATTTCATTTGCTCAATAGCCCAACGTTGAAGTATTTATCTCTACGTACTATATATATATTACTTAACCATTAATTATTATCAGTGGTCTATTATATAAATGAAATACTTTCAATCCAAAGCACAAGATAAAACTTTTTTAGAGAAAAGATGCGACGGTCCGATCTTTTCTCTAAAAAAGTTTTGTCTTGTGCATTGGATTGAGAGTATTTCATTTATTTAATAGACCAGTGTAGGAATATTAATCTCCATGCTTTATATATATATTACTTAAACCGTTGTATGGACAATTAATAATTATCGCCAGTGTTAATATTTTAACACATTAAACTAGTTCTTTAATCGAAACCAGACTTTTGATGAAATATTGTTGTTTATATTTGCAATGGAACTTTAAATCATTCTATGCAAGTTGTTATTAAACGAATTAGTTGATAGTATTTTTACAAACTAATAGAAGAAATTACTCTTTTAGTCAAAGTTAAAATACTTGATTAGGGCATTAAGTTTTGCAAATTTGTTTCAGCATTTGAAAGAAAAAGCTAGGCAGATGTCATAAGATTCTGAGATCCTGATCTTGGTTTCAACTCATGAATAGGATGGTGTTCAAACTATATATGCCCTTATTAAAGAACTCTAAAAGAAACATGACTTATAGTTCTTGATCATCATCGTTTTACAATTATCCAGGTGAAGACATGACTAAGATACATATCATCAAGTAAATATATTTATAATTAGGATATATCAAATAGGTTTTTCAAACACCACTTCCCTGGATAAAAGATTTTATAAAATGAAGTGTTATTCTTAAATTATAATACTTTAATTTCATACAATAACATACATATATATATTTTTCTCAGCCTAGAAACTAGCCATAACTAAAAACATTAACAAGCTATAAATTTAAGTTGTTGCGGAAGTGAGGCAGGACATAAATATTAGATCACTGCAAATAGTACATTTAGTTTTAAGTAATAAAAACAAATTTGTTGAAACAGTTTGATGAATAAAACAGAATTTTACACGTTCTTTTCAAAAAAAAAAAGAAGACTAATTTACAAGGACAGCCCTATGTTTTAATAATGCACACAACTAACTTTACTATCATAGATATAAGCATTTATTTTATAACGTCTGTCAATCTATCATAGATATAATAATTCACAAACTTACTGACCAGATACCTTTCTGAGATGATAGTAGTCTTAATATTCATTTACTTCATTCTTTATTTTTTAGTCTCCAATTTTGAGTTTCTTTGAATTTATTGTATGGTATACTTCTTCATTCCAGAAAACTAAGACAATGTTTGAAAAATAGGAACAAATTTCTATTAGGATATCAAAACAAACTTAGTATCAAATCATCATCATCATCTTCATATCATTGATTATTATTAATTCCAAGGCAAGACATGATATCTTTTCACTGTTGAATGGTTATATTTCAGGAAGCTTGAATGTTACATCTCTGGCTTTGCTTAGCACATCATCTTGAAACTCTTTCACTCATCCTAGCTAGGACAAAACCAGCATTACAAAGTACTTCATAGCTACTATTATTTTATAATGACAGTTATTTCTAGAATTCGGCAGTTTTGGTTATTTATTATAAATATATCCAGTTCTTCTTTTCCCCAACTAAGTTTGCATAGTACTACAATATCTTAATGCATTCTTTAGTAATATGGCAGGATAAATCTACCTCTGAATCCATGAAAAAATGAAGGTGATTCAATATTTCAAAATACAACTGTAAATCTAAATAAATTATCAATCTTAATTCCCATAGGTATCTCTTGAGAGCTTAATAAAAACATGTTTTCCTAGCCCATAAACCTAACTCTTGCTTATGGATTTTTTTTTACAGATAGTTTTCCTGCTTTCTTAGAACCAATTCCTTAATCACAAAACATTATGTAAGTATAATTAATTGCAACAGCAGCAAACTCTCCATGCAGTAATGCCAATCAGTGCAAGCCATAGTAATCAATGGCCACTAGAAGATGTGTTCATGATAATTTTTCAAACTAACACTCATGTTTTTTTTTCTTTAGCCAAATACAAATGGTACATTTCCTATTTAAAAAAATACAAGCCTCACCTTTTTTTTATCTACTTATAAATTCTTAAATTTTATAATTTTTTATTTAATTTTTTCAAATATGTATCTATCATTACTTTTTGTATTCACAAACATAAAAATTTTACATCTAATTTCTCCACACAAGTTAAAAAGTAAAAACCCTATTACAATATCCCCTAGGACTTTATATAATAACTGTAATGTATTAAGGGCTAGCTTTACTTTGCATAATCTATCTATCTATCTATCTATCTATCTATCTATCTATCTATCTATCTATCTATCTATCTATCTATCTATCTATCTGTCTGTCTGTCTGTCTGTCTGTCTGTCTGTCTGTCTGTCTGTCTGTCTGTCTGTCTGTCTGTCTGTCTGTCTGTCTGTCTGTCTGTCTACCTACCTACCTACCTACCTACCTACCTACCTACCTACCTACCTACCTACCTACCTACCTACCTACCTACCTACCTACCTACCTACCTACCTACCTACCTACCTACCTACCTACCTACCTACCTACCTACCTACCTACCTACCTACCTATCTATCTATCTATCTATCTATCTATCTATCTATCTATCTATCTATCTATCTATCTATCTATCTATCTATCTATCTATAATAGTTCAGAATTTAAATAAATAACATTTTATCGTTTAAAATCTGAATTTTCAACTTGATTAAATTCTTGAGAAGTCATTCTTGTGAAGACCAAATATTTTGGGGTTGAAGGATGTTCTGAAAATCAGATGAACAAAAAAAAATAAACATATCTGCCACATGTTAATGGTCTCTTGTTTTCTTGAAATTCTTCTTGTGACATTCTTTGTTTTGAAAAAAAAAAAAGACACCAGTAAATAATTCAGCACCGTCCTCTGTGAAATAATAAGTCCATATTTCAAAATAGCCAGCTCACTTTGAGGCTGTCTATTTTGAAATATGGATTTTATAATTTAAATCATAGAGCATCGTGCTGTATTTGTTAAATATGTGATGTGATTTAATATTCGGATAGTATAGGAAAGACATTAATACATGTACTTGATGGTAATCTATAAACATAGATGTATAATGAAAGAAGTATATTTATAATTATCAATTCTAGAATAAATATCTTATTGAATATATCAACAAGAAGTAAAGTTAGGTGAATATGTCATGTGATTTCAGCGAAGGCTATTGATTCCAATTATGTGAATGAAGTTTTGGATTTTGAAATTTTAAATATGTTTTTGAAGTTTACATTAAATTTAATTTGTTTAATAATGTTATTATAGAAGGTATCAAAATTATAGCTATGTGCAAACCTTGTAAATACAATTTTAAAAAAACCTGCTAGTTTCGGCAAAAAAAAAGAGTACATACGTATTAGCCCTGCTATGCTTTTTCACATCAATATCAGTTCCCTGATAACTTTATAATGTTTCAATATCATCAGATAACATGTACACCAAAACTTATGAGAAAATTAAGTGAGAAATTTGTCTAAACATATCACATGTACATGTTATTTCATGATATTCAAGATTTAGAAAAGTATTGGCCAACTGATACATATATAAAGAGATGTAAGCAGCTCTAATATGTAACGCTAATCACATTAAACTAAATATGATGTACATTTTTAATAATACAAAAAATATAAATTTGTACACAAAAATAATAATATCATTATTACGTTACTAAATAAAAATGGGCAGTTGTGAGTTTTTAAAACAGCACTTTTTGCTGCCAAATCCACCACCTCCATTATCACATGCTATTCTGCCATTGTGAACACAGCCAGTAATTTCCAAATTTTAATTAAAATTAAAAAAATACTATGTATATTAACTCTGAACTTCACATGATCACCATTATGTATGTTTACACAAGCTATTTGTACACATGCAAAATATCCATATAATAGTGTCTTTTAGTGCTACATCAGATGATCACCATTATTTATGTTTACACAAGCTATTTGTACAGATGCAAAATATCCATATAATAGTGTCTTTCAGTGCCAGTTAGGGTAATCAATGGATGCAGGAAGGTTTGTGCATAAAATCCTTATCTAGTGCCTACTCATTCAATATTTCCAGATTAGTTTCTAGCTTGTGGCTTTCATCAGTGAGGAGTCTTGGATCTGAGAGTAAAAGGGGGCTGCTCGAGAGTTGCATTAGATCCTAAGATTTAGGTGCAGGTGCTCTCAGATCTAAGGCTTCTCACTGATGAAAGCTACAGGCTAGAAACTAGTCTGGGGATATTGGATGAGTAGGCAATAGATAGGGATTTTATGCATAAACCTTCCTGCATCCATTGATTATTCTGGCTTGCACTGACTGGCACTACTGTATGGAAAGTTTTGCCTCTGTGTATAGTAATTTTGGCTTGAAATTACAAAATGGATACTAAAGCAAAATTACCCAAAAATAATACTACATAACAAAATTAAAATAAATATTACATCTATTCAATCTAGTAACTATATTAACTGCAAAGATAATATATTAACTACAAAATTGACAGTAAAGCGAATAAAAAAAAAACCACTACTACTTCTATTAACTATGGCAGAAAAGTAAAAAATGGACAGAACCAAAAACAACAACAACAACAATCTACAACCAGCTCAGATTATTAAAAAACGGAGAGTTAAAGCACGTGTTTATGTGATATAATAGCTACATGGATCTTGATTGAGAAATGTCTAATTATGTTCAATTTCTTAAAATAAAAAAAAAAGAGTAAATTTTTATCAAAACGTAACAATAAATAAATATTAAACTTTTATTGAAATGGCATCAATGGGATGGACTGATTTTTTAATATTGCTCAGAATACACACAGAAGTGCTTTCTTTTTTGTGCAGCCAGCAGATTGTAGTTCCTCAGTTTTATAAGCTACAGGGCGAGGGGAGTGTAGTAAATTTTTTTGAACAGAATTAATATCATGGACTGAGTTTTAAATATCGTCCCGATTGTGCAGTCACTTATGGCAAATTGTAGTTCCTCAGTTTTATATGCTTTCCCTCCAAGCTGATTAAAGAACCCTCTTCCACAATTTATTTGATTGCTTCTACCCGTCGCTCTATCCTTAATTGCCACAATGAAACAAAAATTCACAATTACCTGTTTTTAGTTAAGTATCATAATGCTTTTTTATTATTTTTGTGTACAAATTTATCATTTAGAAGTTCCAGTGTTCACATTATTTGATGAGATCGCAGAGTTTATTTGACGGGTTTGCAAGATTACAAGTTTATGGGCGGGATAATACAGATGAGAAAAGATGTAGCAGGTCTAATATGTAAGTACCAAAGAAGCAAATATGCTGTTGCTGTATTGTGAAGAAAAAAAAGTTTTAAAGCTTACACGTGTCCGAAAAAGTCAATGTTTAAAGTTATAACTGTTTAGAAATAAAAGAAAATGTTGATAAGCTCACCACCGTTCGTAAGAATGAAAAGGCAATATCCACATGTGAATTTGGAAAAGTTGAGACATTTATTTACAAAAAATGTATGAATCTGACATTCATATTTCACTATCAAAATAAAATTGACGCAATAAAAAAAAAAGAATAGAAGATAGCGATTAATTTTTTTGTTTTGAATAAGATTAAAAATATGTAAGATGAGATGTTCTCATTTTCATAAAGTTTAAGAAAAAAAGGCAAGAGTTAATTTTGAGTGTCATATATCAATATTCTTACCTTATTAATCATTTTGAGTTAACAGAAGTCTATAGAATTAATAATCATTTTATGTATTTATTAGATTAAATTAATTAGAAGGGATTTGAACGCAGACTTTCAAGCTCTTTATAGCTATGGACTCCATCTTATACAACTGATACACACAACTACATATATGTGAAAAAAATATAAATGATACCAATATATGTATTTCGTATTGAATTTTTGTTTTATTTTGGAATTTTTTTTTTTTAAAAAAGAGCTATAATACTCTTATGAACCCATCTTAAAACGCTTCTTAAACTTACCCACAAATAATGGATTTGCCCAAATTACCGATATAGATGACCAATGAAATAACAATAAAAATAAATAAATACTGTAATCAATAGTATAAACTGGCCAATGGGAGAGCTAGGTCAGTCTTTCTAGTAAGGATGGCGATCATGTTGGAAATCCATATGAGTGTAGTTAGATAACATCAGACATCTGTCAGAAGGTAGTCGTCAGTAAGTGCATTCGCTATTTTTTTAGAATGCAGAAGCAGGAAGCAGCGAGTTTATGACATCATACTCGCAGACAAGGCAATCATCCGAGGCTGGGAGATAGGATTTGAAAAGGTAGGCTCAATAACCCTTCCCAAGCACTAGTTGAATCGTAGAACAAAGAACCATTTGCAGTTCTTCAACCGTAATTGAAATTAACCTCTGTATTTAAACTGGTGTAAAGTTATTGTTATTGTAAATATCTATTAATAAATATTTTAAAACTATTTATTGGATTGGGTTTCAATATTGAACGACTTGGGGTATTATCGCAGCTGTAGTATAAATATAAACACTAACAGTATGTACATATTTTTATATATATGACAAACTATATATAAGGCTATTATATAATTGTTATAATTTAAAAATTGATTTTTAAAATAAGACAAATTTTATGTATAGATTAAAACCCTCAAGACAATGACAGTTATTTGGAATCTCATAAATATTTAATTACCCATCACAAGTATATTTTGGCTTTTACATTTTCAGATATTCTAAAATTTAGGCTATTTTTTTTTTCATATGTAAAACACGTTGACCGGGAAGCGAATCCGGGCCAGCTGCTTGGAAGGCAGCTACGCTAACCACTAGGCCACCAACGCTATTTGCCAAAATATATTACACATATTGTAAGATTCTGCAGGGACAGATGTTTGATTTTAAATGTATTTAATCGAAATGTTATCATATTAAAACTCATGGTTACTGTTATTGCTGTGTCTTATGACCAGCAAGTAAATAAATGGACAAAGGCAGAATTGAGATGGTAAGATTATGGTTTAATACGGTTAAATTCAACTATATACATTGCCTATTATAAGGCAAAATAAAATAATTAAAACTCAGAACATACTCAGAACATATTTAGAACATTTTAGAACATCAGAACCATTAGAACAGGTTATGAGGGTTTATATACCCCTCAAGACTTCTGGAGTCTTTTGCATTCCTAACCATATATGGTGTTTTCACTTATGTTTTTACATACACACAGTATTTTCATGTTTCTCACCATATATGGTATTTTACATAGTTTTCTGACCCTATAAGGTCAGCTAAGCTTTTTATTACTATATAACTGTCTATGATTTAATAACATTGTAATTTTTACACATTGTTATACTTAATTACTATACAGTTATTTTACATATTTATTTATACATTACTTTTATTCTACATTTACATATTCGTTATATTTATACAATTATTATTATTTACATATTCATTATACATTATGTGTTTATACCTTGACCTTGAATACTGCACTCCTCCCCCACTCCAGAAGTATGGTTTTTCACCTAACATAGTCTGTGAGTTGAGACGGTTGCTGGCGATCTTTGCTGTGCTATGCCAGTTTACTGTTTGTTGGTGGTGGTTTCAATGTGCCAATTTTTGCTGTGCTATAGGTATTTTCCGGGGTTTCGTTACAATAGGTTTTCCTCTGTCTCTTAATTCTATTTCTACAGGCGAGGTTTTTTGTTTTCCTGGTTCTTTTTTGAACAAGCTGGAGTAATTATTTTTGACTTGCGGTTCTATGTAGATTTTTTTTATTTTTATCATAATTTGATCAGATTCGTCTATAGTAGCACTTCTTAGGTAACTACTTTCCATCGCTTCGCACATAAATTCTCTGTTCGGCTTTGTATGATTGATGCCATCTTTTGGGATACTCGGTTATTTTTCGATCAGATTCGTCTATAGCAGCACTTTTTAGGTAGCTACATTCCATCACTTCACACGTAAATTCTCTGTTCAGCTTTGTATGGTGGTGCCATCTTTCAGGATACTCGGTTATTTTCCAATAACTTTCAGTTTCTGGTAAACTGCAATCACGGGCTTTGTGACCAATTTTTCTACGTCGAAAACATTTATTTGTTTATCGGTTTTGGGTTTAACTCCAAATGTTTTAAATATCGTGGTTTGAAGTGGTTCTGTTTTCGCAAAGCTTCTGAACTCTCTTGCTTGGTCAAGCTGCAATTCATATGCTGTTGCACGTCTGATAGCTTCTTCGTAAGTTACATCTCTTATTGCCAATAAGATCTGTTTCAATTGATCATCATTTATTCCATATAATAACTGTTCCATAAGGGCTTCATCTAAATATTTACCGTAAAGGCATGGCCTTGCCATTTCTCTTAAACCAATGTCATATTCTTTTATTTTTTCATTCTTTCTTTGCCTTCTGCTTCTAAAGTGCAATTGAGCAATAAACTTGGATGGCTGGGGATTGAAATATTCATTTAGCTGTTTTATGAGCTCATGGTATTTCTGTGTCTCCGGCGAATTTTCACACAGTTTGTTAGCTATTTCGATTACTCTCATGCCTGCAAAGCAAAGTAATGAGGCTACTTTTACAGTATTCTCTATAATACTATTTAGTATAAAGTAGTTTTTTATTCTCTGAATATACAGTGGCCAATCACTCAGATTTTGTACATTAAATTTGCAAATAGAAACTTGCGTTATGCTCGCCATTTCTCTGTTGATTCAAATCCACCTGCTGTTTAGGCAATTACTTTGAGATTCGATCCTATGATGACCGAGCCAATTTTTAATACAATTCCTTTTCTGTATTACTGCCACTTTCTTTGATTCAATTCCTGTGCTGACTGCGCCAATATGCTGTGTCTTATGACCAGCAAGTAAATAAATGGACAAAGGCAGAATTGAGATGGTAAGATTATAGTTTAATATGGTTAAATTCAACTATATACATAGCCTATTATAAGGCGAAATAAAATAATTAAAACTCAGAACATACTCAGAACGTATTACATTTTAGAACATCAGAACCATTAGAACAGGTTATGAGGGTTTATATACCCCTCAAGACTTCTGGAGTCTTTTGCATTCCTAACTATATATGGTGTTTTCACTTACGTTTTTACATACACACAGTATTTTCACGTTTCTCACCATATATGGTATTTTACATAGTTTTCTGACTCTATAAGGTCAGCTAAGCTTTCTATTATTATACAACTGTCTATGATTTAATAACATTGTAATTTTTACACATTGTTATACTTAATTACTATACAGTTATTTTACTTATTTATTTATACATTACTTTTATTCTACATTTACATATTCGTTATATTTATACAATTATTATTAGTTACATATTCATTATACATTATGTGTTTATACCTTGACCTTGAATACTGCAGTTATTTTTACAGGTTTTCAGATATGTATAAATAGTTATCATAATTAGGATAATTTAAATTTATTTATTAAAAATATGCATTAAAAATTTAATATGTACAAATAAGACCTGCTGGCTATTACTAAATACGAATGAGTTTTTCAAAAGGAATCATTTTTGCCTATTAATAAGTCTAGCAATATTACTTAAAAATTTGTTTGAGCGTTACTTTTCTGATAGGAAAGTATTTACTCGCAATGAAGAGTTATCATTTTGCCTTTTTATTAAAAGGCATAAAATATTAAATTATTTATTTGATTACAATCTTGCAGTTGAAATGTAGTGTTTTATAAACAAAACAAAATATATTTGCAGGCTATTTAGAACGAAGGTTTAAACAAACAAAAAAATGTTTTGAAATTAAGCCTATAGAAATTAAAAAATTGAAAACATTATTAGCTAAGAAGTTAACTAAAAGATGTAGACGTGAGCTTTAGCAGTTTGGAAAAATATTTGAGTTTAGGCATAAAGTAAAATAGGAATTAACTAATAAGACATAAGTAACTTTGGATAAAACTTCTATTCTTAAACAAAACAAAAACAAGAAAATACTAGGAGTAATGATATATATATAAATAATGATTATATATATTTTTTCCCCACGTCCAACCGTGTTAAGTCTATAATAAATAAATATCTATCTTCATTATTAAGTTTTACAGATTTAAATGCCATGTGCGGTTTGACGATTGAGAAGTCACATGATCGATTCTTGCGCACGCGGTTCGCGCGCTAGAATTTCTTTGAATCCCAAGCAATAAAGTCATAGGTTTGCATGTGTGTGTATATATTTTTACAGATTTAAATTAATTTTGTATTTAATACAATTCATTGTCTAGAAGCTTTTGATATAACTCATTTTAGTTGTGCATTAAATGTATTGGCTATCTTGATATTTAAAACTCAAAACAATCAACATAACAGTTATCAAATTATTTATTTTCTCTGAAATATGCTTCAGACTTTTAAGTAAAAAAAAAAAATTGAATGACTAAGTAAAAATCTGCTTTTGTAACATAAGGATTCTATATTTTAAATATTAAGATAATTTTAAATAAATTAAAACTTATTCGATAATCATTGTATTATTTATACTTGTAATAACTGAAATACAGCATTATTATATACCTGTATCAATATATATAATATATAGAATCTCGGCCTCAGGGTGGCCTTTGAGCGATCCATTATCAGATTTTCAATTGGATAGACGGTTGAAGAGTTCCAGTGTGGGGTGGATTGAAGCCTGTCCATTAAAGTTTGAAGATTGGCTATCTTAATATATATATCTGAGCACTTATTGCATATATGTGTGAAGATAATCAGGACCAACTGATGATTGCTGGTTTAGCATGAAATACCTATATTGGTAATTATTTATCTTTTCGACATATATGTGTTCAAGTGTATTATTGCTATTAAAGTGGTGGATTGTGTGAAATTCTGTGCTTATATACCCTATATATTATTTATACCTGTAAGAACTTTTTTGAAGAAATATATTTAAGTTTTGATTTGTAACTATATATTGGATTATTTCCATCATTTAGACTAATTATTAAATTTCAATTAAAAATGTTCAAATACATTCAACTTTTAATAATAGTATATAGATTAGTATACTAACATATATAATTAATCAGTGACTACTAATATGGGATTCGAACCTGAATCCTTTAGATTTGTGAGTACCGAATTTAAGAAGATACTTTATCCAACTAGGCTATTCAAGGTGTCTATTTATGAGAATCATTCACAAGTGCCCATTTTTCATAAGGGCATGGTTTCTAAACAATGTGAATTGTCCCACTAACTTGATTTTTAGTGTCATTTGTCATTATTATGTCAGAAGCTTCTTTAATTTTTATTTTTTAAAATTTTTCCCTGCTGTCCAAGTTACTTACATGATAATGCCAAATAATCTCATAAGCCAATCTAGTGGGATAATTCATAATGTTGGAAACCATTAATTAGTCTTGCATTAAAAAAAAAATAAAGAAATCCATATCACCCTCTTAGAGAAGTATATCAAATTTCTACCGACTGTCAATCTAGTATGATAATTCATAATGTTGGAAACCACCAATTAATCTTGCATTTAGAAAAAGAAATCTGTATGACCCTCTTAGAGAAGTATATCAAATTTCTACTGACTTGTCTTTGACAGAATAACCATCAGTTAACCTGTGACTTTAAACTCTAGGGTCATAAATTTAAAAATCCTACATTTGATTCCTATAGAAGTGATGAGATGTGATGTACTGTAGCTTTTTCTTAAACAAAGTCAAGAATCTCTCAGCAATTATACCAAGAGAAACTTGTTAGCTGCTTAATTTTACATTCCCCAGTCTAAGTTTTCCCATTTCCACAACATAATCTTTGTCAACTCTATGACCTTTATATCTAAATCCCCCTTATCTTTTCCCATACCCAATATAAAAATCAATAATCCACTTTCTGTATAATCACTTTTTTCATATTTATTCTTCCATAACTTCATTATTTGTACCCTTTCTGCTTTCAAGCATTTATATTCAATTAACAGATGTCTAATATTTTCTATTTCTTCCTTACCCAATTTACAGACTAAATCACCCATATTTTTCCATTTACATGTATATTCTCTTGTTGCTAAAGATCTCAATCAAGCTGTAAACAATAAACTATTTTCCTTACTATTATCATATATTAACTTGCACCTAATATTCTGTTTACTTCTATATATATTTAAACTCTTTTTACTCTCCATACTAGCTCTCCATCTCTCTAACTCTCTATTTTTTATTAATAAATCTATTTTTTTATTCCATTCCATACCACTATAATACTCAACAATCCTCCTAACACAATCATCCCATCTTTTGTACAAAATATACTGATATAAATTCTTTATCCAAATCTTTTGCATACCACATTACCTTTGTCACCCATCTTGTTGCCTGCCCTTTACTTGTAACCCAATTAAATACTATTTTGTATATTTTTTATTATCCATAAACTGCAATCTACCAAAAATTTTCATTTTACTTTTTGCATCTCTCATATAAAAACTTGACCATCCCATTTTCCCTTGAATTGCCTCCCTTGCTGTCCATACATCTGCATCCAATGCATGTCTTCCTACTTCCCTTTGTATTTTTTTTAAGTAATATAATACTTCTTTACTAACACATAACGCATCATTACCATATGTTAACCCTGCTACTGCAACTCCCATATAATTATAGCTACATCATATTTATTATATGAAAACACTGTTAATTTCTTTATCAATCCCTTTTTTTTTCTTTGCTTCATTTATCAATTTTTTCTCCCATTCATCCAAACAATTTTTTTTGATTACTTAAAATAATTCCCAAATATCTATATCTATTTACCACACTTAATATTTTCCAATAAAAATTCTACACCTTCTCTTTCCCAGTGTTAACCATCATTATATTTGATTTTTCTTCACTTGAATTTAATCTCCATCTCTTTATCCACTCTTGCACATGTCCTCAGCATAACCTCCATATCTTGTCTTTTTTGTTTAAGCCAGCACCACCATGTGAGAGTAGAATAATACTAGTCAAAACATTGTTTTAGACATTAATCTGTGTGCTATTACAACTGAATATTTGAACTTTTCTAAAAAATATTTAACACTTAATGACTCTTGATAAAAATCTAGTAAAAAATGAAGTAGCTTCAATTTATATTTGAGATGTTTTATAAGATTTTATAAATTAAACCTCTTATTTTGAAAATTTGGCAGTTTTCTACCTTAAATCATTCATAACCAACAAAGATGTCAACATCCAAAAGATTACTATATTAATAGTAAGTGGAACTGCATTAGAAAATGTAGAAAAATGTTTTAGATGTAGAAATATGACCATGATTGTTCATGTTATGGTGTTTTCTATGAATGTGGAACATGATCACTAAATAAGAATAGAAAATTCTTGTTCCTTTTCAAGCATACTATTAAAAACCCTTTTTGAGAATTCCAATAATAACAACAAAAAGCATTGGTGGCTGAGTGGTCAGAGCTGCCTTACAAGCAGTTGTTCTGGGGTTGCTTCCCAGCCAGTGCTTTGACAAAAAAAAATTAGATGAGTGAGCAGTTAGGTTGTATTTTCAATTTAAGTAGAAATAAGCAGATTAAACTTATGCTGTTATGATTCTATCCTAAGATGATGTTATTCATTAGAAAAGGATAGAAGACAGACATTTGGTGAGAAGAGAAAAAGAAGATTATTGATAGTAATATGAATGAACTGTATCATCACAATAATGAAAGTTTATGTGAGAAAACATAATATCAATCAAATGATAATCAATCAAGAGAAATATTGAAATGACTACAGGAGTTAATGTTCATTTGATTGCTCATAATAATAATTCAAAATTTTTCAGAAAAATATTCGCTTTTTTGAATAAATGTTATTGTAGTTTTTGTACTGTAGTCAAAAAATATTAATGGGTTCAGCATTGAAAATCGAATACCATAACTGGATGTTCTTTTTCACATTCATCAGTTATATTTTTCTATTAAAATAAAGGTTCATTCTTTAGTGTTAATTCTTTACAAAAAAGTTTGTGTGTGTATATATATATAAATGGATTTGTATGTAATCATTAAAAACCAGTCAACAATAATTTCAATCTTTGTGGTCGAGTTGCTAGTGTCTATATAAGTATATTAAACCATTAATAAAGGTGGAATTCCACCTTTTTGTTAAAAAGAGGTTGCCTTGACAACAGTTTGAAATTGTTGATTGTTATTGATATTGGGATTGTCTAAGTGTTGACTGGTTTTTAGTGATATATATATATATATCATTATCATTTGTATTTTTCTATTAGACTATTCCATCATCTAATATGTGTATTGAATGTCTTTAGAAAAATTTAACTTTGATTTAAATATTTCAAATACATCCAACTGTTAATAATAGCACATCAAACAGGTTTGTATATGCCCAATGTTTTAAGAGGTATTATTCTCCCCTCTTTTTAGGTGTTGATGGTCTGACCTGTGACAGTACTAGCATGGTATTTGAACCTGGACCCTTAGATTTTTTGAATATTAAATTTTAAAGTAAAAGGTATAAAGAAGAAAATTTAAAGAAGCTGCTCACATGACAAATGGCAAAAAATCCCATAAGCCAACCTAGTGTGACTATATTTAATGTATGGAAACCACTAATCAACTTTGATCTTATGGAGAAATCAGGAGGAACCTCATAGATAAGTATATGAAATTTCTATAGACTGTTGCCTTTGGAAGGATGGTTCAGTTAGTTAGAGCATTACCTTAAAATCCAATACTCAAGAATCTAACAGTCCAGGTTCAAATCTCATGCTAGTACTATCACTGGTCAGGCCAGAAACACCCAAAGAAGAGGGGAGAATGATATCTCTCAAAACATTGTGCATATACTAACCTGTTTCTTGTGCTATTACTAACAGTTGAATATATTTGACATATTTAAATAAAGTTAAATTTTTTTAAAGACATTCAATACACACGTTCCAATATAAAAATACAACTAGAACACCATCATCACAAACCTTCAGGAAAATACATGTCATTATCATGTTTTATTATGTCTTGATTCTATTTGTTTATGTTTATCTTAAGGCCTTTCTACTAATATCTGCATTATGCAGCAATGATGTAGATATAATAGGAAGAGTAATGTGGATAACAATTGATCATAGTCAGGACAATTAATTACAGTCAAAGTAGTTCATCACAGTCATAAAAGTTAATTATGGTAATAATAAGTGATCATGGTCCCAACAGTTGTATCACGACATTTAATGACAGCTAAGAAAGCTAATCACATTTATGACTTTTAATCATACTCATGACAGATGCCCACAGACATGACAATTTCTCACCATCATGATTTTTGATGATCATGACAACTAATCATAGTCATGGCAGATGATAACAGTCATGAAGTTCATAAAAATCATAATAGTTAATCACAGTTATGTTAGCTGGTCATGATTTCACTGCAGGTCATTGTTGTAACAGTTGATCACAGTTTCAATAGTTCATCATAATCATGACCATTAATAACAGTTATAAACAGTTGATTACAGTAACATCAGTAGATCATAGCCATGGCAAATGATCTCAGTAATGATGGTTAATCAGAGGTATGATAATCAGTCAGCCATGACAAATGATCCTTGTTTGGCAGTTTGTCACAGTTTTAACAATGTCACTATAATGACAGTTGATAATGGTAACAAGAGTTGAATTCAGTCATGACAGTTCAACACAGTCACAAGAAGACCACAATCATGACAGCTGATTATCATCATGGCATTTGATCATAGTCTCAAGAATTAATCACAGTGATGACACGTGATCAGAGTCATGATCATTAGTCAGAAATGGTAGTTGATCGCAGTCATCTCAGATAATACAATCAGGACTCTTGATCACAGTCTTGATGGATGGTTTCAGTCAAGACATATAATCACAGCCATATAAAGTTGATAAACACACATGAAGATAAATCACAATCTAACTGTTAAACACAATCTTGGACACTTTTAATCTCAGATCGTAGCATGTTTGACACGATCATGAAGTTGATTCCAATCATGAATGTTGAGCACATTTGTGACAGAATAACTATAAAATTTATTCTTCTTACAAACTACAGTGCAATTAAACTGATTCAATATTTTTATATCTATAACAAAACTATAAGGTAGTGTAGAATTTAGACTTAAAATGGATAATCCAATGACTTTATGAATTGGATGTTTACATGAAGTGCAAGTACTGAAAATAATGAGCTTAACTATAATCCATGGCCTGAATTCCAGAGTCATCCAATTAACCAATGCACCCAATCATGCTGAGTGTTATAGAATTATTACTATTTTCATGAAATAGTAGAACTTTTGTTTCATTGAATACTGACCAATTGATATTAAGAGGTAGTTATATCATAGAACAAAATTTTAATGGAAACATTCTGGTTTTTGTAATAGAAAGATAGCTTTAGATATTTCACTTTTAATAACAATTGGCTCTTAAGCACTCCTTGACTTTGAATTCTGATGAAAAGGTATAATAAACATAAACTAATTAAATGCATAGTCATCGAGTGCTTAAGAATTACGTAGTTTTATGAGTAAATACACTGAGAGTTAAGTAACAATTAATGTAAATAAGTATAGGAGTTAAAAGCAGACAAAACATTTATTCTAAAATTGTAGGTATACAAAATAAAACTCTTGAAAATAATAAACAAATAAACTGATAACAAAAAACAAATAACAATAATGTTTTTAATGACTTAGATGTTTTTGGAGCTTTGAATTCCAAATTCCTTTAATGTCATAGAACACTTATTGACATTCTGCGAAACACCAGTGTTCCACAGAGCATAGTTTGGAAAACGCTGATCTATAGTATCTTCCTGTTCATAAAATTTTCAGATAGCTAATGAGAGCAATCTGTGATTGTTTTCTTCCATATGGTTTAAAACATTTTTCAGTGGAACATGACTACAAACATCTGCCGTAATGGTGGTTAATTGTTATGACTGTGATCAAATTTATGACTGTGATCGACTGTCAGTGATTGTGGTCAATTTCAAAAATGTGATCAACTATCAGAAGTGCAGTCTACTATCATGGCAGAGATTCACTGTCATAACTGCAATCAACTTCATGGTGTGATTAATTAACGTGATTGGGATTAATAATAAACTGTTGTGACTGCAATACGTGTCATGAATGCAGTCAATGGTTTTGATTATGATCACATGTCATGATTATGATCACATGTCATGATTATGATCACATGCCATGACTGAAATCAAATGTTATATTGTGGTATACGGAATGTGGTTTAGTGTGTATTTATATAATTCTCTATAGAAATATTCATCATCATCATCAACCATTATCAATCCACTGCAGGATGAAGGTCTCTCCAAGTTTAATCCATCTTCTCTGATCTTTAGCTTCTCTTCTCCACATCACCCCTACACATTTTCATATTTCATCCATCCATCTTACATGTGGTCTCCTTAGGTCTTTTACAATCTCTTGGAATCCAGTTTAAAATTTCAATTGTCCATCTATTATCATCTCTTCTAGCAATATGTCCAGCCCAACTCCACTTCAATCTTTTAATTTTTTCAATGAGGTCAGTAACACCTGTTTGTTCTCTTACCCATACATTGCGTTTTCGATCTCTTCTTGTTACTCCCAACATACATCTCTCCAAACTTCTTTGAGTGGTCTGAAGTCTCTGTATTGATCTTCTATTAAGTGTCCAAGTCTCAGATCCATAAGTAAGAACTGGTAAAACACATTTGTTAAAAACCTTTCTTTTCAAACACATAGGCATATTTCCTTTTAATATCAAGTTATTTCTACCAAAAGCACTCCAACCAAGTTTAATTCTATGATTAATTTCCTCTATTATGTTTCCATCTGTATTAATAATCTGACCAAGGTATTTGTAACTCTTAACTTCTTCTAATTCATCATAATCAATCTTTATTTTCATATTTTGAGCAAATCGATTAAACATTACTTTAGTCTTTTTAACATTTATCTTTAGTCCTACTTTCCTACTTTCATCTGATAACTCCTGCAACATTTCCTGAAGCTCGGAAGCATTATTTGCAAAAACAACTACATCATCTGCGAAATCTAAATGACTTAAATAATCTCCATTTACTTTCACTCCTTTAGTTTCCCATTTTAATCCACAAAATACTTCTTGCAGCACTGCTGTAAAAGTTTTGGAGATATGGAGTCACCTTGTCTTACACCTTTCTCAATGTTGACTTTCCCAGTATCATTATGTAATCTAATTGTTGCTGTTGCATTTTTATAAATATTCTTTAAAATATGACAATATCCTGGATCTATACCTTGATGATCCAATGCTTTAATCACTGAAGAAATGTTTATAGAATCAAATGCCTTTTCATAATCTACAAATCCAAAACATAATGACAACTCATATTCATTTGTCCTTTCTATAACTTCTTTCAATATTTGAATATGATCTACTGTACTAAAACCACTTTTAAATCCAGCTTGTTCTCTTGGTTGGTGAAAATCCAAGGTTCTCTGTAGACGAGTTGTAATTATCTTGGTAAAAATTTTATGTAAAACTGATAAAAGGCTGATAGGTCTGTAATTTCTAATATCTTCTTTATCACCTTTTTTAAATATTAATATTATTACTGCATTCTTCCAATCATCCGGTACATCTTTATCATTTAGACATTTGGTATATAACTTTGCTAATATTTTTTCTGTTTCTTCACCTGCTTCTTTTAATATATCAATTATAATTCCATCATTACCTGGAGCCTTTCCTTTTTTCATACATTTAATTGCATTTCTCACTTCTTCATTTAAAATTCTGGGCAAATCGGAAGATGTAATAGATATAGGAGGTACTTGTTCTTTATTACTATATAATTCTTGATAAAAATCTTCTACCAATTTCATAATGTCATCCCTCTTTTTAGTAATAATTCCATCTTTTTTCCTTATTGCAGATATAAATTTCCTACCAATACCAAAATGTTGTTTTACATTCTTAAGACTTTTATTTTCTTCTACAGCTTTTCTTGCTAGTTCACAGTTATACTTTCTTATATCATTTTCAACTCTTTTCCGCACCATTTTACAAAATTCAAGATATTCAATTCTTTTTAATGCATCATTCTTGCATATCTTCATATTCCTTCTTTTCTTCATAAGTTCTCTAGTCTCAGTAGAAATTTTATTAGTCAATTGCTGCTTTTTTCTACCAGCTATCTTTGTTGCAGTTTTTAAAAGTGTATCAGTTATTTTCATATTAATTTCATTCAAATCTGAATCATGTTCAAAATCTACTAATACTTGAAACCGATTTGTAAGTTGTAATTTAAATTCATTAGATTGTTTCTGAAGATTAGGAATATCACCTGTAAATATAGTTTTTCTTAATAATTTTTGTCTCTCTAGTTTTACATTAACATGTATCTTACCCCTTACTAATCGATGATCACTTCCTGTGTTAAATTTATTAAGAACATTACAATCTTGAAATATGTATTTCCTGTTAGTCAAAATATAATCCAATTCTGCTGTACCTTCATTTGGATGCTTCCATGTCCATTTCCTTCTAACATTTTTCTCAAAAAAGAATTCATAATATAAAGTTTTTCCTTCTCTGCAAACTCCACAAGTCTATGTCCTCTCTCATTTCTATTACCATAACCAAAATTACCTACAACACTTTCATCTTTCATTTGTTTACCAATTCTAGCATTAAAATCTCCCATAACAATTTTAAAATGTTGTTTACTCTGATCAAAAGCCTTTTGTACATCCATATAAAAATCTTCTACTACTTCATCACTGTGAGAACTTGTTGGGGCATAAACCTGAATTATCTGCATTTGATATCTGCTATTAAGTTGTATAACTAATCTTGCCACTCTGTCTGATACACCATCAATCTCCACAATATTGTTCTTCCACTTTTTATTTATAATGAATCCTACTCCACTTGTATTTCCAATATTTGTGCCTTTATAATAGAGCATATGTCCACTTTTTAAATCAATTGTCTCTTCACCTTTTCTTCTAACTTCACAAAGTCCAATAATATCCCATTTAATATAAGAGAGTTCTTCTTCTAATTCTTGCAATCTTTCTTCACTTGAAAGTGATCTGCAGTTGTAAGTACCTAAATAAAAAGTCGTCATCAAATGGCAGCCTGGGTCCGCCTCCAGGATATTCTTAGCACCCTCCGCCTTTGGCCACCAACCGCTGCCTTGGTTGGTGACTTTACAGCCTCCTGGGATTAAGGGCCATATAGAAATATTAGATGGAACTAAGGTTAACCTTTAAAGCCCACACCTTTTTATATATCTAATAATGATGATTACTAATTTATTTATAGCCAGAATTCTTATGGTACCTGATGACAATGACGACTGAAGGTGATCAACATTGATAAAATAATTCCATCAATTTTTATTATATGATTAGTTTTATAGTTATTTTAGGACTTTCTTTTACTATACAGCACAGGTAAGATTTTACAATGCGCATCTTTGAAATTCAGTCACAACAAATGACTATTGATGAATATTTGCTGCTGATATTATGACTAATATTCACATTTAATTGTAGGCAAATTTAACTGTGATCCATCGATTCTTTGCTCAGATATTATTAAATTTAGTATTAGTCTGTTTGGTGATTGGTATTTCCACACCACACTCATTTTTTAACTCTATATAAGTTGCAATATATATAACTAGTGCTGGGGATTAATCTTCCAAGTATTATTACATATTTCTCAGCCTTATAATAGTCTATCTTTAAATATATACAAACTACCACACACACTCACCTACAGATCAAAAAAATAATTTTTTTAAAGACAGAATTTTTTAAATAATAATTTCAATATCAAAAACGATTTTTATACTAATTAACAATAATTATATAAATTTAAAAAAAAAGTTTGTTATTTATTAATTAAATTATGAAAATCATTATAGAATAAATATTATTTTATTATTATTATTATTTTTTTTTTTAAGTGTCATAGCATCGGCCGGGACGCGAACCCGCAACCCGGGCATCTGCCTGCAAGTGCAAGGCAGTCGCGCTGACCTCTCGACCACCAATGCAAAACAAATATTATTTTACCATCAATTTGAAAGTAAAATATTAGAAATTTAAACGTAACTAAATTTTATATAATGCATTTTTTTTTTCATTTTTTAAAATTTTAAATACTTCTCTCATATCACATTTTAAGAAACTTAAATTTAATATAAAGAGTTTAAATATTTAAATTATATAAAATGAAATATTTAAATACAAGTATAGTATATATTCTTAAGCTAGATGTAATTAGAGAATATTTGAACTCAGACTTTCAAGCTTCTTTTAGTCATCCACCCCATCTCATACAACTGATGCAGAAGACCACATGTGGAAAAGATAAAAAGATTTCCAAAATATATATATTTCTTGCTGAACCAGCATTCATCAGTTGGTCTGGATCATCATCATCATCTCCCATATATATATATATAATCATTGCTCAGTCTATATTAAGATAGCATATCTTCAAACTTTAATGCACAGGCTTCAATCTTCTTCACTCTCCAACTCTTCAGCCATCCATATTACTAAAAATCTGATGATGGCATGTTCAAATCCTTTGTTTGCCAATTTTTTTTGTATTGTCATACCCATGTTGACAATAAGTCATTTGGAAATTGTTGATTTATATTGTTGATATTGGGATGGTCTAAGTATTGACTGGTTTTTAGTGATATATATATTGAACCGGATTGATTTCCGATTCAATGGTTTTATTACTAATGTTAAAATTTTTATTATTATTTAAAACACATACGTATTTATATTTAAAATAGATCATTTTCATGTTTATAAAATTGATTTTAAAATAGTTTACTTTCACTACTTTGTTTATAAAATTGATTTTAAAATAGTTTACTTTCACCGCCTGTTTTAATCAATTTGATTAAAAACAGGCAAGCTTGCTAATTATGTATTCCTGTTGGTTTTATTTTAATCATTTTTAAAGTTAATTCTAAAAAGTGGAGATTTAATTGTGTTGTCGTTTTTGTTTCAATAATCCCTGGTTGGAATTCTTAAATTAGATTGAGCGGGAAATTAATATTTGCCCTGCCTGAGATATAGAATTAGACACTAAGGAAAGTTTTTCACTGGAAATGTAGCGAGGCAAGGATAGCCTGCCAATTTTAGGAGAGGAGGAGATTCAGTATTGCAGAAGGACACTTGAATTACCACCTTCTGAGAGTTATACTGCTTTGGGTAGCAATTTGGACATTTAATTCCTGCTAAAAACTTGCAATTATTGACAGACTTCGTTACTGTGTAGAATGTCAAAATCTACCGCTATGAGTTTTGCCATCATCAGGATGTCTTGCTAATTTAAACAAAGGAAGGATCCACACCTGCCAGCTCTCCCTCAGTCATGCCATGAGCCTCTAAAATAAACACTGCCTCTGCCTTGCCACTGTCAAAGGACCTGAAAATGGACTAAAGATAAACGTGCGCACTTTATGCGAACTGTGCTTTATCGTAAGATGAAATTTTCTTTTATTCTTTCCAGGGTAAATTTTTTTTCATTAAATCTCCACTCAATCTAATTATAAATCTGTATTCATAAGTAATATTTAACCTCATATGTAATATTTGTTGTGATTTCTTATATTTTGCCGTGTGTCTTGGAATCTTAGTTTTAAGATTCAAAGTTTGCTTTGAATTTTGTTTATTGGAGAGTGACGAGTGAGTTTTCTATTTTTATGCCTAACTTTGACTAAATTCTTTAGCAGTCAGGTTTATTTTGAATGGTTCCCTGTAATTATTTTAGTAGTCCCAAATTAATTTTAAATACTGTGTTTGCGCTTTTGCAAACCACCAAATCTTTTGGCTGATGACTTTATTTTCATAGTCCTCGTTTCTTATATTTCTGAAAGTGGAAATTATAACTGTTTTTGCTTTGTAATTTTATAAGTTGCCAGCAGGAAGATAATATTTATCCCTTTTGTAAATTACAGGTGAGAGAGACTTTCGCTGCTAAGGTATATTTATAGCTGTCATATTTTCGTACTCATGTGCAATCTCCGATAGATTTATTTTGTATTTACTTGTATAGCTTAAAATTTATCAGAGCGTGTACTCAGAACTTGTGTCTTAAATTTATTTTTTTAATTATAATTATTGGTAATTCATTTTTTTTAAGTGCTGGGGTAGACTAACTGATTTTCTAATGATTTACTTGTCTCCTATTGAGACCTTTAATTCGTAGATTAGTTTTCACCAATCGTTTGGTTGGGGATTCGCCAATCTTAATTGTTTGTTTTCCTTTCACTTTCAATCATATTTTTCAGTTGCTCTTGAGGTGAATCAATCACCTTTATTTTAAATGTAATAATAGGTGCAGTTTCTACTGACAGATGACATTCATGGTCTGACACCTTTTTTAGACCTCGGAAAGCTTGCCGACACTGGTTTCATTGATTTGTTTCAAGAATGTATTATTTAAGTATCTGAAAGTGAAAACCAATGTTTTGGTGAATCTTCGGCTGAATGAAATTGCTTCCTCCCTGTAGAATTCGTTATTAGAGAGTCGGTAAGTCTGCCAGAGAATTGCGTTTTCGTCTTTCTGGTACATGCCTGAGATAACCCTATTGATTTTCGTGTAAACTTTTTCTTACAAGTTATTTTGCTCTTAAATAAAAGTTTAAAATTTGTTTAAACTTAATTTGGCTGACATTTGTCTTTGTGCTTTGATTTCTCAATTGTCTAAACAATATTTAAGATATCTTGTTTCTCCCTGAGTTTAGTCCGGCTCATTTTGGTTCACATATCCTGCCCACCCTTAAAATAAATGTCTAGTTCCGATTTTCGGACTAGTGGCGCCCTCATGGTCAGTATATGCGAATCAAAGATCTTTCGTCCAGTACAATATATATATATGCTTACAAACACATTTAAATGAAATATTATCAAGATTCATCCATGGCTACTGTATGGAGAGTTTTGCCTGTTTTATAATTTATTGTAGTAATCATTTTAGTTGGATCACACCTTCCATCATCTGTAACTATTGTTCTAGCAATAAAAAACATGTAGAAATAATAAACATAAATTGTTTAGATGAATTATTTTTGAAAAAAAGAAGAAGATAATTTGCATGTATCATAACATATGTTGATATAACCTGGCTTTTTAAGGATCTCAGTGGTTTCTCTGACCTGATATTGCTAGTGTCTTATCTCAATAGTGTTTTGGTATTACAAAAACCAATACTACAACCTGCATCCATAACATGGTGTAGTGCTGATGATATTGAGTGCTGATTAACTGCATTAACATGTTTATTTCTTATAGCACTGATGTGATGATTGCTCACATCTATGTAAGAGATTCTACAGACACCACATGGAATTTCATAAACTCTATGGTTTTAAGACACATGAAGTCTTTAGGGTTGGATAGAATGTTATTAACTTTTTGAAGTTTATGTTGTCTTTATATTGTAATGTTTTAGAATTAATCCAATATTTTCTGTAATTCTTTTTATATAAGGAATACACACTTTAATAATAGATTCTTCTTGTTGTTTCATATTTTGATTGTTTAGGGCTTGAATTAAGACTTGATCTATTGTTTTATTATTACAGTCATTAACTAATAACATATTACTTATATGATTTGTTTCATCTTCCATATATAACTTATATATAATTTATATAAAATAAATGGGATTTATCAAAATAAATAATAACAAAATGTCAGTCAAATAGTGGTTAGCATAGCTGCCTTCCAAGCAGCTGGCACAGGTTCACTTCCCAGTCAACACATTTGACATATGAAATATATATATTGCTGTATGCTACATTTATTTAATTACTTAAGATGATGGACGCACATTGCCATTGCAATTCATTTTACTTATTTGTTGTTTTATTAGTAATCATTTTACCAGACTGCATTTTTTGGTTAAATATATTATATGATTATTAATAATATTCTTTGCAGATATGTATGCCATGTCATTACTGCTATATATTTTTATGGGGAAAAAAAGCAAAACCGAATGTTCATAGTAAAAATAGGTTTCAAGTATATACCTATAATTTTCTGTCTTCATTTCCTAAGACCCACCTTATGATGCAATGCTTAGTTCATCTATATGTAAAGAAATATCCTACCTTCACATCGATGAAACAATACGACCAAATAGTCACTTATTTATAATTGCTTAGCAACAATAATGAATGATACTTGAACTGGATTATTTTATAGATACATATATGGCATAATTCTGTATATATTTTTTAAAGCTAGCATTAGACTGGAAATATATATTTACATGTTAATAGTCATATATATATATATATAAACAAAAAAAAGACTTATAAATCCAAGAAATAATATAATATTTCAACCAGAGGACTGGTTTTCATCAGAAAGAAAAACCAGTCCTCTGGTTGAAATATTATATTATTTCTTGGATTTATAAGTCTTTTTTTGTTTTTATATGTATTTCCTTTGGTTAGTTTGTTATATATATATATAGACAATTGACTCATCCACATAAATTAATGAAACCATCTAATACAAAAATGTCATTTATAATTATTTAAGAATAACGAGAAAAGGATGTAATTTTAAATAAGTGATGCAGATGTGCTTATCTATTTCATCTGCATGTAGGTGGCGTAGTTTTTAGTATATTTTCTTCAGTTAGTATCATACAGTGAGTTTTTATATACAATTGTTAACAACTACACCGCCAAAAAAACAACTTATATATGGAATTATTTATCTTTTAAAGATTTTTAAAATTTGAAACATTAAAATTTTACTTCTACTTATTAAAGTGTAATGTTGATGTTCTACACAATAAAATTTAATTGAAACACTAGTTTTAGCAAATTTATTACCGAGGGTTAAGAATTCTTAGAAATCCAATTTTTTTGAGTTATACACAATTTGATAAGTATTTCCAATGTTTCAAAGATATTTCACCCAATTTAAAACAATATTTAATATTATCATCGTTAGTTAAGATAAGAAAGATACTACAACATTTGTGATCTACATTCGCTAGCGCATTAACATTTTCATGGAAATAACTAAATATGTAACACGTGCATTTATTCAAGATGGCCCTGCTGACAAGTTAGAAAAAGAACCAGTTATCTTTTCATTGTAACACAGTGCATTTATATTATTATAAACCATAGGCCGAAAATTTACTTTCAATCTTTCTATTTTGCAATTCATGTCATAACATACTAACTTTTACCGATAATCATCCATCTTTTAATTAAACGCAATTCATCCACTCTACTTTGAATACTTTTTAGCCAAACCTTTTATTGTTCATATATTCATACATAATCGTATGCTTCGACTGTGAATTCATAAAAAAGTATTCAAAGTAGAGTGGATGGATTGCATTTATATAAAATATTACAGTAAAATAAAGGAAGTGATAAATTTGGTAATATTTCACCTTTTAATTAATTAGGAATTTATAATTTAACTGAAACATCTCATTTATTTTAATTATGCCCCCTAATGGAAAGACAAATATTGTTTTGTAAAACACAGTAAATATTTTGAAACTAATAATACATTTTAAAATTACTTAAGATTAATACTTCTAAAATGATCCGTAACCAAATATTTATTCAAACAAAGACCTTAAAAATATTTATTACTGTCACTTTTAAATACAATAAGTATTAATATTATTTTTATTGTAAATATAAATTAAAATAACATATAATTGCGGAATTGAAATTTTTAAAGTGAGGTTTAAAAAAATATATATGTATTTTAAAAGAATAAAATAAAAACATCAAAAGACTTCTTTTAAATTATCGAACAACTAAATTTAGCTACTCTGCCCATCGTCTTTAATTTAATTTTTCAAAAGTCATCAAGATAAAATACATCAGAAGTTTCTTTTTTTTTTCAGCTGTTTTTTTTATACATTTTCTCTTTTCTTTTATTTTTTTTTAAAGCAAAATAAAAATACATGTTCAAATTAATTGCAGAATTGAAGGCTATGTTTTTATTGCATGGGCTACCATCCTGAATAAAAAGCTGATTCCGGCCTCTTGACTATATTTGTTTCTGATTGGCTATTATCCCGACTTCGTCTAAAAGAAAAAAAAGTTGCATTAATATTACAAACACACACAAAAACAATACATATAAATCATCTATATACGCACCAAACAATACACACATGAAATAAAGTTTTGTCAAAATAAGATGATATTTAAAATTGTATTATTTTAATAATAGATATAATATATATATAAATATTTTTTAAAAAATGATTTAATTTCAGAACTAATGCATTATATATATATTATCACAATTTTGGCTGATATATATAATTTTAAATTAAAGTGTGGGGTAATACAAAATAAATTAACTCACATAATACAGTTTGTGATCATTTTAAATACTCTATTATTTTTTCTCTATTATTGCTCAAATTAATCATCATCATCAATCATTATCAATCCACTGCAGGATGAAGGTCTCTCCAAGTTTAATCCATCTTCTCCGATCTTTAGCTTCTCTTCTCCACATCACTCCTGCATACTTTCTTATTTCATCCATCCACCTCACATGTGGTCTCTCTCTGGGTCTTTTACAATCTCTTGGAATCCAGTTTAAGATTTCAATTGTCCATCTATTATCATCTCTTCTAGCAATATGTCCATCCCAACTCCACTTCAATCTTTTAATTTTTTCAATGAGGTCAGTAACACCTGTTTGTTCTCTTACCCATACATTGCGAACTATAAATATTCCTACTTTTTTTTTTTAAAAGCATTTTCCTATTTAATTGCACAAGATTAAAAACTTACTGAACTGATTTAAATGTGATTTGAAATGTGGTCCATCAACAGTATTAGGCGAACAACTCGGAAATATTGCATTGTTATAATGCATAATCTTTGAAACTAAGCATTGTACAAAAATGGAAGAAAATCCATTCATTCTAACTATGAAATTTTGGATTATTATTTATACTGAATATATGTTCAAAATTCGCAGAAAAAGGTAAAAAATTGGTTATGAAACCTTTGTTTTTATTTAATCAGTGATGTAAAAAGGCAAGTTTTGTATATCCATGCCAAAGAGTCTTTTTCTTTCCAGTTTGATTATATATAAAACACCTCTAAATATTTTCCTCAAATTAAATGCAAGCATTTTCTTAAAAATATAGTGACATCTAGTGAGCATGACTAAAACTTACTGAATCAATTTGAATGCAATTTGAAATGTGGCATGCCAAAACTGTTAGGTTGGCTGTCTTGAAAGATTGTATCATTATTTTGCATTGTCAATGAAACTGAGTGCACCCACAAAATTTGAAAAAAAAAAAAAATTGGTTTGGCAGAAGTAGATTAAAAATTGGTTACATGATATGGCCCAAATTGGCAGCAATCTTAAATTCAATAAAAGCATTTAAAATGAAACAACTGTTAAAAATTTATTAAAACATGGAAATTAATTGGTAATAAAATACAATAATTTAAAACAATGTGATATTTGGTATTTTTCTGAAGGTTTGTGATGATGGTATTTTAGTTGTATTTATACATTGGACTATGAGCATTTACCTTAAAATTCAATATTCAAGAATCTAAGGGTCCAGGTTCATTCGATTTCCATACTAATAGTCATTTGTCAAGCCAGCAACATCTGAAGAAAAGAGGAAAATAATACCTCTCAAAACATTCTGAATATAACTAACAGTTGAATGTATTTGGAATATTTAAATAAAGTTATATTTTTCTAAAGACATTCAATACTTATATTAGATGATGGAAATAGTCCAATATATAAATCCAAGATTATATTTGCTATGTAAAAAAAATAATTACTCTAATAAATAAAGTAACCATCATCAATCCTTAATATGTCTGAGCTGAGCCACTTCAAATTAAGCAACAAGTTCAGATTTTGATGTTAATTAGCAAGATAGTTAGAGAACTACCAAATGTAGCTAAAGAAAGCAAAAAATAAGTAAATTCAGTTCAGTCAATTAAATGTTACTATCTTGTTTAACTTGCCATTCAATTATTTAAATGTTATGTGTCTCTTTTCAACAACCCATATAATCATTTTTAGTGATAGTAGCTGGGTTTGAATTTATTCAATTCATATTTATTTTCATTTTCATTAGTTTTTGTAATAAAATAGTGAAACATTTTTCATGTCCGACAACTGTAAAGGTTTTTGAATTATTTACTTTTTAGATACAGCTAAGTATGCTTTTGACGTGGTTCACCAGAATCATAACTCTCATTGATTGGCTAGATGTGCTGCCCTATTTGCTGAGGAATAATTTTCATAAGTATTTAAATTAGATTTTAAATATTCCATTGTGATTCTGGTGAATCACACTGAAAGTACACCCAGCTGTATCTAAATAGTAGATAATAAAAAAGCTTTCATGTTGTTGGATATTAAAAATGTTCCAATAATTTATTCCATTAATAATGATTACTGTACAGTCTTTTTATACTGTTTTTGCTATAATGCTCTTTTGAAAAAGTAATTAAGTATTCTTGCAGTGATAAAAGGTAGAAGACAGTTATACAGCTGTATATAGACTAGTATTTAACTATTGGGTAATATTTCCATCTCATAAGAACTAAATCCAGATTCTACTTTTTAAAGGATAGATTATAAGAATTGTATAAAATTTTCAGAATGAGTATCAATCAGCAAATAGACATATTTGCTGATCACCAAAATGGGGGACCCAGTAAAAGATATTTTAAAAATTGTTGGAATAATATCCAAATAAAACTCTGTTGATCATTATTAACAAAATGAAACTTCCTCTGAACTATATAGGTAGTAATAATTTTTATTAATCAAATAGATATATGAACATTTTAGTTTATGATGATGGGATTTTAATTGTAATTGTATGATGAACTATTTCCATTATAATCGTTAACTTAAAAAAATTCAAACTTTATATAAACTTTTCAGTTGCATTTAACTGTTAGTAATAGGACACAGTTGAGTACTTAATACAATGTTTTAAGTGGCATTCATCTTCTCTCTTCTTCAGGTGTTGCTGATTAGTAACAATACTAGTATAGGAAATAAACTTGAGATCCTTAGATTTGTGAATACTAAATTTAAGATGATATTATAACCATTTAGGTCTTTGAAAGAATAGATAGTTGGTTAGAGTGTTACCTTAATTTAGTATTCATGCATCTAAAGATCACTTGTTTGATTACTATGCTAGCATTATCAATGGTAAGGCCTGGAACACTTTAAGATGAGAGGAGAATAGTTCTACAGGAAACATTTAGTCATATATAAACATTTGTGATATTTCAAATAGTTGAATGAATTTGAAGAATCCCTTGCATGATTTAGTGCAGTGATTAAGTCTCAGCAGAATCTTGAGCATAAGGTCCTTGGATCAATTCCAATTCTGCCAATATTTTGATGTTTGAACTGATTATGAACTCCCAAGCAAAAGTCATATGACTTTTTTAAAACATATTTTAACATTTTTTATAAAGCATGAATTTTTCTAAAGATGTTTGACAATTAATTCGAGAAGATGGAAATAGTCCAATGCATATTTACATTAAATTTTTCAATTATGAAAATAATAAAAATAATTATGAAACTAATAAAAAAAAACTAAAAAAAAAAGCAACTGTAGTTAAACCTATAATTTATAATCTTAAGACATATTCAGTTTTAGGAAATAGCAAATGATTAACTATTCTGAAAAAAGTTCAAATACCAAAACTGACAAGTTGAGCTTTGATTTGGAACTCTTTAGCTCTTAAGCCCATTATTCTATCTCTGAGCTAACTGCACTAACAGTTCCATGAAAATTATGGTCACTTCTTACAATTTAAACCTATGTTCCAGAATGTTAGTGCTAACTATATTGTGATGGATAACTAGTTCAATATGTAACTTTACTAGAAGATTCCACTAGATAATAAAGATAGACTTCTTTCCAATAACCAACTATAATTTAATATTGATAATTAATATAAGAAAATACCAAAGAAAGAAGTTAAGTTTACTAATAAAGTCACAATTACAAACAAATATTGGGAAGTTATGAATTACAAAAGGAAACTATTCCAATTAATAATAAATCTTAAAATAAAAAACAAGTTTACCCAACATGAGTTATATTTGGACACCTATTAATTTGGCACATCATATTTTATAATTCAAGTAATAGTCAGTACTAAAAGAAACAAAATAATTTATTTAAAAAGTAAAATAGTAATGTTATTGTAAAAGTTACCAATACCTAAATTTTGTTTTTAATTCTTTGTTAACAGAGAAATATTGATTTATAGTCTGAGGAGAGATTGATTTTCTTCATTAATATCCTAATTTGATAACTATATTATTATGTTTTTAAAAATGTAACGCTCTTATGGGAATCGGTTTATTGGAAGATAATAAAAAGACACGTAAAATAAAAAAAGCTTGCCACCTAATTCTAAGATTCCATAATATATGAACCAACAACATTTTTCTCAACAAAAACTAATCGTTTATTAATGGTGACATAAACTGCAAAGTCATTTTACAATTATATACATGCAAATATGGTAATCTGTCAAGCATTGTTGGTCGAGAGGTCAGCGACGTCTGCTTTACAAGCAATTGTCCCGGGTTAGCGGGTTCGCTTCCCGGCTGATGCTATCACACATGGGGAGGGGGAATGGTAATCTGACATTAGTTTGACTTATATTTGTATGAATGCGGATATACTAATATATATGCTAATGTTTATTGTAGTCTTACTTTGACAAAGATATGGTGTACTGAAAGCGCGGCTCAGCAAAATAACAAATATTATTAAGATTTATTACCGTAATTGTTGACAATAATTTAATACTATGATAGAATATATTCTTATACATATATAATTACGTTTCTATATCTGCCATTCTAGATATTAATGTAAAATAATACTCATACAGTTAATGTAAAATATTACTCATACAGAGTTTAAATATAAAATTTATAATAATATCATAATAGCTAATATACTCATACAGAGTTTGAATATAAAATTTTTAATAATTGCACCGAGTATACTTTTGACGCTTTCGAGGTATATAGTATTATTTTACATTAATTCTTATATATACATAAGAGGCTCATTATGTAGTGTTTAGATTATGTACCTGCTATCAACACTTTTTTTTTTAAATATCTAAAACTTCTAATGCAAGACACAGCTGGCCAAAAAATTATTCGTAAGTATAAATAATGTATTTAATTATTTTTAGCGAAGGATAATTAAAAAAGAAAACCCGTGGAATACTCACTAATGAGCTGCTAGTAATCTTGTGCATATATATATATATATTTCATTATAATTTATCTAGTTACAGATTATTGAAACATACACATCTATATATAGCGATGGAGGAGGTTTTATTCATTAGTCTTGTTTAAGCATTTTTAAATTTACTTTTTTAATGTTTAACTATGGATGGATATATATATATATATCCATTTACCAGCCAATATTAATTGATTATCTAAATTGATTAAGGTGCTATCTATCTAAAACAAAACCTTGAGTCTGTTAATAAAATTTTAATCAAAGTCATTAGCATGGCAGCGGAACATACGACCGCAAGACACTTCTATCTACTTATCTATTTATATTTCTATCAAATCATTCATCCATTTACCTATATACCTATTTGTCTACCTATTGTACATCTACCTACCTACTTACCTACCTATCTATCCACCTATCTATCTATCTCTATCTATCTATCTATCTATCTATCTATCTATCTATCTATCTATCTATCTATCTATCTATCTATCTATCTATCTATCTATCTATCTACCTATCTACCTACCTACCTACCTACCTACCTACCTACCTACCTACCTACCTACCTACCTACCTACCTACCTACCTACCTACCTACCTACCTACCTACCTACCTACCTACCTACCTATCTATCTATCTATCTATCTATCTATCTATCTATCTATCTATCTATCTATCTATCTATCTATCTATCTATCTATCTATCTATCTATCTATCTATCTATCTATCTATCTATCTATCTATCTATCTATCTATCTATCTATCTATCTATCTATGTGACCCCCTTCCTTCCTAGATACCTGTCTATGTACTTACTCAATGACCTGTCTATTCACCAATTTACTTAGTTATCTATTTATTTAATCTATCTTTCTATCCACCCATCTGCCACTCCCCCGTCAGATACCTATTTTATTGATGACTATTTTTATTGAGATTTGTCGCCTTACAAAGTTAAAGTTAATTAAAGAGACTTATTAACTTAAACTATTTGTGAATGAAATATCTTATAGTAACCAATAAAGAAATTTTGAATTAATCTTTATTGAATATAAGTAATTTGTTCTACCACATCCAAATTGATGTAGTTGAGAATATAACTTGGCAAATGATTTCCAATTATGCCTAAAAGGTATAGAAAAAAATAGTTTGGTTTAATAGCCAAATTTGGACAAGAATGCATTTAGAAACACAATTTCATATAAAACAAAAATTTGAGTGCGGGGGAGGGGCACTCTGATGTCAGAAGTATATAGAATAATTTACCACACCTACTTGGATTAAAATTCTTTTTCAAAATAAAAATAATCTTAATGAAAAAGCAGCAGCATTTATAGTTGTTTTAATTATGATAAAAAATGTATGTAGTGTCAGATCTTAGATCACACACAGCCATCTGTTATCTACACACACAAAAAACTTCATCAATGAAAGACAAAGTCATTTTAATATCATAAACTAAAATGTAGAACTACAGAAATTGATTCAATTGGATAAAAAAATTATACCAAGGAAGGAATCTTGTTTAGAGATAATATATGTATAGTATTTTACATTACATGCAAATAAAACAATATGGAAGAATCATCCAAGCAAATAAGGACATTAGTAGACAAAATTTCATATTTACAAACATGTTTTAGCTGGTATACACTGGAATAAAACAATCAACTAATATTTTGTTAATGATTACAATAGTGCTTTTGATTCAGTTGATCATTATAAATTTGAAATGTTTCTAAAAAAACTAAATGTTTTAGAGGAAATCAGGCTTTGGACTCAAAGTAACAAAACAGATACTGTAGTGAAAATTATTTTATATTGGCATTAAAATTAGGTACAATTTTATATTTTCATGGAGTGCCCCCAAAATCCCAGAACTTGATAATAAAACACTGTTTTTATTTTTAAGTGTTACAAATTGAATTTCCTTTAAAGAATTGTTCATTTGATCTAATGCACCAGACTGAATATGTTTTCATTATTTTGAAGTAGTCCTGAAAATTTTGCAAAATGATGTGTTATAATGCCTGTACTTTTTTTTTTCTCCATTTCCAAATCTGAAAAACCTTTTTTTTTTTAGACATTTTTTCATTCAAGGGAATAAAAAGTAGTTATACAGAGTGAAAACAGTTAAATATGGCTTGATGGGTAATCTAGGTCATGCCATTCTTAATGTAAATTTATTTCACATTCGAGATTTTGTATGCTGGCACATAGTCATGGTTAAGCTTGCACTTCCACTTTGTCACAAATTGGGACATTTTTATTTTATCACATCTCACAAATGTTTCAGAACTTGTAGATAAAACATCTGATCACTATGAATGAACTCTGAATGAACAAGTTCCATTTGCTTAAAAAATCATCATCATCATCTTGACACTGGACTTCACTCAGCATGCTTTTTTGGGACATTGTGAATTTGATACTTTCATTAAACCATTAGTAAATTTGGGTTTTCCCTAACATAGCTTTCTTGGAAACTGTTTCAAGCATTATAGCTGTTTTTCTTGCTTTTCCCTAACAGAAAATAGAATTTTATATTGTTTGAACTTTTCAGCCATTACAAAAATTGGCAAATAGGCGAGACCCAACTTTACAAAAACATTTTCTATGCAGTAGCATGACTTTCCTCAGTGATGATGATTGGCAGACTAATTCAGAGGGGTTCCCACAAGAAGCATCTGGTGTCAGAAGCATGTACTACAATACACTTACTTGCTAGATAATGATTTCAGCTTTTTTGGATACTCCTGCATACTAATAAAAATTGCAGCTTAAATACTCAAGGGGGAAAGTCTGATTAGAAGATACAGGTGAAGTAGTGATTACTTGAAAATATTGGCAATCTTAAATATACTGATGACATTTCACTTAATTGGCAGAAACTTAGGAAAAGCCAGATTAGAAGGTACAGGTGAATTCTAAATTACTTGAAAACATTAGCAATCTTAGATACATTGATGACATTCTACTCAATTGGGAGCCTATAATAATTACCATAAACGGCAAAGAATAGTATAAAATATAGAATTGTGAATAAATATAATGAAGATTATGATAATAGTGCAGAATCTATATTTATATTGATGGTTAAAAAGTAGAAGCCACTAACAGTTTTTGCTTTCTTGATGCTCATCATCAACAAAAAACTTATTGCTCAAGAGATTGAATGCAGTTTGTTTCTTACTTGAACAATAGCATTTTATAAACATGAATAGAATTTATTTAAGCCATGCATTTTATTTATTTTTTTCTTATCTTTTCTATATGTCATAGCGTCATCCGGGAGGTGAAGCCACAACAATCATCTGCAACCAACTGCTTGCTTGCAGGTGGCTGCGCTGACCTCTTGGCTAACAACGCTTGATGATGCATTTTTCATGCCAGTCTCTGAATTAAAATATAGGCACTTTAAAATAGCATAAGTACTAATGACTTAGACTATGGTATTGTTATTTTCAAAAGTCTTTATATCAAGAGAATGTGTAGCCAAAAAAAAAAAAAAGAGTGACTAACATAATTCTCAACTTTAAAGAGACTTGAAACTATCTTATATTTTGATCATGCTATGAAGTTTTATAAGAAAACCTGATCTTCAAACGTAAAAATCTATAATCAATATCATTTTCAACTGTTAAACCATTAAAACACATTTCTTTTTCTTGAATAAGCTATTAAATAGTAGATGGCTCTCAGATCCCAGGCTCTTCACTGATGAAAACCATAAGCTAGAAATTAGTCTGGGGATATTGGATGAGTAGGAACTACATAGGGATTTAAATGCACAAATCTTCTAGCATCTATTGATTACTACAACTTACACTAGATGGCACTGTTGTCATTATTTTCAACTATTATTGATGTAGAATAAAGATCTCTCCAAGTTTAATCTGGTTTCTCTGATCCATAATTCCTCTTTTTTACACATCACACAAACAATCTTCATTATTTCATACATCTATCTTAATACTAATTATACGAAAAACTAAAAAAAAAGAGTAAGACCTATAATGATATTTGATTGATTATAGCATCACAATAATTATTGTACTATATATTTTTATATATATTTTAATAATTATTGTACTAGTGAGCATTATCATCTTTTAATAACAACTATATTGCCATACCATTAACAAAGAGCCATAGGTGAAAACGTGTTTAAGAAAACAGCCGTGAAAGAAATATAATGTGTTATAGAATATTGTTAGATAAATAGTAAAAATTCATTTAAAAGGTTTCGACCCACTCATCTCCCTGCGGGTACTTAAAAATGTGTGCGTGCGTGTTATGCATATATTTGTAAATGAGCTCTAAGCAACGTGCATTTAAATTATTAAAATGTATAATATTTAATTTTGAATTTCTAAGAATTAAACTTAATTGAAATGAATTTATTTTATTTCTTTTCATTTTGTACATTTTCTTTGTTACATTCTTGGTATTGTAATTTATAAAAGCCGTAAAAGACTCTCTAAGGGCTGAAGTCCTTATAGACAGTGATTAAATCTGGAGATTTTGCACTCCTGCTGCTCTACATTTCATCTTTCTCATCTCTCTTCAATTACAGATCAATAATTGAAGATTGATATCTATAATTCTCCGCTCAATTTGGTTAAAATTATTCTTTTAATGTTTTTATGGCAATCATTCTTGGATTTTATTGGTATAAAATATAATAATTACGTTTTTAAAAAGAAAATTAATTGCTTTCACGAATAATATCTCTTTATTTCAGATTTGAGGATAAAAAGTTGAATAAACTCTTTTAAATTAATATCTAAATAATTTTGTCTTATTTAATAATTATAGTATATTTACGTGATTATATATGAATGAAAAAAAATGTTAAACCCCAGCGACAATTTTCACGTTATAACTGAACAGTTCTCACTACGTTCATACGTTTGCACACTATACAATATACAGATAATTCTGCTCCGAAAAAATTGTTGTAACATATCAACGTCTGCATCATTAAATAATATATGCGAATAATTAAAGTTGGCTGTCAATCAAATGTGAACGATAAAAGATATAAAGGCAATTAGGGATTGAATAAGTTATTTATTAGTCTAGAAAATGACTCGGATAAAATTTAGTGCTATTAACATATTAAAAAAAAATATACACAAGGAACTTTCGACTCTTTCAGCAGTTGCGTGATTCAGGGATATGAATGAATGATAGTTCCTTTTAAAAAAAATCTTAACTTATAAATATTAGAATATAAAAACAGTCCCAACATATTTTCAGAAAACTGTGTTCCAATCATTGTTAGATCAGATAGGTTGATATATTTATTTGTAAGCAATCCTAAACCTACAAGATATTTTGGAGAAAAATTTGCTAAGTAGCAATAATAATAGATAACGATTTTTGGCAGTAATTGGTCTATGTAGCAAAAACTAACTGGAAAGTTCAAACATTGTGTATACACACACACACACACACACATACAAAAGCCAGTCTCTGATTAATTACTGTCCCATAAAGTCCAAAAAGTCGGCTTACATTTTTATATTTTGTTTGACTTTTTTTAATTTTTTGGAAATTGTAGTTTTATAGAATCGCTGGCCCGGAATGTTATATCAATGTGTTTTTGCTTAGCATCAACGTCATCAAATGGTTGCCATGATAGATCAGAACACCACCGATTGTACTTCTGAGTGTATAACTAGGCAGAGTAAATATAGTTTCTAGGATTAATTGAGCAAAAACATTTTTATAAAAGAGCTGGAACAGATTCACATACACTTTCATATTCATGCAGCATGAGATGGGCCACTTCATTAGACATATAAAGAACTGACAAAAAAAAAAGATTAGAGATTTAAAATTAGGAAATACTGGATTTAGAAAATTTGTATACAAGGTCTGTTTGCACTATTTGAAAATTGTTACGTCAAGATTATAATGTGAAAATATATATAAAGAACTTGTCAAGTAATCAAGCAACTGCAAAGAGATACATTTTTCAAATTCACAGTCTCACTTTATATACTCTAAAATCCATTCGATTTTCACACACGTGCGCGCGCACACACATATAATATAAGCAAATATAATAATTATAGTAAATGACAAGTATATTTTAGGAATTTCTAGTGAAATTTTAAAATTAACATCTTGAACCATTATTCAACATAAATAAACAAACATATGCTACAACTTAGCCTCATCAGATAGTGATAGAAATCTAAAGAGTTGCTTATCACATTAAAATTGTTGTCTAAATTTCATATGAAAAGTGTTTTATAATCTATTTGATTTAATTAAAGTGAGAATATGTTAGGGAATGTTTGTGTTTAATTACATGCATGGCTGAGACAATGATATCCTCATTTCAGATTTCACATGGATTAGTAATTATTTTAATGGGTGCAAATATAAGAAAAGGCACCAACAACTACCATGGCACTATCTGTATTTCAATATGTAACAAGATTATCATTTAGGGGATCCTGATGCTATAACATCAGTCTCACTCAATATATAGATATGATAACATTTAATATCTATCTATCTATCTATCTATCTATCTATCTATCTATCTATCTATCTATCTATCTATCTATCTATCTATCTATCTATCTATCTATCTATCTATCTATCTATCTATCTATCTATCTATCTATCTATCTATCTATCTATCTATCTATCTATCTATCTATCTATCTATCTATCTATCTATCTATCTATCTATCTATCTATCTATCTATCTATCTATCTATCTATCTACCTACCTACCTACCTACCTACCTACCTACCTACCTACCTACCTACCTACCTACCTACCCGCCCACCCCCCCCCCTGCCCACCCACCTACCCACCCACCCACCCACCCACCCACCTATCTATCTATCTATCTATCTATCTATCTATCTATCTATCTATCTATCTATCTATCTATCTATCTATCTATCTATCTATATATATATATATGTGGAATGTTATTATTTTTGCCTATATATACAAATGTGGAATGTTTATATTTTTATCTATATTTAACTTAGTTTGAAATATATACCGATCCTGTTACTACATATTAATACAAGATATTGCAAAATTATCTTTTTATGAATGAAAAACCAACATAGATATTTTTTATAATTTACTATCTTTGAAATTAATTCTGAAAAAAAAAAAGCATATTAAATGAATATTTTGTATCAGACTTTATTTCATTGTTCTTAATAATACCTAATTATTTTGTAGTAAATATAATGATACATTAATTAAAATTATTTAATTCTCAGTATAAATCACATGATTTTACTGAAAACTATAGAAATTGAAAAATTGTTAATTAATATGGAATTATTCGCTTTACAAATCATACATTTTACCCTAACTCTAAAAAAAAAAAAGCTTTTAATTAATTATTTTAATATACTGTATGTTTGTTTTATTTTAAAATTTATATGTGAACTTCTTTAAGCAATCTGCATTTTTTAAATTCAATTACCTGGCCATAATTTGTTTATATAAAGAACTCCAGTATTTATCTACTTAAATGATGTTTTTAATGAATACTATCTTATAATAGTTCCATTTATTTATTTTCATTATTTAACAGTCAAAACTCTTTATATATATATATATATATATATAAAGATTTGAACTCAGACTAACAAACTCCCCACAGCTTCCAGTCCATCTTATACTACTGATACACATGACCACACACATGTGAAAAAGATCAATGATCTCCAATCTACATATTTCATGCTCAAACAGCACTCTTCACTTGATGTGGGTCATCATTTTCCACACATATATACAATCACTGCTCAATTTATATTAGGGTAGCATATCTTGCAAATTTTAATGGACAAGCTTCAATCTTCTCCACTCTCCAACTCTTCAGCCATTCATATCATTGAAAATCCAAGGATAAAATGCTCAAAGCCCTTGTTGATGTCAATATCATTATCGTACCCATGTTGGCCTTAAGTCAGTCTGACCCCTTACACATAGGACCTTAATATGACCACTTAATTATACAGAATATATGGATGGCTGAAGAGTAAGAGAGTGGAGAAGATTGAAGCTTGACCATTAAAGTTTGAAGATTTGCTATCTTAATATAAACTGGGCAGTGATTGTATATATGAGTGGTAAATGGTGATCTGAATCAACTGATGAGTGCTGGTTCAGGACAAAATATGTATATTGGGGATCATTGATAATTTTCACATGTATGTGATCATGCATATCAGTTGTATAAGATGGATTGGATAGATGTGGGGATTTTGAAAGTCTGAGTTCAAGTCCATTATAATTACATTGAGTTCAGTATAGACAATATACATGTATTTAAGTGTATATATATATGTTACTAAATACTAAAAAGACTAAAATAACATTCAATCGATTTTCCAGAAGAAAATAAAGATTGATACTGATGAATTAGAAAAAGTTAATAACTACAAATATCTTGGGCAGATTATTAATATAGGTAGAAGATTAATGGATAAAACTGATCATACAATGAAACTTAGATGAAGTGCTTTTGATAGAAATAACTTAATATTAAAATAAAATAATCTTGTGTTTAAAAAGGAGGGTTTTTAATAAATGTCTTTTACGATCTGAGACTTGGGCATTTAACAGAAAAGAAGTACAGAGACTTCAAGCCATTTAATAATGAAATATAATGAAATATATGTTGGATGTAGTAAGAAATGACTAAGGGATTGTAATGGAAATGAGCTGGATATACTGCTAGAAAAGATGAGAAGAGATGGTTAATTAAAATTTTAAACTGGAAAGTTTATGATTATTTTTGTACGATAAACCAAAACTATGTATTATTACATATTTACTTTATACAGAAATGTTTTATTTTTAAATATAAAAGAATATATTCTTCTGTGTAACGTTACCATAGAGATTAAGGTCATGGGAAATGCAAATGTCTAGAAATGTCATCTCTACAACAATCTGTTATAAAATTTAGTGATATCATAGAAATTATGAAAAAAAATTTAAACTTTTAAAGCATAATTTAATAGATTTACTAGATATTAAAAATAATGCATTCATATATTTAAATCAAACATCAAACAAAGAAGATTTCATTCACTTTGCAAATTGAATCTGCTCCACCTAAAATTTGATGATGTGACAGCACTTTGTTTTGATTAAAATCTAATTTTTAAAATAATTCTGAAAATCAAATGTGATTTTTTAAAATTTATTTAACTTGTAAACAAAAATATTGATCAAATATGGTCAAATTTATTATATTTTGATAAATAATAATGGTTTAATATTAAAGTGAAAGTCATACGCTTAAATCTAGTGACAGTAAAAAAATCTGTCAGAACATTAGTGTAGTGCAAAAAGGTTACACTTTGCAAATATAGAAAAAAAAACCCCAAAATCTGTAATGAAGTCAAATATTTTTTTTCATGGATTGCCATTACAATAGGTAAAAAAATAAATTCACACGATCTTGGTTAGTTAAACTTCATTTTTAAATCCCAAATGAATTACTGTTAAATCATCATAAGTCCATAAAATTCTGTTCTAAAATTTAAAATTGTGTTTATATTTATTAAAGTAGCCCAAAAATTCTGTTCTACAGTATGTTGCAGAATATTAATGATTTTAATTCTATTTTTATTGTTACTAATGAATTTTTAACTTTATGTTTATTAAAATAAAACAATATCTATGTGTAATCAATTACTCTACCAATATTTTGTAAAAATAATAAATATTTGAAATAAACTGTAGAAAATATACATTCATTTTGCTCATTGCTACCTATAGAAGAAGAGTTCAAAAGTGGTGTTGCAACTACTGTTCAAGCTCAAGATTTTAGAATACTGACATCTTCAGATTTTATTTACTTTAGTTCCTGTTTCTACTGTAAAATGAATCATATAGCCATAAAGGATAAAAAATCTTGAAGTAAAGGTAAGGTGATCAAATATTTCATATTCATCTGAGAATCATTTTAGTTAACTCTTCTGCATTTTAAGTTTTCTCATCATTTTCCTAGTAGCAATTGAGCTAATATGAGAAAGAATGCAAAACCTTAAAATTGTTCTTTAGTAGATGGACATATTGTAGTACCTGCTTCTACTACTAGATGCTTCTTGTGGAACCTCATCTGTCATTCTGCCAACTAGAATTTTTAAGTGAAGTCATAATTCTGAGTAATACATTTTTAGTTAAGTGCGTCCTGTTTAGTTTCTCAATTTTTTGATGGCTGAAAAGTTAAAACAATATGAAATTCTGTTTACTTTTAGAGAAAATGGCAGGAAAAATGGTTGTAATGCTTGAAACAGCTTACAAGCAAAATACTTTAAGAAAAACACAAGTTTATGAGTGATTTAATGGAAGAGTTCAAATTCACCATGTCTCCCCCCCCAAAAAAAAAAGTTCAATGAGTGAAGTCAAAACACTGAGATTTTTAATGCAAATGACATAGTTAAGTCACAATTTATTTGCAATGATCAGGTGATTTGCTTACAAGCTCTGAAATGTTTGCATGTTACAGTAAAATTAAAATGTCACAATTTGTGGCAAATTGGGGAGTGCAAGCTTTACCATGACAATGCACATGTACACAAAACTTTGAATGTGAAACAATTTAACCCCCAAAACAGTATGATCCAGATTATTCATCTACCATAGTCACTCAGACTTACTCTGTGTGACTTTTTTTCATTCACCTAAATTAAAAAAAATTTCAAAAGAAAATGTTTCGCAATTTGGAAGTTTGGAAAAAAAAGCAATTAGGCATGTTAAAAGGCATCACTTTGCAAGAGTTTTTAGACCACTTCAAAAAGTGAAAAACACATTTAATCTGGTGTATTGCATTAAATAGGCTATACTTTAAAAGTGATTCACTTTGCTATCCCTAAAAATAAATATACAATTTTTTATTACAAAATTCCTCTTTCTTTTGGGTACTCTCTAGTACTGAAACCTGTACTTGATATCATGAGTCAATAAAATGTCCTTGATTTATTAGAAATATCACTTTAGAAGTGAAAAACATCCTAAAAAACATCGTAATTGAATTTTCCAAATATACAGGAAAAATAATTAAATGAAATAAAGAATCAGAACAATATATTTTCTCTTATTGGATACTTTTTGTTGATTGAATTACATTTTTAAATATAATGAATTATTTTAAAGTCATCACAAAGTTACAAATGGTATGTATACTTATGAAAATATTACAAAGTTTTAAAATATTGTATTTGATAAAGTGTAACAATTGCAGTTTCCTTTTTATTGCTACTTTGAATTTCTTAACTTGTATTTTTAAAAATAAAATATATTTTTTAAAAAAAATCTAAGTGTAAACATGAATACATTATTTTATTAATAACTATATAAATATTTTCTAAAAACAATCATAAATATTATCAGAAAATATACAATTTTTTTGCTCATTGCCAACAAGAATTGAAAAGGAGCTTGAAAGTTTGCTTATATGTCCACGACTAAAAAAAATCTACCAATCAGTAATGTTCTTAACTTTCATTGGATTGTTTGTACTCTTCCTGTGTGAACTGTTGCTATGTTCAAATTTTTTTGAACTAATAAATCAGTATTTACATTAATTGCAGTTTTTCCCCACCAAATGAACATTAAACTGTCAAAATGAAAAGTTATGTAGATTGCAGTGTATGGATAATAAGAGAATAGCCAAAATATTATTTAATTGGGTTATGAATAAAGGGCAAGCAAGAAGATGGGTGTGAAAAGTAATGTGATATGCAGAAGATTTAGATAAAGAATTTATGTCAGCATACTTGTACAAAAGGTAGGATGATTGTGTTAGGAGAATTGTTTAGTGTTTTAGTGCTAAGGAATGGGATAGAAGAATAGATGTATTAATAAAAAATAAGGAGGTGGAGAAATGGAGAACTAGTATGGAGAGTAAAAGTGTTTAAATATATATAGACATAAATGGAATATTGGGTGTGAGCTAATTGATGATAGTAGCAAGGAAAGTAGTTTACTGTTTAAGGCTCAAACAGAATCTTTAGCAACAAAGGAATATACACATAAATGGAAAAATGTTGGTGATTCAGTCTGCAAGTTGTTTAAGGAAGGCATGAAAAATATTTGGCATCTATTAATCGAATCTAAATGCATGGAAGCAAAAAGTGTACTAACAATGAAGTTGTGGAAGAATAAATATAAACAAAGTGATTATACAGAAAGTGGGTTATTAGTTTTTATGCTGGGTTTCAGAAAAGGTAATGGAGATGTAGATATAAAGGCTATGGAGTTGACAAAGATTATGTTGTGGAAATGGGATGGAGCAGGATAGAGAAGAATATAGGAAAACTTAGGGCAGGGAATGGAAAGGGAAGGTAAAGTGGCTATCAGGTTTCTCTGGCTATAGTGGCTGAGAGATTCCTGACTCTGTAAGAAGCAGTCACAGTACATCACATCACTTCACAGCACATTAAAGTTTTCCGTAACATCACACAGCTGAGAAATGCTTCATTAAATATTCATTGGGATTTTATTTATATTAAATATAAGGTAATTAAGTTGTTTGAAAATTATTAGCCATTGAGTTGAGAAGACGATTTGGGTTGTTGGATATTTATATAGCAAAAAAAAAAAAAAAACTTCCCATTAATGAAATTTGATAACCCAACATCTCATATGAAGCTATCTTAATATTTGATATCTGATTTCTCAATATTCAGAAGATGATTTTGGAATAAAGGCAAGGGCATAATAATATGTGAGAAGAGGAGGGTAGATTGATGAACATGTAACATTCAGTGCTAAATTTTTGATATTTTATTTTAATGATATATTAATAACTGTTAAAATTACTTTCCCAATACAAATCTTCAGAGGGAATATTATCCAAAAATATAAAAATAAATAGCAATTAATCAATCAAAGTATAACCTAAATGCATTTTTTCTGATGAGAACCTTTGTCAAGGCAATAGTTATAAAATTAAAAAAAAAAACCAATTACACACACCAAACCACAATACAGAAGTTACAAAACCATGGCTAATTGTGCATATTCCAAATAGTACTCAACTGAACACTGTTAGACTTTTTATTCAATACCAAGTTGTTATTAAAAATAAACCAAGATTTCTTAAGTTTTACATTTCCTATCATTATATTTACTACAAACTATTTTTATTTTACTAGGATTGAAAACATGACCAAATAAACACTCATGCTCTAAAATCGCTAATGACATCGAAGAATCCAACTTAGCTTTATTATAACAGTACACATGCTATCTAATTCTTGTATTAATGTTTTCTCTAGAGTTTGCCATAATAAACATAAGGGCAATCATGCTCTTGGCACTTAATCAAGTAAACAATAAGGACATTCCTTAGGATTATCTCTATCCCTATTATTGTTAATTAAATGGTTTAATATAGTAGGTGATTGGAAATATACCTTATATTCTTTATCATACAATTTCTTTATATTTGAAGGTAAAGAAAGTATATAAGGAAGGGTAATCAAAGATTTAATATCCATAATTTGATTACTATTAAACTTTATCATTAAAAGCTCATCATATTTAAATAAAGCATATTTATTGTAAACCAACCTTATTAATTCAGACATATACTGTACGAATATCTTTTTTTTCTGATTTACATGCACACAAATTATGGTTCCAATGCTAGAATACCTTGAAAGCAGCTTATTTATATCATCACTATATGCAAGATTTAGGACTCATATAGCCTTTAACATTAATAGGCTCAATTCACATTGTGTAGTCGAATGTATTGTTATTATACTATATTAACAAAACCAGATATTCAATATTTCCATTAACCTCATATACAATAGACCATGTAAGTTTGGATCCTAATTTAATTTATCAAAAAGATCTTTTATCATTTCCTCTCCATACAGTAGTGCCACTCAGTTCAAGCCAGAATAACCAATGGATGCAGGCAAGTTTTTGCATAAAATTCCTATCCAGTGCCTACTCATCCAATATCCCCAGACTAGTTTCTAACTTGTGGGTTTCATCAGTCAGCCACAAGCTAGAAACTAGTCTGGGGATATTGGATGAGTCGGCACTAGATAGGGATTTTATGCAAAAACCTTCCTGCATCCATTGATTATTCTGGCCACAAGCTAGAAACTAATCTGGAGATATTGGATAAGTAGGCATTAGATAGGGATTTTATGCACTGACCTTCCTGCATCCATTGATTACTCTGTCTTGCACTGAGTTTTACTATTGAATGAAGAGTTTTGCCTCTGTGAAAAACAGCTTGTGTCAGCATAAAAAATGGTGATCATGTGAAGTTCCAAAAGAGCACAATAAAAATATCAAGATATTTAATGTACTTAATATTGTTATAATCATTTAATGCATATTGCACTATGGTTAACTGCCAGACTACAAACCAAAGCACTAACTGAAATTTTTATAATTGACCATTGAAAGAAACAATAATATATCTAGTTGAGAACATCCATAATAAATTTAGGCTTTTTCTCTTCAAAATTCTTTTAAATCCCGAACAGAAATATCACGATCAATCGAACCACACAACTCACTAACATCTAAAGAAGCCATTCTGCAGCTATTACTGACATGAACAGAATTAAACATATTAACGCATTCGAAAGATTACTTGATTGCAAATTTCCCAAAACCCAATTCATCCTGTAATCATTTAGAAACTAGTTTTGTAGCCTCTTTATGGTATGAACCTCCAAAGCCAATCAGCAGCCTTAAAGGATAATTTTCTTTATGCAACTTAATATTAGCAAAAATGCGTAGTGTTATTGCGTCATATATATATATATTTAATATATATCTCTTTTAATAGCTTTATTTTAATATTTTCGTAAAATATTATTTATAAATGTATTTGTAGATGATTTCATATTGTATTCATTAATTTTAACGTAATTCCCCATAACAATTTGCTCATTTATTTTTTGTAATATATGTCCCGATCCAAAAGTACAAATTTGTTCCCTTTGTCTTTTCTGACTTAGCATATTTTTAAAATTCTGTACAGAACTATTCCTTGAGATGTCAGCGTTGGTGGCCGAGTGGTTAGCACAGCAGTCTTACAAGCAGTTGTCCCGGGGTTCGCTTCTCGGCCGAAGCTTTGACACACACACACAAAAAAAACCAGAACGATTACTTGAGATTACATTTATTTTTGTGACGGAGTATCCCCCCCCCCCCAATACAAGTAGAGTTTGTATAAATCCATACACATGTAAACAGCTACATATGAGATAAACATTAAATTTAAAATAAAAAGGCATGCATGGATATAAGTAATAGTAAAGAACTATAGCTGCCATTAGCTGAATATTGCAAAATATTATAAACACGTTAAAAACGTAGAATAGTTAAGTTAAATTGGAATTGACTTGGCATCCTAATATAGAAGAATATTTATTATTATTTTTTAGAAAATAATCCTAAAGACATTTTGTTTTATTTAACTTAAAGAAATAAAGATATTTACGTACTCAGGGCACATATGTTCAAGACATGGTTCAGAGAATGAAGCAGAATCTTTTAAAGGAAACTCTTGGAGGCGATCCATTGTCACATCGTTTCCTGAAAGTAAAATATTAAAATTATTTTGAAGGCATGTTAACAATAATTAAACAAACTTTTAAAAAATAACAATCAATATTTTGATGTATAACAACAATACTACATAAAGTTTTTTAATTATACTTTTTTCAGAAATTTAGTATTTTAACTTTTTTGTTTTTTTAAAGAAGAAAGATAATAATAAAATCAAACATTCCACATCTTTTTCTTCATTTATATATATATTAATGAAAACAATAGCAACTTACCGTCATGATAATGATCACGTCACATTGCTTCATCATACCTATCCCCTTTGTCGAAGGACTTTACAGAGTTATAATAGCTGTTTTTCAGAACAAATTACATGATCAGATAAATTAATTTTATCTTTATTTGCTTTATATTCCCTTTGGTAATCCAGATATCATTAAAAAAATTAAGAGACTGAAATGGAACAAGGTTGGATACATTTCTAAAAGAAATGATAATAAATAGACAATTTAAACTCGATCTCAAAAAATATAAAAGACCTAGAATGAGACCACATTTGAGATGGATAAATGAAATACGGAAGTTTCTGGTATGCTGCGGAGAAGAGAAGCTAGAGATGGAAATATCTTTATGTGCACTGATTTGATTATGAATAAAAATATGATAACATTATATAAATAAAATACTCATCATTTGCTAACCTTTTCTTCTTTTGATATTTATTATGTTTATAATGTAGGGACTCGAAATAACTAATAAATGTTCGGATTCTTAAATTCTTTAAATTATGTTTAGACTTTCTTTTAAAATTGTAAATATTTGCATAGAAAATGTACAAAATATATATTCACAAATGGCAAAATATAATGAAATACATGTTAGACAGATAAATTAAAAAGATAAATAAAAAACTATCCCCCTACCTATCTGTATGTCTAACTGTTTATTCACATACTTAACTCTCTACCTGCCTAACTGTTAATTTCTCTATCTGTATGCCTTCCTTCTATCGCTCTACCAATCTATCTATCAGTCTGTCTGCATGTATATCCATTTGTCCATTCACCCATCTATCTATCCCTACCCATATATCATTAATTTAGCTATCATCACTGATTAATCATCCTTTTTCTTCTTTTTCAATCTGTTGTTTTTAAAACGTTCTAGAAAAATCTTTGATCTTGTTGACACATCTCAAATTAGATCTTTTTGCTATTCTTTTTTTAATATCATCAAAATCCTTCAAAAATTACTTGAGTCTGTTATATATTTTTTATTTTTCCTATATCTTAATTTCATTATTATATATTAAATTTATGCCATTCATAGATTGCAATGAATCAGGAAGTTTATTATCATTATTTTCAATCGTTATCAATTCACTTCTGGGTGTTTTCTTTAAGTTAAATCCATGTTCTCTTATTCATACCTTTCTTTACATCACTTCAACAATTTTTCGTATCCATATCACATTACATGTGTCATTTTCTAGGTCTTTCACAATCTCTTCATATTCAATTTAAGATTTTAGTGGTCTGACTATTGTCATCTCTTCTAAAAACATCTTCATCTGAAGTTTATTTAAACCAATTATTTTTTCAATGATGTCCTATATATTTTACTTTAGCTATTTTTTTTGTTTTTTGTCAATATATACTTTTCCCAAAGTTTCTGTGAAGCCTGAAGTCTATCTATTGCTCTTTTATTAAGTGTTTAAGTCACATATCCACAAGTAATTCTTGGTAAAACAGTTTCTTAAATAAAAAGCTTCCTTTTTAAACTAATATATATATATATTAATATTAATTTATTTTTATCAAACTCATTTTTTTTTAAGTTTATTTCTGCAATTATATTTCACCCAATAATCTAACCAAAGATATCTAGTTCTTTTTCCACTTTATTGTTAACATTTTTTCTGTTTCTGATTAGCCATTGAAAATTATTTCAAATATTTTAGCTTTTTTTTTAGTTTTCCTTTTTTGCTTTCACCTGATTACTCTGATAATATTTCTTCAATCTCTGAAGTACTATTTTTAAAATTAGCATGACCTGCAAAATAGAGATAACTTAAGTAATCTCTATTTTTTATTTCTTTTTCTCAGTCATTGCTTTTGATTTTTTTTACCATTACCATGTACTTGACTGTTAATGTATTGCGACAAATAATTTTTGGATTGTGTCATTACTTGGTATGTTATAGTTTTAATAACTGGAAATTTATAGAATCAAATGTCTTTTCATACTCTACAAATCCTAAATGTAGAAGTAACTTATATGGTTATTTTTATAACTTCTCCATACAGGTTCAACTTTGCTATAACCACTTTTAAACCCAGAAAATTTAATTCGAATCCAACTGTAGAGAAAGCGCAATATTTCTAAAGATCCTGCATAAAACTGTCTAAAAGATTAATAGATTTCTAATTTGAAGCACTTTCTTGTCTTTCATACAACTTTACAATTCTGACATTTTCTATTGGTCCACCTGGTGAGAGTTTTTGAAAATACTCAAACTTTCACTTTATGTAAAATCTTTATTTTATACTAAAACTCAATAAATTGGACTTGATTTCATATTAATTCTACAAATGAATAATCCAAAGAAATCATATTTGAAATTTATAACATTTAAAAATTGATTTGTAAATAAAAAACAAAACATTTAAATGTCACAACAATGTTGGTCTAAACATAATTTCAAAAAATGAATTAATTCTTTTTTATTTTACATTTTTTTAAAATGTGAATGAACAAACATGAATTTGCAATAAATCTATCAAATTCTGTTTAAAAATCTGTTATTTGCTTTATAATTATTAAAATATTGAAATTTTTTAAACTCAGTATCAATTGTGACAGATGATGTTACTGATGAGTTTCACATGAAATGTATCAAAAAAAAAAGAATACTCTTGTAATAAATCTTTCATTTGAGAACAATAGAGTAAAGACTATTCATATTTGCTGACTGTTCATAAAATACTGATCTCTTCAGATTTTTTAAAATTAAAAAATCAATAAAACAATATGGCAGTATTTACAATAAAAAATCCTATGTTAATGTGAATTATGATAACATTTAAACAGTTATCTAAAACAATAGAACTATGATGTTTTTACTGAGAGAAACACCTAGTGATTCTCAATGAATATGAAAGTTATTAAGTTAAATATCAATAATTAACAAGTATATTCCTATGATTTAAATATTTTGTATGTAGCTTTTCTAACAACTTCTATTGTCTTAAAGATCTATTATATAATATTGATACCTCAGCTATAGAAATGTGAAATATTAAAGACATTACTAATAGATACATTATATTAGGAGAAATCAATTGAACATATTAAATACAACCTCATTGTATTTTCAACACTGAGAAACTTTATTAGATACAAAGTTTATATTATTAATTGCCATCTTTGACAAGGGCATTCAGCCACAAAGTTGCATTAAGGTTGTATTTAGTACTTTCAAAGTTTTCTCCTACTATATGGTATTAATACTGCCTTTAATATAAGCAGAAGAATGCTTGTTTTAATTCTTTACTTATAATACTTGGAACATCATAAGATAATAATATCATAAAACTTCTTATGCTTTCTTGATATTATTACTATATAGGTTTTAAGGTTTCTTTCACAAACTTTGGAGTTTCATATCTTTTTTAATAATAACCATTCCTTACAATAATAAGATCTTGTTATATATTTTTGAGACCTTTGTTCTGTCTTAAAGCTTTTCTTATTATTTCACATTTTTATTCTTTAAATATATTCTCATTGATTGTTTTTTTATCATTTGATAAAATTCCAAACACTGATTTTCTTCAGAAATGGTATTTACCTTTACCCTGATTAGTGAGGACAAATGACCTCCCAAAATACCCCATAAAACAAAATCTCACAAAAAAGTAAGCAATTATGATGAGTTTCTATGGGAACAAAATTAATTCATTACTTTAAATTCAAAATAGCAAAAAAATTGATTAAAAAAAAATAAAGCTTAAATTGAAAAAAAGAGTTAATTAATGAGTAAACATTTTATATTACTTTATTCTAACTCTTCTCTTATACACTTAAATGCAATTCCTTTTTTATTTTCTAACAGTTTTGACTTTTCTGCAGTCTTCATCAGAGCTTTTATAACTTTCTTAATTGTTTACATTTATAACTGATTCTTTTCTCTTCTTAATTCTGTTTAAGATATAAGTAAACATTTTATTTAACATACTATTAAAAACAATTAAACTGTGGGTAAATATACTATTTAAACAATTTCAGTAGTTTTAATTTAATAAGAAACAGTAATTATAATTTTTCTCATTACTAAAGCACTATTTTCTTTCTTAAATAACCACAGGATGCTATTTTCTGAAGCACAATTCATTGAATTAAAATAAAGCATGAAGAAAAAAAACACTAACTACTGAAACAGTATTTATTGACTAGCATCCTGTTTCACCTACTTTGTTCCATAGTAATGTTTATACCAGGTTTAAAACCCTCCAAGTTCATGTACATCCATGTATATTAATGTATGTACATGAATATTTGTATATTTAAATTAAATGTGTATCTGTGTAGGCATCATTATATATGTATGAACACACACACACACACACACACACACACATATATATATATATATATATATATATATATATATATATATATATGCAAAGAAGCTGTAATGCAAAACTGTTTATTAGCATTAGAATCAAATTATTAGTTATAAATCTTTAATTTATTAAAATGAAAATATACACATTTCTTTTTCTTTAGCTTAAAATTCGCATATAATTTCAGTTCTAGAAGTGACAAAAATACATACATAACAGAATGTTTATGTAACTTAAATCTGTTTTAAAAGATTGTGTGTTTCTTGGAAAAAATCTTGCCACACATGCCTGATTTAATTTGTGTGGGGACCAAGAACAAGTCTAAAATAATTTTTAGGACAAAGCAAAATCACTCAAACAACACTATTTTACTATTCATTAAATTTTGCTTTTGTCTTTTCTAACATATTAACACTGAATTTTAAAAATAATAAAACTATGTTAAATTTAAAGATTAAAAACCTAAAACTGTAAACAAGTTAATGGATTGCAGCAGGGGGGGGGAGTCGAAGAGTTAATATAAAAAACCCCAAATTTTAGCACTGAAGGTTCTCTCTCTTGATAAATGAAATACTTGCTGACAAGAGCTATGGCTGTTTTAAAAATGGAAATGAATGGTTAGTAGACTTCAAAACTTGTCATCTTCCTTTGGAAGACCAGGTTACTAGAATAGAAGAGTTTGAGACCAACAGCCTGCCAAAAACACATCAGAGAATAGTCTGCCTAGAGACATAACAGTGCCACTACCTGCCAGATGACTCAGCTAGAAAAAGATTGGTAATATTTCTTCCCACAGAGCTATTTAAAATTAAATCTAAAATTAAATTACTCTTAAAGTTTCTCAAGCTAGGTATATTATTGAACATTCATAAATTGTAACTTCTAAATTATTTCTTAGTAAATTAAACTAAACTTTGTCATATAAATCTAATGTAACTTTTAATGAAAATAATAGCTATAACCATCTTGCTGATTTGAAATGAATAATTATAATTTAATAATTCTCCTAAACATAGTAACTGTGTTCAGTTATTATATCTATACTTTCCAATCTGTGGTCATGCCTATTCTCTTTTATTATTATTTTGTTTATTTTATTGATGTTTATGATATGCCATAATTCAAAATGGAGCTTCTTCTGTAATTGATTTATACTGCTTTTTAGCAAACACAAATCTCCGAGTAGAAACCTAATCTTATATATGTATATTTAGTTAAGCTACTATGTTTGAGATTATTGTTAAGGTTTGCATGTTAATGAATTATGAATAGTTAAATAATCCCAAGAATGATATTATAAAAGCATAGTATTAATAAGTAATCAAGCCCCTAATATGCTCTTCTCTTCCTCAGTTTATTATATAAACTATCCAGATTTAGTCTTTAAACTAGATTACCTTAATGAAATCCTTCTTAACAAGTTTTAAGCATGCTAATTAGCAAACTGAAGTAAGGTAGTTTCACAGAACAAAACTAAAGTATTTAGCACATTTGTTTAATTGTAAAATTAATATTATTTTAAAATGTGTTATTACAAAGCATACACATGCAATACACCTTGCTATGTTATCTTTGTTGATGGGTTCACAGTGAAACAACATCCCCTTATTTTAATTTGGACAGCCTCTAATCTCCTGAACTAAGGTTCATATTCTAATAGGAAGTCATACAGTCCAAGAGAACTGAGTACATGGTACTTAATCCTGTGACTAATTATACATTCATCTGCAGCTATTGTTTAGTTAATTTAGCATTGTAGTGTCTAAAGCTCCACTATAACCACCAGTTTGTCACTCCATATTATTATTCAGTTCAGCATTGATCTGAACACCAGATCTAGTTTATTTAAGCAATCTCCATAGGGAGCACATTTATTGATCATTATGTATAAGTTAGTCATAATAAGTTATATTTTATCATTTATTATACTTGTAAAATTTAACCTATAGCAAACCTAGAATAGATGGCATACCATATTCAAGTATGATTATGAACTGCAGATATTAAATTGTAATAAACTTAAAATAAAATATTAAAAGTGCATCCCTAAAAGATGAGATCCCTGTATCTCATTCAGTTCATTATTGTAAGACACCTGTGAGTGTAAAATTCCGATGATCTTCTGTTTCATATTCATTAACATATAATTTAATAATTAAAATATATTAAACTTGTAATAATGTTTTATGTGTTATTTGTAGTCCATCCCAAATCTTATCCAAATCTATTTCATTTTAGTATTAATTCTTAATATATGCATTATCTCAGTAATCCATATATGTGTGTGTGTTTATTAAGTTAATTACTAATTTATTGATGATTCCCTGATTCTCATATTTCATACTATTCTACAGCTGGCTTGTGAATTAAATGAGACTGAGTGTAACCTCATATATGCCATTCATAGTGTAGTAAATCATGGAGCATTGGTGAATGAACTGAGTTACAATCGGATCCAAGGTCTCAAACCCTCAACTAGATAAGCTTTGGGATAATTTTCCAGAACTCTGGATCTTGTTGTGTGGATGTGAAAACATGACTATTCCACTACAATGCTCATATTAAAATTGAAACAAAAAAAAACTTAACACAAAGTATACTTTAAAATTTACTTTTCATGCACATTATGTTCAATTATTAAAATTTGTTTATTTTTGTAATTTCTATATAATTAATCTTTAAATTTTTGTTACAGCATTATTACATTATTTTTTAAATTGCTAATTTTTTATTTTACATAAATGTCAAGAAAGTAAATAAAATATAAGTAAAGAATGTTATGTACAGTTGATTGCCATAGTTTTAATAATATTTGTAAATAGTTAAATAATTTTTTTTCAATTGATAATCTATGTTTATGATAACACCAGTGATTATCTTGACTAGATCATAAACAAATTATAAGGTTAGTGATTTAAAATTGAAAAAATAAATAATATTTTAAACTTACATTTAGTAATCTTTTACAATATGATGTTGATTATTAATTATATAGTGCATGAAATAATTTTTTCTCCAAATGATTTACAATTATGATGGCAATTACAATTGTCATATTTTTGCTGCTGACAAAATAATATTTTTAATCCATAAAACTGATTGTATAAATGTAGATTAGCTAATATACACATTTTACAACTAAATATTAAGACACATTGACATTATACATGATGAAAGTAGATTGTTTATGGTGTTGAGTGATTTTGTAATTTTTAAAAATCTCATTCACTTAGGATATTTCAAAAAATAAGAACACTGAATGTTTTATAAAGTCACTGGATGAAAATTAAATAAAATGCATTAATCATATTTTAATTCTATAATCAAAAGAATATTGTATAGTGTAAAACAAATAAACTCTACTAGAGCATGGATGTCTGAATTTTAATTTCAGAATGTGTAGTTTTAACAAAGTCACTTTTCTATGATCATAATATTGCAGAATAACTATAATGTTATGAGTGCCACCTGGAAAAAATAGCAGTTGTTTTTTTAGAAAAAAGGTTTTAATCTTTTTTAAAGATTATAATAGTGAATAATAAAATTGTAAATCAAAATAGGTGGTATAAATTGATAATAATTGTATGATGACTCCTTGCATAAAGATCTATCTCTAATTGGGTTAAGGTGTATTTTAACAATTTTACACCTTATTTTTTACATATTGCCTAATGTTATTTTTCTTGGACTAGCTAGGAGTTCATATTTAAAGATGACCTGATCATTACTAATGCATACATTTTTTAATGATTGTATTATGAATACATGCAAGTATGTTCTTGGTTTCACAAAAAGAAAACCTTTAGCATATTATTATTGTTTGGCACTACAATAAAATGAATGTAAAGATTTAAAGGCAGAAGTTTAAGGATTAGCCAAATGTAAGAATAATTTATGGCTTAATTTTTTTGTGAGTTAACATTACACAAGAACTTGAAAAATGATAGAATTCTAATAAAACAATGTATATTAAAGATAATATTAATACCATATATTCATATAAATCATTGAATATACTAAATACAACTTTAATAAAGTTTCGATGCAGAATGCCATTGCTAATGACAATGATTATAGTTCTTTAGAAAGTGGTTATATTTAATATAAGTACAAATGTAAATATGATATTTTATACTCATGTGCACATTTTCCAAAATGCATTCACTGTAACCGTATTAATATTGTATTTTACAGACTCAGAAATGCTGTGGATTTTTTGCTGTTTTGGATATTATGATGGTGCTGTTATTGCTATTTATTTTCTTCATTATTTTATAGTGATCTATAACATTAGATTACTGTCTTCAATTTGACTTTATTGTAAAAATCATTTTAAATTATTCATTGAAAAAAATTCTGAAGATGTCAGCATCAGATGGATGTATTTAAAATTACAATATGTAATTTGCATATGAATGTTGCTAGACCTGCTCCATTTTGATCTCAATAGAAATGACAATTTCTGATTGATGGATTGTTTAGCCCAAAAGCAAATAATAAAAAAATTACATTTGAAAAGAAAAATTGCAATTTTCAGTAATTTATAATATATTAAAGGTTATTTATGCAATTTTCTTTTTATAAAATACTTATTTCAAAACAAAAATCTTTATTACTACAAATAAATTTTATTTTGAAAAAATATTTTTTAAAAGGCAAGTTGTAAAAAGTTTGACATGGCAAAGTGGAAGTAGTTTCTACAGAGTCAAAGAATGACTTTTTATAACCACCAATATAGAACTTTTTTTTAAAATTTTAATAACAATAATTTTAATCATTAATTTCAAAATGTATTGACTTAAGATGCTAAAGGTTTGGTGACAGAGGGTGAGGCTGTAATTATAGTACCATCAAAAATAAATCTGAAATTTTTAATTTATTTTTTTGGAGATGATTGAATAGGTTAAATTATAAAAACTGAGCTCAGGTTAGTTGAGATTATTAAATAAAGTATGTTTTCTGTTTATAATAAAAGTTTTTAGATTAATTCACAACAAATAAAAAAGATAGTTTTTTAATGCTTCTATTGAAGTTGGAAAATGAGTTTGTTTATTTGTTAACTTTTGAACATTTTCAAATTAGAATGAAATTTTAAAATTGAGGTTTAATTGCTTGAAAATGAATGTATCTAAGTTATACCAATCCAAAATGTATCTAAGTTATACCAACCCAATCCATTTGAAGCACTTACTTTTTTAGTATATCAACTAGTTTGATAAATATGGAACAGAGAGTGGAAAAATATTAAAAATATTCAATAACTTCATGTATTGCTGTTAACAATTATTTTTATAACTTTGATTTGTTTTAAACAAATAATTTGAAAGGGCAATAAAATTATTTTTTTCTTTTAATTTAATAACATCTTTTTAACTGTTTAAAATGCTTAGTGTATAGACCATATTTAGTATATATATATATTAAATCAGTAAATAAGTTTTGTATTTAAATTTGCTTGATACTTTTTCATTTTATTTAAAAAAATGTTTTAAGAAAAATGCTAAACTGGAAAACTCACATTATTTACAATGATCGTGAAAAACTAAAAATAAAACTTGCTATAATTCTTTAAAATAATGATCATAAATTTTTTTTAAAATCATTTATTTTAAAAAAATTGTTTTAAAATAAAAAACAAAAACTATCAAACAATTTTAGATAGAAAAGTTAGTTATTGATTTATTATACAAATATTTTTATATACACATACTAAATATAATATATATATATATATTAATACTGCAGAAATATCTAGTGATTTATATATGCTACATGTGTGATATTAATTTAAAGTAAAATTATATATATTAAGTGAAGTTCATTAGTAATATATACACAGGTATTATTATGTACATATACTAATTATGATATATAAATAAGGAGTATATATTCTGACTTAAAGCAGAAATATCTAATGAATGTATATATATCAACTATAAGCGTTCAAACAATTTAAAGTACAATATAGTTTTACATTTTTATTTACTCTGTCAATACTAAAAACTTAAAAATAGTAGAGATAATTTTTTATATTAAATGCTTTTATTGACTGTGCACTAAAAAGAAATAAAATAATTGTTTTTTCAACCACAATTAGAGTTTTTAGATTTAACTTGAAATAAAAGTATGAGGGATCCATATTTTTCATAACAAAGAATTGACTTAATTAATTTCTGAGCCCCCCATGATTTTATTCTAAGGTAAATCTCAAACCCCAGTTGTGATTGCAGAAACAATTATTTTATTTCTTTTGACTGTAAAGCCAATAAAAACATTTAATATAAATAAATTCCTCTATTACTTTTAACATTGTATTGCAAATGCAATTAGAAAATATTACAGAAAATAAAGTTATTTATATATATTTAACACATGTGCTATAAAAAGGCATACACTCTATTATCAATAAATGTTTTAAAAGCATCATTACTCCACCAATACTTAGGGTTGTTTTTAAATAAACCAACATTTATTGGCAGTGCTTAGATTAGCCTGATTTTTAGATAGGCAAATGCATGTACAAGTTCAAATTATGTATCACAAAGAAGAGAAAATTTCACATTTTTAACTATCTACAATATTGAATCTTATATATATATATATATATATATATATATATATATATAATATTCATCTAAAAAGGCATATATATATATATATATATTTGCCTTTTTAGATGTTTTTGTTCATATGTTTTAGGAATGTCTGATGGGATGAAAGTTTTAAAATAGATCTAACTTATAAAAAGTCAAATTATTCCATGAATTCATCTGAAAAGTGAATTAGTTTCAAAATGCATGCATAAATAAGAAAGGATAGTGAGAGTAGTCTGAGTTTCTATGCTGATGGATAGTTGTGATATGATGGAGTTGAAATGAGATATGACCTTGATGAAAACCATAAAAACTTTGAAAATACATATCTACAGTACAGTGATTGTTTATCTTTTAATAACATATTAAAAGTGGATAGAAACAAATCCCTTCCTTACGTGAATGTTGTATAGTGAAAGTTCACATAGGCATGGAGATTCAAATGTTAATTCCTTCAGATATATTCTTTAATTGAGATTTAAGTTTATATCTGGGCTAAGGATAATTTCTAGTTTAATAAATGACTGTTAATAATTATTAATGTATTTGTATAAAGTAATGGGTATAAAAGTTGTGAATGCAGAAAGCTTAACACTTGTAAATCAAACTGCAATAATTTGGTATTTATAAATACTAAACAAATGATAAAAATATTTATAAGATATTGTTATTTGGATCAACTGAGAGTGCTGGTTCAGCATGTAATGTCCAGCTTCATGTCTTCTTCTCCATATATAATATGTTTTTAAGATATACCTAAAACTTTCACAACACCATGTATGACAGGCCAAACCCTCCATACAGTAGTGCCACTCATTGCAAGACAGAGTAATCAATGGATGCCAGAAGGCTTGTGCATAAAATCCCCATCTAGTGCCTACTCATTCAATATCCCCAGACTAGTTTCTGGCTTGTGGCCTTTATCAGTGAGGAGCTTTGGATCTGTGAGCACTGACATCCATTGATTACTCTGGTTGGCACTGAGTGGCACTACTGTATGGAGAGTTTTGCCTGTTTAATAACAGTTATGTGCTAGCAAAAGAAATGGTGATCATGTGATGTTTAGTGGTTTAACACCATATATGGTTGAAACACATGAATAAAAAACAAGAGACAAATGACTTCCAAATTGTATTTCATACTAATCCAGTACTCTTCAGGTGGTCAGAATAAAATTGCTAAAAACATATTACACATGGTAAAAAAAATGAAGTTGAAAGATTCAAGAAATTTATGTTTAATTACAAAAAAGTAGATGTGTTAACATTTACCTAATATAAATACAATTTATCCAAACTTCAAACACTTTTTAGCAAACTCTTTATTTGTACATACACATATACCTATGTTTTGACTGACCTGCAGTCTTCTTCAGAGCAATTCTATTTTGATCTTCTAAATAAAAAAATAAAAAATCGTTTTATTTAGAAGATCAAAATAGAATTGCTCTGAAGAAGACTGCAGGTCAGTCGAAACATAGGTGTATGTGTATGTACAAATAAAGAGTTTTCTAAAAAGTGTTTGAAGTTTGGAAAAATTGTATTTATATGATATTACGGCAAACATAAAGAAAAGTATGATTTTGGCAATATTTACCTGATATGTAAAGCTTACAACTTTTATCCTATTAAATAATTTTTAAAAAGTCAACAATGTATTTATATAAAGTGGTTGATGACAAAGTTGTGAGGGTGATATTAATAAATAATGAGTGCATAAGGTAGTGTGACCTGAACCAATGAAGGGTGCTGTTTGAGCACAAAATGCACTTTGGGGAAAGGTTGCTGGTCTTTTTCAGATGTTTTATTTATATATTTCAAGAATATGTGGGGTGAAATTTTTAAATAAATATATATATTAAACCATAAGTGCCAACAACTAACTGGTTATTATTTGTAAATCACATGACCACAGTTCTCATGCTTAAATAAAACATTAGAATGTCGTCTACTATTAAGGCAACCCTATAATTAGGTACTAAATAGGTAGTAAATACATGAATTATCTAATTATAGATTTGTCTTGACAATAGATTGTTGATGTTCTGTCGGCTTATTTAAACATGAAACCTGCGAAGATATGTCTTATATATGTATATATAAAGGTAAAACAGTCTAACAATAAGTCTCTTCAGGATCTTTCTAGTAAAGAAAAGCAAAGAAAAAGATAAAACTCATCAACTGTGCTTATTATCAAAGTTTATTTTGTAATTTGATATTTTTAATATTTTTTCATTATTAATTAACTTACTATTAGTTAAAACAACTGTACGACCCATTTACCGATCAATAATTAAATGGCTGTCTACTTAAAAGAATGTTCAGTCTATTGGAGTCTGAAATATGACCAAATAATATTGAGTCCGGATTCCACCTTTATTTAGTGGGTTTCATAGATATATAATCAAAATAAAGTAATAATTGGAAATAATAAAGCACTTTTTCGGAGCGTTCAAATGTCAAATATCAATATTTTTAACTACGTTAATATTTGAAATCTCAGACAATTATAGTATCAGTTTTATTTTTTTATTTTTGACGTCAGAATACATTAAAACTCTCTCTGCACTTAATCATTATTCTCTTATGTATTTTAAAACCCATTTATTAAAATAAATTTATTGATATATTTGATTTTCTTTCTCGTGAGAGTTCAAAAATAAAGTAGAATTATATTTTTCTTTGTTTTAAGACATTGTTATCCGCTAATCTGCTAACAATTCAATTTTCCCCGGAGTTTTTTTTTTTTAACCGTTTAGTGCGTTAAATTTAATCAGAGAGAGAAAAAAAAGATTAGGAAAAGAAAGAGATACTCAAAGATAATTAATCAGGTAATAAACGCAATTAACATTTTCTTGCCGCCTGGCGTCGTAATTATTTCTGATTATAAATTACTTCCCGTTAAAGCGACATATTAAAATATTGTTACTTTATTTATGCGACAATAAAAGTTGATGGTTTTTATATTATTATTTTATTAAAAATATAAGTTTGTTTTTTGCTTTATAGACAAAGATATTAACAAAATCACAAATTTTTACGGAAGAAAAAATATTTACCTTAGTTTTAACAATTCATTTTAGGCAACCATCAAAAAGTCAAACATGTTTAACGTGAAAAATATTTATGCTATTTAAGATACAAAGATCAGCTTTAATTAAAGCAAATGTAATTTTTTTTTAATATATATATGTAAATCAATCTGCCTATTATATATTTTAATAATAATAATAGTAAAAGACATATGGTTTTATTGGTATGGAATTCATAAATAGTATGAGCGCCAGACCTGTGATTCTGGACCAACCCAGTCCCAAGTCAGATACGCTACCAACTGAGCCAAACCACACAGAGTATTATATTTTAGTATGGACTTCCCCGATCCCAAATTAGACGCTCTACCAATTGAACCAAATCGCACAGGATATTCCAATTTTAATAAGCACATAAGTAAATCACAGCTACTAGATATATAATGCTGAGATTATAAACTTATTCACAGAACAATTAAGTCTGAATATGTAATTATAATAATTCACATATCACATCAAGCGTTGGTAGCCGAGAGGTCAGCGCAGCTGCCTTGCAAGCAAGCTTGCAGACAGTTGTCGCGGGTTCGCTCCCCGGCCGATGCTTTGACATATGGAAAAAAGAATCATTTTGCTAAACAAAATTGTTAACAATACTCACTTCCATATATTAATCTCATTTTTGGTCAAATAAAAGAAGGCTACTTTTATTTACACATATGTTATATTTAATATACAATATTTAACATAATATACAAAACTTTATAAACTAATATTTAAATAATTATAATAAAATAAATATATTTCAAAACTAAAATAATTTATATTTTACTTTAAAATTATTAACAAACAGGGTATAGTATATTCCATACATTACTCCTTTAAGATACTTCTAAATATTTTTGTATTAAATATATATTAACAAAAATATACAATTTGTATTTTTCAACAAATTATAAATATTTCCTAAATGTATTCCCTTACATTATTATTCCTTCACTTTTAATCCTTTTATGATATTATTATCTAATTACAATTCTATAGCTTATTTTACTCCTTCTATTTAAATATTTCATTATTTAAAATGTTCATTAAGATATGGTACTTTATTATATTTCTTATAATAATAAGAATAATTATCAGGTTTTCTTTTCCATATCATATCACTTATACTTCATACTTTCATTTTGAATTTTGATCTCTGATATCTAATAAAAACATTCACAAAATAATTCTTCTTACATTTTTTAGTCTCTTATTTATTTTGGGTTTTATCATTCTTGCAATAAATTGAATTACCTTATCATTATTTGAAAGTTTAGTTATTACCATTACTTAAATCTTCAGTTCCATTATATGATGTTAGTAACTGTGATTTTTATTTGATAACAAGTAAAGAATGGATACCTTATAAAATTATAATAAACAATGCCATAGGCTGAATGTAACTTAAGGCCACATATTATCTTGTGTCTACCTTCATTTTCTATCTTGGCTAAAATTTCAAGATCTTACAGATTTTAGAAAAATGTCACTATCCATTATATTTTAAATATTTTTACTTACTCTATACTATATTGTATTTAACCCAAATCAACCCCATTTCCAATAAATCTACTTTACCTTATCACTACTTAAAATCTGATACTCCACACAAAATGCATAACATAGCATAACATATGATCCATCATTTCTCTATCAACATCTAAACTTATCCTTAACACCTTAATACTTTTGACATACCAAGAAGAATAAAAAACAAAGAAATAGTTTTATGATGTAATTTATCATAAATATTATAAATCAGTTATCTTTAATTTATAAAGACATCAATCATACATATAATTATACCATCATATTAACATTATAATAAATATATTCAATCCATTATCATATATTTTCATGTAAATTCACATATTATAAATATCACACATATTTATTTTACCTGATTCCTTGTTTAGTATTAAATACCCATATCTTATATTTTATAAAAAAATTACATTAATTATAATATTTTATGATTATCATTAATGACTTTTCTGTGAATATCATTTCTTCCCACTTGTAGAATTATAATTGGGAAAAAAAATTGTTGATTTTTCTTTTATACAAAAATTTTTAAAATACATCTAAAAATAACATATAAAGTAAATAATTCTATAAATAGTCAAAATAAGAGTCATAGATCACATGATTCTATTCTCTTAACCCTTAAACCACTAATTATATTATTGGTTGTATGAGGTAAAAATCAAATCTTTTAATTGGCCAACTCACAATCTGAAGACAAAGCCTATTGTTAAAACATATTCGCCTATAATATTAAATTCAACTCAGATACGTTTATAAAAAGTATATTACTAATTTTTCAGGTTATGAAAGAGAACGAAAGTTCTTTCAAAAATAAATTGCTATTTATTTATTATAAAATATATTCAATTTCGGCAAATATAAAGCGAATGTCTAAACAAAAAAGTGCTGACGCAAACGCTTTTTTTCAATTTTACGTTATCGAAAAGTAAAGATTTCTTTTTGCTAAATCTTAAATATTTTTACTAAAATCTTCAATATTTTTCGAAAATAATTTTGTTTTTTTTGGTATATTTTTTAAAAAACTAGTTTAATTTCTCAAATTATATTTTTTTAATACTTAAATTGCATTTGAAATGAAAATCTCAGCGTTTTTCTTTATTTTCTTTGATCAGGCGGTTTCTTTGTTCTTTTCAGCCAATCAGAATGTCTTTTTCGGCTGAGAGTCGGCTGACAGCGAATCACTGACAAGGTTCTTTCTTTGTTTAGTTTAAAATGCGGTTTTTTTGATTTTTTACTTGTAAAATAATTCGGAAGAGGGCACCATCTTACAGAACTTTTAAAAACCTAATCAATAGCTGTCAAACGAATATTTTAGCATAAGAACTAGCAGAGTTAGAGTGACATCAGATGTCGACGAGATGCCTCGTAAGAGGCGGTTGAAGAATTAAGCTTGTAAGTTATAAACAATGAGGATTGCCAATTCCTCAACAAGCTTTGTGTTAAATGCTTAGCCAGAGAAAGCAGAGATATTTTAAATGCTTTCTCTGGCTAAGCATTTAACACAAAGCTTGTTGAGGAATTGGCAATCCTCATTGTTTATAACTTACAAGCTTAAGAGAATAGGGTCACATGATCTATGACTCTTATTTTGACTATTTATAGTCTCTGCCTTAAGTCTTATGCAATGTTATATTGCTAAGACTACTAATATATGGTATGGCTGAAGATCTATCAGCCCCATATAGCTATCTGAGTTGGATAGCTGGGTTTGAAGACATGTAGGTGTCTGAAAATTTCAGATTTTCCACTCAATAGATAACTTTTAGTCAAATGCTGGCTTTGGGTTGGTATTTTTAGATATAGTGTTTGAACCTACCCTGGCACCTCTCTGAGGAGTGCCAAAGCATGAAAATATGGTCAGGGGTTGGGGGGGGGGGGTTCCTGACAGAAATATTTTAAATGCTTTCTCTGGATAAGCATTTAACACAAAGCTTGTTGAGGAATTGGAAATCCTCATTGTTTATAAATAATTCTAAGTTCATATTATTATCTTCATATTATAGTCAGTCCAACTAAAGTAATATAAACAAGAAGTTTTCTTTAACTCCTTGAACTAAATAAAAAAAAATTACAACACTTCCTTGGGAGTTTTGTTACTATGACAATATAACGATCAATTATTACTTGGAAGAAGAGAACTTTCTTTTCTTTCCTTCTCTCTTCTCCATGCTTTTTACCATTATTTGTAGCATAATTGGAAAATATAAATAAAATCCAAATAAAAATTATTTTTCCTATACTAATAGTTTCTTGCAGTATAAGTTATTCCTTATATTATTTATACGATTCCTTCACACTTTAGTAAATATGTATTTTACTACTTTTTTTTTAAAAGTTTCCTTTCTCTTTGCATACTCCAAAAACATTTACTTGTAGAATTAGAAAGTTTCTAAGATTTCTCCTCCAAATAATTTAATATTTAAACTAGTGATTCAATTACTAATATCTACATAATATTAAAGTTAATATCTAAAACTTTTCATTAACCATTTTCTTAATCCAGACAGTCAAGTTGCAAGTGAGATTTTTAGAAATTAAATTTTGAGTTTTTCTTTCTCTGATGGAAATTTTGCGAAACTTTTTTTTTATGGTTTTAAAATTCATGTATATTTATTTTCTAATATTTTAAATACAAAAAAATTCAAAAGATGACAGGAAAATTGAACAGCTGTCCATCAAAGCATTGCAAGCTGTGGCAATGATGGGCAAGCATTATATATTTCATGCTCTCGAACTTTGTGAGATTACTTTGAGAAAATCTTATGATCATTGAAAAAATATTACAATGGTATAAAAACATTATAATAATAATAAAAACTAAAGAAAAAAAAAACTAAACTAATTATAGAAATATTTGATATAGATCAGCCCACTTTAAAATAAATAGTAAAAATTCAATTATTTTTAATTTTATAAAAGTTTATAAAAAATGAAATCTTATCCATGTATCATTTCAATTGTTTCCTATATTTACCTAGGTTTTGCTATAGGATTTTCTGGAGTGAATATCCCTATCTTCTTAAAAGTTTAGATTTTGTGCGGGCATTCTTGAACAGGTTTCCTGGCTCCATTTTACAGCTTGCCACTTCTTTCTCCTGGAACAGCATATATCTGTACAATCTTGTCCAATAGTATTCTATAATGATGGGTATATGTCTCAGCAATGGCAGATCATGGATATTTGTCATGTATCAGGCTGTCAGATGCACAAAAACTGGGTGGTGAAAACTGAATGAACACCCCATTTCTGGATTAGCACTGCATAGTAATTTTAGGATATATACATAAATAGCTATTCATCACTGAAGTATGGAACTAGTCATTCTCAGCAAAGGAGTTCACAAAATTCAGCAGGTGATAAGTCAGCTGAACAGGATAAATAATATCAGAAGAATTCTAATAGTAGAATGAATAACAGCCAATTACAGCATAATTAACAATGAAAATTTAGTAGCCATTTGATGACGACTTTCTATTTACTGCGGATCACTTTCAAGTGAATGAAGATTGCAATAATTAGAATTGGCTTATATTAAATGGGACATTATTGAATTTCGTGAAGTTAAAAGAAAAAGTGAAAAAAACAATTGAATTAGAAAGTGGACATGTACTCTATTATAAAGACACAAATATTGGAAATACAAGTGGAGTAGGATTCATTATAAACAAAAAGTGGAAGAACAACATTGTGGAGATTGATGGTGTATCAAACAGAGTGGCAAGATTAGTTATACAACTTAATAGCAGATACCAAATGCAGATAATTCAGGTTTATGCCCCGACATGTTCTCATAGTGATGAAATAGTAGAAGGTTTTTATATGGATGTACAAAAGGCTTTTGATCAGAGTAAACAACATTTTAAAATTATTATGGGAGACTTTAATGCTAGAATTGGTAAACAAATGAAAGTCCTGTAGGTAATTATGGTTATGGTAATAAAAATGAGAGAGAACATAGACTTGTGGAGTTTTCAGAAAAAGAAAAACTTTATATTATGAATTCTTTTTTTGAGAAAAATGTTAAAAGGAAATGGACATGGAAGCATCCAAATGAAGATACAGTAGAATTGGATTATATTTTGACTAACAGAAAATACAAATTTCAATATTGTAATGTTCTTAATAAATTTAACACAAGAAGTGATCACCAATTAGTAAGATGTAAGATACGTGTTAGTGCAAAACTAGAGAGACAAAAATTATTAAGAAAAACAATATTTACAGTTGATATTTCTAATCTTCAGAAACATTCTAATAAATTTAAATTAGAACTTACAAATCAGTTTCAAATATTAATAGATTTTGAACATGATTCAGATTTGAATGAAATTAATGTGAAAATAACTGATACAATTTTAAAAACTGCAATAAAGTTTGCTGGTAGAAAAAAGCAGCAATTGACCAATAAAATTTCTATTGAGACTAGAGAATTTATGAAGAAAAGAAGGAATATGAAGATATACAAAAATGATGCATTAAAAAGGATTGAATATCTCAAATTTTGTAAAATGGTGTGGAAAAGAGTTGAAAATGATATAAGAAAGTATAACTATGAACTAGCAAGAAAAGCTGTAGAAGAGAATAAAAGTCTCAAGAGTGTAAAATAATATTTTGGTATTAATAGGAAATTTATATCTGCACTAAGAAACAAAAATGGAATTGTTTTTAAAAAGAGAGATGACATCATGAAATGAATAGAAGACTTTTATCAAGAATTATATAGTAATAAAGAACAAGTATCTCCTATATCTATTACATCTCCCAAATTGCCAAGAATTTTAAATGAAGAAGTGAGACATGCAATTAAATGTATGAAGAAAGGAAAGGTTCCAGGTAATGATGGAATTATAAAGATATATTAAAAGAAGCAGGTGAAGAAATAGATTTTTTTTAGCAAAGTTATGTACCAAATGTCTAATTGATAAAGATGTTCCAGATGATTGGAAGAATGCAGTATTAATATTAATATTTAAAAAGGTGATAAAGAAGATATTAGAAATTACAAACCTATCAGCCTTTTATCAGTTTTATATAAAAATTGTACCAAGATAATTACAACTCATCTACGGAGAATATTGGATTTCTACCAACCAAGAGAACAAGCTGGATTTAAAAATGATTTTAGTACAGTAGATCATATCCTAATACTGAGAGAAGTTATAAAAAGGACAAATGAATATGAGTCACCATTATGCTTTGGATTTGTAGATTATGAAAAAGCATTTGATTCTATAAATAAAGCATTGGATCATCAAGGTATAATCCAGGATATTGTCACATCTTAAAGAATATTTATAAAAATGCAACAGCAACAATTAGATTACATAATACTACTGGGAAAGTCAACATTGAGAAGGATGTAAGACAGGGTGACTCCATATCTCCAAAACTTTTTACAGCAATGCTGTAAGAAGTATTTTGTGGATTAAAATGGGAAGCTAAAGGAATGAAAGCAAATGGAGATTATTTAAGTCATTTAGATTTTGCAGATGATGTAGTTGTTTTTGCAAATAATGCTTTACAGCTGCAGGAAATGTTGCAGAAGTTATCAAATGAAAGTAGAAAAGTAGGACAAATGTTAAAAAGATTAAAATAATGTTTAATGGATTTTCTCAAAATATGAAAATAAAGATTGATTATGATGAGTTAGAAGAAATTAACAGTTACAAATATCTTAGTCAGATTATTAATACAGATGAAAACTTAATGGATGGAATTAATCATAGAATTAAACTTAGTTGGAGTGCTTTTGGTAGAAATAATTTATACTAAAAGGAAATATGCCTATGTGTTTGAAAAGGAAGGTTTTTAATAAATGTGTTTTACCAGTTATTACTTATGGATTTGAAACTTGGACACTTAATAGAAGAGCAATACAGATACTTCAGACTAATCAAATAAGTATGGAGAGTTGCATGATGAGAGTAACAAGAAGAGATCAAAAACGTGATATATGAGTAAGAGAACTAACAGGTGTTACTGACCTCATTGAAAAAATTAAAAGACTGAAGTGGAGTTGGGCTGGACATATTGCTAGAAGAGATAATAATAGATGGACAATTGAAATCTTAAACTGGATTACAAAAGATTGCAAAAGACCCAGAAAGAGACCACATGTGAGATGGATGGATGAAATAAGAAAGTGTGCAGAGGTGATGTGGAGAAAAGAAGCTAAAGATAAGAGAAAATGGATTGAACATGGATAGACCTTTATTCTGCAGTGGATTGATAATGGTTGATGATGATGATGATACTCTTGACATTGTCTGATGTCACTCACATCATTAATTAGATTTTCAATTTTTTAAATCTCTTTTAATATCTATTTATTTAATTCCAACATTAATTACAAAATTGATTATCTAATCAGTTGGAAATATTACTGATTCCCAGTAAAACATAACCTCTTCCTGATAAACAATTTACAAAATTATTTTAATCTTTGATTAAATCTAATTTTTTCTAATTAAATAGTTTTTGATAATAATTTTGTACAATCATTAACATTACAATTCTCTTGTTTTTTTCTTTTCTTTCTTTACAATTACTTTTTAGTTTAAATTATTTTATGAAGTAACTTTATAATCCTTAGGTTATCTTTACAAAATTAGTTTTCTTTTATTGCCATTATTATTATACCTCATAATATTTTGGTATTTGTACTTGTTAAAAAAATGATAAACCATCTTTTCAAATAATAAATCGAATCAAACAAACTACATTACACTTTAATTATTAAACCACTAAACATCACATGATCATCATCTCTTATGCTAGCACATAACTGTTATTAAACAGGCAAAACTCTCCATTCAGTAGTGCCATCCTGTGACAACCAGAGTAATCAATGGATGCCAGAAGACTTGTGCATAAAATCCCCATCCATTGATTACTCTGGTTGACACAGGGTGGCACTATTCTATGGAGAGATTTGCCTGTTTAACACTTTAATTATATTTTACCGTCTTCTATTTTCTCTTTTATTTATTAAATTGAGAATAAAATGCAGAGTTTTATTTTTCCTTTTGTTTATTTTCTAACAGACTTTTGATTTATTCTAAAATCTCTTTACTTTATTTACTACACTGTCTTTTTCATTTATTAAAAAAAATATATATACATTATTTTTCCTTTCTTTTTTTGAATATTCTTAATATATTTTTAAATATTGCATATAACAGGTATATTTACACATTCATTACAATATCTTTTTTAATAGAAAATTACTTAAATAAAAATGTATTGATGTCAAATGGAGAATGCTTTTTGTTAGTAATTTTCTTATTGGTTTCTTTTTTTTTATATACTCAACTGATTTTTCAGATTTAAAAAAAAAAAAAAAAATTATACTTTAATTTACATGTTTTCAATTTTTAATTTAAATATACAAATTTGATGGGTAATATGTTTTTTCTTCACTAAATTCACTATTTACAGCCTGAAGGGCTAAAATGAAATCTTTTACTTTATTTAGTTATTTCATTTGTTTTCTTTTTATTATTTTTGTTTGTTTGGCATATTTCATGATATTATCTGTCTTTTTTGTAATAGTTTAATCTTTTCTTCTTATTATAAAGATAAATTTCTTTTCAATACTATGATGTTGTTTTGCACCTTGAGACATTATCCTCTTCTATAGCTTTCCTTGCCAAATTACAATTACGTCTTTCATATCATTATTAATTCTTTTTTGTATTATTTTACAACCCTCTAGATATTCAATTCCTCTTAGTGGATCATTTTTATGTATTTTCATACTCCTTTTCTTCATATATTGCCTTGTCTCAGGTGAACATTTACTGTTAAATTTGTGTTTTTTTTTGTATCATATATCTTTGTTGTATATATTAATAGTATATCAGTTATCTTCTTTTTGATTCCATTAATTTCTGAACTATCTTCAAAATCTGTCAATATTTTAAAACAATTTACAAGTTCTAATTTAAACTCATTGGAGTGTTTCTAAAGTTTAAGAATATCAACTGTTAATACCGTTTTTCTTAGTGATTTTCATCTCTCTAACTTTATATTTATACATATCTTACATTTTACTAATCGATTACACTTCATATGTTGAATCTATTAATAACATTACTGCTATGTCCTGAGGTCATCCAATACCAGGTAGGCAGTTGATAAAATAAATAGCAAATCTGCACAGTAATTTATATAACAAATATTCAACCACAAGAATGTAAAAAATAATAATTAGATAGTCCATTAATTCAAGTAGTCTTTATAATTTATTCTCAAATGAAATAGACATTTTTATTCACAAGGAGTAAATCAATTTACACATTTGTGTCTCCAATTCATGTCTCTTTAAACACAAACATGTCTATATAAATAACCACTGCATCTAGTCTTTTTAGATATAAGTATCTTATAGCAATTATAATGCCTTTCGGACAATAACTATTTTAATATACAAACAAAACTCTTCAAAATTCCATTTGAGTGCTTACATTGTGCCCACAAGTTATCATTTTCTTAACGATGATTCCACTACTAACTTTTCAGTGTTGCTATGGATAGATTTCTATTATTTATTCATTAGCGGTAAATATTCGTATTTTGACAAGTACTTTCTACATTCGATTGTGTGGGGGTATTATTAATTTCAAATCTTTAATTTGTATATAAATGTTTGTATTTGCTTACTATCATTCACTTTAGGTTAACATGGGTGTGACAAGAATCTCGGCCTCAGGGTGGCCTTTGAGCATTCCATCATCAGATTTTCAATTGGATGGATGGTTGAAGAGTTGGAGTGTGGAGTGGATTGAAGCCTGTTCATTAAAGTATGAAGTAGTCTTTATAATTTATTCTCAAATGAAATAGACATTTTTATTCACAAGGAGTAAATCAATTTACACATTTGTGTCTCCAATTCATGTCTCTTTAAACACAAACATTCTTAATATATATCTGAGAATTTATTGCATATATGTGTAGAGATGATAATCTGGACTCTCATCAGAATCAAATTTAACCACGGCCTTTCCATTTTTCAAACATTTACCAATTCTGACATTAAAGTTTACTGTAATGCTGTTTGATCTAATCAAAAGTATATTTAAACATATAAAAATCTACTTCTTCAGCTCAATAAGAACTTGTTGAGGCATAATGAGGCATAAATATGAATTATTTACATTTGGTAACTTCCATTAATTTGAATAAATATCCAATTTCCACAACACTGTTTTCACTTATAATGAATCCTGCTGTTCATGCGTTTCCAATATTTGTGACTTTGTAGTAAAGTAGGTGTCCACTTTTTAAATCAAGTGTCTCTTCATTTTTTTCTACACCTTACAAAACAATATTCTTTTTAATATTAGACAGTTCTTCCAATTCCTGGAATTTTGCTTCATTTAAAAGTGATCTGTAGAAAGACCTAAATGAAAGATAATTTAATGGCAGCCTGGTTCCATAATCAGATGATCTTTAGTCCCTTCTGACTTTAGGTAACAACTGCTACTTTGGCTAGTGACTTTACAACTTCCTGAGAATAAAAATCAAAATTTAGTTTTGTCTGTTATGGTTGTGAACATCTTTATTTAAAAAGTTCATTGTACACATATTCACAATGCCTTCAAAAATACCCAACTAATATTTCACTTCAAAACTATCAGACAACTGAGAAAAAAAATACTATGATGTTTCTTGATTTAAAATGAGATAGAAAGCCAGTAATCCTACTATACTGGCTAAAGCATGTTGATGAGCAGTCCATCCATGTTCAGTTTCTATACAAAAATGTATAGTAAAAACAGCTGCAATGACAAGAACATACGAATTGGATATTAGGAATTTTCCTAATTACTTCCTTTAAGACCTTAGAATTGGATATTAGAAAATTTGCCTAATTAGTTCCTTTAAGATCTTAGAATTGGATATTAGGAATTTGCCTAATTAGTTCCTTTAAGATCTTAGAATTGGATATTAGGAATTTGCCTAATTAGTTCCCTTAAGATCTTAAAGAAGAATGAGCAGGGTTCATTTCATCTAAGGGGCAACTCCTTGATGAAGCCAGATTAAAGTGAAACCTAACATTTGAATAAACTAATTAAATATTAGATAAGGAAAAAATAATTTAACTAGTATAAGAATAAATGAGGAATAAACTGATTAAAAAATTCTTAAAAAAATTATATAAAAGAGTAGTTTAAAAAACAAATGAGAAAAGACTACTGTGACTGGTGAAGCAGATACTTGGAAAGAGAAGTTGGCTTCATACTCAATCCATTCCTTCTGAAGGTTCAAATGGAATGGCATAGAATTCTGAACAGATTTTCTTGGTCTACATTACAATTTAAGCATGACTTAGGGTTAATTTAGGCAGGTCACTGTAAATAAAATTAATAATGAACATTATGTATAGTTGCATCTATGCCTTATACATATATACTTATTGAAATAAAGCAATTATTTAATATTATGTATATTTATATCTATTATAAAAAATGAGCCTAATATTTTAATAAAGTAATTAAATATTAGGTAAAAAACCCTCAATTTATTTAGTACAAGGATGGGAATAAACTGACTAAAATATTATTGAGAGATCATACAAAGAAACAGTTTATATTGTGAGGGTAGCTTAAGATCGCACCCACAACAAACCTTAGCCACCTAAAATATTGGATTGTTTTTTAATTAGAATGTAAATATAAAATAAATACTAAGTTTTACTAGAATATGCATAAAAATATAAAGGTATAGATAGTTATGATAGTGTACTAATTGTATATTAAATAATGAGAATGGTAAATCGTTTTCAGTAAAAAACACACATATATATTAGTAATAAAATTCTAGGATTTAAAAAATATATATAAACATTGAAAAGTTTGTATATATATATGTTGATAATTGTATTGTGTTGATTATAAGAAATATAGACAATGACTTGAATGATGAAAAACAGTCATAGCAAGAAAAAAAAATCAAGTATTGTACTAAATAACCGAATGTAAGAAGGAGATAATAATAATATTAATATATTATTTATTATTTTATTTTTTAAATGAATCAATAATCAAAATATTTTTATAATGCAACAATAGGCACACGCTGTGGTTTAAACAATAAAAAGGAAATCAATTAAAAATCATTCTTTTTTATTATTGTGCATTTGACATGAAAAGGCAGTTTTTATTAAAGCAGTTATTTTAATAACATTTTCTACAAAATGGACATTTTTTAAAACCAGCCTCTCAACAAATGTTAATTTTTTTCTGTTTATTTGCCATTTTAAAAAAGGTTAAGGAAGCAAATAGAAGATTCTTATACCAGCTAAATAATCAGATAAGTGTAAAATAATTTATAAATTTAAAAAAAGTATTATGATTTTTTTAAAAAGAAACTAAAAAAGAAATTAGAACGGTTTATTCAGTGAAAAGTTTATATAGTCAATATCACAGATAGTAAATAGCTGTGTTATATATATATTATTAAATGCGAACTGCATATATATAAACTTGTTTACATATTGCAAAATATGATATATTTTGGCTAGAACAATTGTCTTCAGGTGGAGCATTTATCCACTACGGCCATGTGAAATTAACATCTAACTGTCTACGTTGAAGTGTCTGATAATCTGGGTCCATGCATGATTGAAATCTATGTGAGGATTAAAATCAAATCACCTACTGCCAATATAAATATGTTCAGAATGTACTATTCAAAATCAATAAGGAGTTCTCAACATGTATAATAAAAAAATACATAAATTAGAATAATTGTGCCTGCTCATATCAATTCATGAAATATTGTAAATATTATGATTTTTTTCTTTTGTATAGATATGTCTTTTTTTATTTTATTATCTCAGTCTTATATTTTGGGAGTACTAATGGTTTCATTCAATAGTTTGGAGTCCAACATAAGAAAGTGTCAAGAGAGTAGGGGGGGGGATGTTGAAAAGTCTGATTTTCTTTTTATTTTAATAAAATTTAAGTAATTTTTTGCCAAAATACTTGATTTTCATCTATGACTATGGAATTGAGTGCTCAAACAGTGTACTTAAATGGTAAGAGTTTTTCTCTTTTAAAGTCACTAAAATAACCAATGCCACAACATGACTACTTATAGTATGTATTATATGTTTTACTAATAATATTCCTAAGACCTTTAGAATGAATAAATAATTAACTTTTAAATTAATATTCTTTACTATTTTCTTGCTTTGCTATCATATTATGTGTTGTTTTATTATTATATTTCTTCCGTGATATATAAATATGCAAGATGATGATTTTAGATCAAACAACTTCTACCCCTAGGACTATAATACTGCATCTGGAGTTGCATTTAAATTTCTAATTAAGATAGTAATCTCACTTTTATCTAATAAATTTTTCATTACTTTTGGATATATAAATGAGTATATTATGAGTGTCTGTCATGGGAAATAAGGGTAAATAATTTTAAATTTTTTAATTAACAAAATGATAGATGCTCATCATAGACATAAAAATTATACGTTTAGAAAAATATATCCAAATAATTCCTCTGCATTTGTAAATATTTTTTTTAAAATTTTTTTGTATACATTGATTAATAATTTATTCTATATTTTTAATATATTTTGTTTTTGTAAATAAATATTATGAAGTTTTGTTTAATTGATAAAGTCTCTTTAGTTTTGTTGACCCAGCATTTATATTCAATCCTATAGGCAATATTTTACACATAAACACATTATTGTTTGATGATCATGAGAGAAAAATGTTAAATAAAGGTTATTCCTTACTAATAAATAGGCTGAGTTAGTTTATTTATTGATTAACAATTTGCATAGATACATCCCTGTTAAGAGAGTCGAACGTGAATACTTCCTGAGTTTGAATATCTGAGGCTTTGGTTCCAGAAAAGAGTGGTGAGATGTTAGATGAATTGATTTAAATTGCATGTAGATTTAATAGACAAGTCCTAGGCTGGTCTATTGAAGATAGATGTAATCATGAATCATGTACTTCATCGAGTCATCTCTAGCATCCTACATGAAGACCCTAGGTCTGACAGTAGTTAAATGTGACCTTCTCTTATCACTTCATTCGACCCGACTGTTACAATATATTTAAATATTTTCAACATTTAACTAAGAAAAGGTAGTGCAATTTTATTATTGTTATAATTGGCTGATCATGCTTTAGAGGGCATTGATAGTCAGAATCATAGCATATTTTGCCACAGGAAGTAGTTTGTAAAATAAATGAGAAAAAATCATAGGATCAGTGAAGCAGATGGATAGAAAGAGAATTAGTGGGGGTAGGGCTAGTACTCTAAACTGGTTTGCCTGATCCACATTATAATTTAATTGTGCTTTATGATTAATTTAGGAAGGGCATCTATGGGTAAAATTATAATGAATGCTGTAGTTGTACCTATGTCTTATCCATATGGTTATTAAAATAAAGCTAATAACTAAATATGTATTTATCTTTATGCTTATTATATATATATATGACAATAGATGGCATTCTACCAAAAACATCGTCAAGCGTAAGTTTGTTTACATAAATGTCAGAGCAAGCATTCACTATCTCTAACTTTAGTTCCACCTTCAGATCATAATTTCAAGCTATTTGCTATCGTCAGTGAAGGACAGGAATAAGAAAATAGATCTAAACACAAACTCTGAGCGTTTATGAAACAGTTTCTATTCAGCTTGCAAGCGTGAATCTTTTAGACACCTAATGTCTTCAAACTCAGCATAGCAAGCCAGATAGCTACATGGGTCTGATATCAGTTCAGCATCACCACATAATAGAAGCCTCTGCAATATATATCATTGCAATAAAGATCTCAAAGATACATTTATGAAAAACAAAAAAACACAAGTTAAAACTTGCTAACGCTTGTATTTATGACAATAGATGGTGTTCTACCAAAAACACCATCAAGCGTAAGTTTGTTTACATAAACATCAGAGCAAGCATTCACTGTATCTTTGAGGTCTTTCTTGCAATGATATATATTGCAGAGGTTTCTACTATGTGGTGATGCTGAACTGACATCAGACCCATGTAGCTACCTGGCTTGCTATGCTGAGTTTGAAGACATTACATGTCTAAAAGATTCACACTTGCAAGCTGAATAGAAACTGTTTCATAAACGCTCAGAGTTTGTGTTTAGATCTAGTTTCTTAATTCCTGTCCTTCACTGATGATAGAAAATAGCTTGAAATGATGATCTGAAGGTGGAACTAAAGTTAGAGATAGTGAATGCTTGCTCTGATGTTTATGTAAACAAACTTACGCTTGACGGTGTTTTTGGTAGAACGCCATCTATTGTCATAAATATAAGTGTTAGCAAGTTTTAACTTGTATTTTTTTGTTTTTCATATATATATAATCATCTTATTGGTTACTGAAGTAAAAATAGGGTTCACTTACATTGCTCTGGGATCCATTTTAGTTTTTAGTATTGAAACAGTTAGACCTGTTTCACCTATTATCTTCAATAATAGTATATTTCGTTGCACTCAGATTGCATGTATTTCTTTAATTTTAAAACTTTGAGTGTGCTTATAATATTGCAGGGTATGTGCGTATATAATCATCCTATTAATTATAATATAAAAATACAGTCTTAAATATTTATATACGTGCATATTCCTTTACGTTTGTTAAAACTGAAATAAACATCATGGTGTGTAATTAGAATTTATCTATATAGCAGCATAATAAATTTAAATTTACAAAATTACTTGTTTTCAATATTCATTCTAAATAATTATTTATTTAAGTTTCAGTATTCATTTTAAATAATTTCCAAGTTACATAATTTTCAGTTCTTTTGTTTGTTTAAAATTACACAAGCAGAAAGTTGTTTATCAGTTTTAACATTTCTAAAAATAAATCTTTGGCTAAAATTTGACCTATATAAAAATTATAACTAAGAACAATTATAAAATTCAGCCAGGCATAAATTTCATGCAAAGTGCTATGGCCATTCTCTTGGGAAAATGTCTTTTATCCCTAGTTAACTGTGATGTCAATTAGTAGAATAGAGCCTTTCTAAATCCAGATTTAGCTATACTAAATATTTTACTAACTGGATATTTGGTTAAAGGCTAGTTCAAACCAGTCATCAGGTGATGTGGCCTGACTAAAAGTAGGAGGGAACTACTGTCAAAAATATAGTATAAAAAGGGCCTAAATAGCCATCAAGGTCCTCTTCCAACCATCCATCAACATTGTTGGTAATTTTTCCTGTTGCTGTGAAAATTGTGTTATTGCTGCCAAAATTATTTCTGAAGACCAAAGCTGAAAGTTAAATAAGAAAACTGTTCCTGCCATTTTAGAAAGCTGAATCTTAGAAAGCCACCATCCAAGCTGCTCCAAAGATGACCATTGGCTAGAGGCAAAGTGACAACCATTTGCTCTTCCACGAGTGGCTACCGATAAGAGAAAACCTCAACTATGCCCAGCACAGTAAGAAAGAAGCTGTACCTGAGAGTTCCTGACCAGAGTAATGGGGAAAGCTGGCACAGAAATAAATTTGCAAAGCTGCATCCAGACTAAAACCCAGAGAAGCCCAGCCTGATTTGATAGAGAGAACCACATTAAACAATGCCTTAAAGACTTTACCGGTAAATCATTTCTGCCAAATATTTAATTTCATAACTAAACTTATTCTAAATGACAGCTAGCTAACTAATAAATCCCATAATTAATTATATTTTCTAAATATTCAACTAAAATGTTTATCTTAAATTTATTTAAATCTTAGAGCACTCTCAAAATTCTTGCTTGATCATTAATAATTTTAAATAATCCTAAACATCTAGTTTCTATAAAACCATCAACAAATTCTTATGTCTAAAGTATCATCTTATTGATCATTTTATGCAATTTATTCTTATGCCACCTATCTTTAGTTTTAAGTTCATGTTTATTAATTTATGCTATTTTTCATCAGAATGGAGTCTTGTATGTTAATAAATTATTGGGGGAAGGGGAGCGAGTAATCACTTTTATTATATCAGATTATTGCGATATAAAGACTATAGTCAAAACTCCCTTCTGAAATAAAACTATTATTTACGCTAGAGTGAATCAGTATTTATAATGCCCTAACAAGTTATTTAAAATGAAAATCTTTTGCTAAAGTTATTTAAAATGAAAATCTTTTGCTAAAGTTATTTAAAAGGAAATATTTTGCTAAAGTTATTTAAAACACAGATTTGCGTACATTATTTAAGATGTATATTTGCATAGGTTATTTAAAATATGTATTTTTCCAGTTATTTAAAAGGTATATTTTATGCAAGCTATTTAAAAAGTACATTCTGTGTATGTTGTTTGAAACACATTTTGTGTTATTAGTAAGGCTTATTCTGACGAGTTATTTAAGATTAATATTTAAGTAGTTTATTTAAAAATCAATATTTTGCATGAGCTATTTGATAATTCATATTTTAGATTATTTAAAAATCAGTCCATTTCCTATTGGAGATAAATTATACTACATATAATTAATATTCAAGTTTTAGTAAATCTAAATTTTTGCTATAACTCCATTTAATTAAAGATTAAGATGCTATGCAGAAAGTCTTAAATCAGATTCTTATTATCGCCTTTATCATAAATAACTTAATAATCACATTTATGAACTCACCGGTGGTAGTAGCACTGAAGAGCTAAGATTTTGGCATAATTAATTTATAAATTATTAATTTAGCATTGTGAATGTATTGCTAATTAGCATAAATATGCATATCTACGTCTATAATGGCCTACCTCAAGATTGTTCCCACGTCAAGTCATGCCTCGAAAGTTTAGGTAACTGTGACATTTATTCATATTTCATCAAGTCACACCTCGAAAGTTTAGGCAAAGGTGACAGTTGTTTGTATTTAATGGAACCAAAGCATTTCCAAGGGGCTCATAAGCCAATCTTCTGTTCATTTAATAAAAAGGCCTCTTCCATTATAGCAAGCAGATCGATTAGGGAACCATTTACTAGGTAATAAACCTCAATTAAGAATGCATTCGAGGCACATTTCTTCTGATATTATAGTTTATAACACACTAGAATCTGATGTGAGACTGCCACATCTCAGTTCAGTTTCCCTAGAAAGTAACCTCAGCTTTGATCCGATTCAGAATCTGAGTTAATGCGTTTATCTGTATAGCAATTATATATACCACACAAATATCTTTATAGTTAAGTTTAGACTTGGTAATAATAATATAGTCTGTAACAATTATATATATATATATATATATATATGTTAAAACGAAGATTTGCACGGGTTAAATATATAAAATACATATTTTGCGGGTTCATCCGTGTTAAAAACTTTTAATACCAATACACTGACGTTTCGACTTGGTCACACAAGCCATCCACAGAGTTATAAAAAGGTAGAAAGACGGTTGTAGAGGCGCTACAATCACTGGTTTGAATAAAACATTAAAAATCCCACCAATAGCAAAAATGTTAAATTTAAGAATGTTTTTTAAAGAAATCTTTCCAAATAGGAGGAAGTTTGCACGTATCATCTCGCTTATTGATACAATCTGGCCTTTTAAGTATCTCAATGGCTTCTCTGATTTTGCATTGGTAGAGATTATCACATCTGGATATGATCCTGGTACTAGAAAAATCTATTTTATGACCTGAATCTATAGTATGGAGTGAGAGTGCTGATGATGATGAGTGTTGTTTAACTGCATTAGCATGCTCATCTCTCCTAACACTTCCCGGATACCTTTTGAGAAAATTGTCTGTAATGTTGAATCAGCTCTCGATAAAATTGATTCTACATCGGCTGATTTAGCTAGAGCTGAGATTTGTAATATTTTAAAAAAAGCTAAGCTTCCTAAAAATAATTTTTCAAAGAAAGAAAGACAAGCATTAAATAATATAAAATCGGACAAATCAATTGTTGTACTTCCAGCTGATAAAGGTAATGCCACAGTTGTAATGGATCGTGACATTTACCATAATAAAATTTTAGATCTGCTTAGTGATAAAACTTATAAATTATCAAAAAGAGATCATACTACATATTTGGAAAAAACAACAAAAGCTATTATTAATAAATCACCTATTGAAACAGAGATAAAAAATAAAATAATCCCTCGTGAAAAATCTTGTGTCTGTCCAAAATTTTATGGACTTCCAAAAATTCACAAACCAGATACCCCTCTTCGTCCAATAGTAAGTGCAATAGGTTCTCCAACTCATATTTTAGCTAGATACTTATCGGATTTCATGAAACCTACAATCCCATCTATTAAATCATATATTAAAAACTCTCTTCATTTTATTTCTGTTTTAAAAAGTTTAAAAATTAATGCTAGTGACATTCTGGTCAGTTTTGATGTCATGTCTTTGTTTACAAACATTCCAATTGATGAAGCTTTAAATATAATCTCACAACGTTGCAATTTACCAGACCATATTATTGCTTTGATTAAACATTGTCTCTTAAATACATATTTTGTATACAATGGACAGCATTACAGACAAGTTTTTGGTACTCCTATGGGCTCACCTATCTCAGGAGTAATAGCTGATTTATTCATGGAATATATAGAAACTCGTGCTTTAGAATCATCATCTTTAAAACCTCTCATTTGGCTCAGATACATAGATGACACTTTTGTCATATGGCAACATGGAAAAAATACATTAGATGATTTTTTCTTACATTTAAATAATATGCATCCTCATATTAAATTTACAATGGAGACAGAGTCTGATGGAAAACTCCCTTTTCTTGATGTTCTAGTCACCAGAACACCAAATAGTTTATCTTTTTCTATTTACAGAAAGGATACACACACAGACAGATATTTACATTTCCATTTTCATCATCACCCAACTCAGATAGTTTCTGTAGCCAAAACTCTTTTAAATAGAGCAATTAATCTTTCAGATGACACACATCTGAAAGAAGAAATAAATCATATTAATAGTGTTTTATTAGCAAATAGTTATAATTACAAATTTATAAAAAAAGCCTTATTTCAAGCCCAAAATAGACAAAATAGGAAACAAAAAGATGATAAGTCAGCTATTAGGATTTGTGTTCCATATATAAAAGGAACTACAGACAGTATCGGACGTATATTAAAACGCTATAATATAGATACAGCATTTTCTGCTCATCAAAAGATCAGCAATATAATAACCAAGCCTAAGGATTCAATCCCTCTTGAATCTCATGGTGTCTATCAAATCTCATGTAAAAATTGTAAAGCTTCTTACATAGGTATGAGTAATTGTCACATCAGTGTTAGGAGAGATGAGCATGCTAATGCAGTTAAACAACACTCATCATCATCAGCACTCTCACTCCATACTATAGATTCAGGTCATAAAATAGATTTTTCTAGTACCAGGATCATATCCAGATGTGATAATCTCTACCAATGCAAAATCAGAGAAGCCATTGAGATACTTAAAAGGCCAGATTGTATCAATAAGCGAGATGATACGTGCAAACTTCCTCCTATTTGGAAAGATTTCTTTAAAAAACATTCTTAAATTTAACATTTTTGCTATTGGTGGGATTTTTAATGTTTTATTCAAACCAGTGATTGTAGCGCCTCTACAACCGTCTTTCTACCTTTTTATAACTCTGTGGATGGCTTGTGTGACCAAGTCGAAACGTCAGTGTATTGGTATTAAAAGTTTTTAACACGGATGAACCCGCAAAATATGTATTTTATATATATATATATATATATATAATGCACAAATATCTTTATAATAATAATAATCTAAGCTATATCAATTAATAATAAAATGATCACTCTAGCTGTTACTTATTTCCACTATATAAAACATAGCATGAATTAGGACATGGAAGATGACATAAGCTTATTAAAAAGTCATAAAATAATTAAACCATTTATAACCCCGAGACACGTGATCACTATATAAATTGCTTTGTGATATTATTTTATAACTTTGATCCACTCCCCTACGTGTGAACACTACAAATTGCTTTGTAATATTTTATAACCCTAAACCATTCACCTGCGTGTGATCCCTATAATTAGCTTTGTAACCCTGAGTTATCACTCACCTGTATGTGAGCCAGCTATACCCAATTGACTATGCTTTAGTATTTATTAAATACGATATTAAATTTATGAAATATTGATTTGTCTCAGTCTCATTACTTGCTCATTACCTTATGAATCACTAGTTAAGCTATATAATATAATCTGTAATGGGGGAAATGCCACATGTTTTACTGCTTTGCTATTGCTGGAACATAATTAAAGAGATGTCGAGTGTAGCCTCAAGAATGTCATTCGCGATGGGTTGACTTGGAAGCACGAGCGAGAGAGTTGAGGTATGATCAGACATAGGACAGCACTATCCCAACTTGGTCAGCTTTTAGTTCTCTGATTTGGACTCTCAGTCTGTTGAGCAAATGTACAAACCTGACCATTACAGTATATGTGATGTTTGGCTTGTACTGCATGTCACCACTATGATTGTAGGGGTTTAAACTAAATTTAGCAGATATGTTCTTCAGATCTGGATATTATGCAATATAATCTATTATTAGAAAATCACATTATTATTAAACTGGGCATATGAAGGAGTGAGTGGCAAGGCAGATCCATTTATATCATAAAAATTGTCTCAACGAGTTGTAAGAAAGTGTGCTATTAATTGATTTCAGTGAGAAGTTATAGGTGAGAATAGAATAAACTGAACAGCTATCATTAAGCAATCTACTGAAGTACATTGGAGAATTTAGAAGGCAGCATTTCAAAATAATTAATAGTAGACTAAAAAGCTAGCATGTATTATATATATATAATTAAACAAATTAACTTTTCTTTATTACTGTAAAAAGGATATCTGAAGAAGATTGTTGACCAGTTAAAACTATCAGACTGATTAAATCAAATAAAACAAGCACTGTTGCAATATTAAAAAAATTAGATTTGTTTAATTATTTATGTAAAATAATTTATATAAAATAATTTATATTTATATAAAATAGTGCATATAAAAGGATATAAGATGAAAGAAAGAATATAATACTTCAGAGTTAAAAAATTGGATAAAAAAAAAGAAATTCTGAAGAAGACTGCTGGTTAGTCGAAACTGTCAGACTGATTAAGCAAATAAAACAAGCCTTATTACAATAATAAAGAAAAGTGGATTTATTTAATTATTTATAATTTTTATTAAAGTTGTAATTATAAATTTATTAAATGCACATTGATTACATTGATTACGTAAGTAATATTTACTGAGGCTATAACCTCGATAATATGCATGTAAAATGCGATAGTAGGGACCTCTACAGGTGTTTTAACCACAAGCTTACACTATGGAAGAAAAGAGGGGAACCATATGGAAGATTATTATTCTTATATCTTCTTCTTTACTTTTTTTTTCATTTCTCTTCATATATATTAAATTTTTTTTATTATCGCCTCTTATACCCTTTCATGCAATCTTTTTTTATATAATTTCTTCTTTATTTTGCTTACAGTTTAGACTGTCCTGCAGTATTCATCAGCACTACAACATTTACACATATAATCATAACCATTATTTTATATACATATTAATATACAAATATTTTATTATCATTCATAATCATATTTAACTTTAACTCTATAGCTTTGTTTCTCTTATTTCTTACTTACATTTCATTATTATTTTATTTATTTATTTTTACTTTCATTTTACTCTTATTTTTTATTTTATTCTATCTTATATACCATCCCGCATTTATTCTTTAATATACCACTATATCTTTTCCATTTTATTTTTTATATATATTTATTACCTAATATCTTTTATTATTTTATATATTTATTCCTTTATTAATAATTCCTATTTTATTTCTACAATTATCTCTATTTTTATTTTCCTATTCTCATTTTTTATTTTACTCACCTCTATATAACTTTCACCTCTTTTTCTACAATTGTAACTGAATATTTTTAAAATTTTAATATATACGAACATAAGGAAGGTTATAAGATAAAGGACTGAATATACAACTTCACCTGTTTGATTTGATTCACCAGCCCTTATATTTTTTTTCTGGAATTTGTGTGAACACAATCAATTGCGAGTGGTTGCCGTTGATGATGATATAACATACACACACATATATATAAAGTAAACAGAAGCTGTTTATTCGGGAAATGAATTAACTCGAATATTATATTTTATAAAGGTATTTTTTTTATTATACGACCAAAACTATAAAACCAAGTTCAGCTAATCAATAGAATATTTGATTAAATCTTAAAAAACATCCTTTCCAAGTTTTTTATTAATTTAAAAAGTTTTATATGGTTAATGATTTTTTAAATAGTCTAAGTATAAAAGAAAATATTCTTTATATACATATAAAAAAATCAACTTTAATATACACAGCTCAACTAAATATGTTTAATAAAATTACTTTCCAATTTCAATACACGTGAAGTTCATTTAAGAAAAGAATTTTATTTTCCATTCTTATTTTATTTTTTGATTCGCGTTCTGTCCGATGGTAGTTTGTAATATAATTCAAAAATAAATATGTTGTAGCATTATTTACTTGCTGTTAGCGATTTATTTTTATCATACGATAAAATTAGATTCATTCCACTTTGATTTAAATATTGTACTTCTTAAAATTGTAAGACATCTCGCCACTTAAAATTTTATTGAAACATGTCACCTAACTTCTATTAATATTCGTGAACATTATATATAAAGATATTGCGTATATGTTTGCATATAAAATGCTTACTATTAACTATAAAAAGAATATTAACGGCATTGCTCGGTAGTTTATAAGAAATTCGAGCGCCAAAACTGCGAGCGCCAGAATCGATCTTGGAACCTTCCGATCTCAAGTGGGGCGCTCTGCTAATTGGGCCAAAATGCGCAGGACATTATTAAATATTAAACAGTAAGAAAAGTTTGATACTGCAGTATAAGATTCTTTATTTATCATCATCATCATCATTTTCATCAATGATAGAACCACTAGAGGAAAGGTCTCTCCAAGTTTAATCCAGTTTTTCCACTGCTAGCTTCTCTTCATCACATCTGCCTACAAAATGTTCTTAATTTCTACAACCAATTCACATTCTGTTGGAATAAGCCAATAATCATCACATGATCACCATTTCCTATGCTTGCTCATAACTGTTATCAAAACAGGCAAAAGCTCTTTATACTTATTGCCACTCAGTGCAAGCCAGAGTAATCAATGGATGCTAGAAAACTTGTGCATAAAATCTCCATCTACTGCCTACTCATCCAATATCCACAGACTAGTTTCTAGCTTGTGGCCTTCATCAGTGAGGAGCCTTGGATCTGAGAGCACTGCATCTAGCCTTCTGGCATCCATTGATTACTCTGGCTTGCACTGAGTGGCAATATATATAGAGAGTTTTGCCTGTCTTGATTCTGTTTGAACACAATTTAAAATGTAAACTACCCATCCATCATTGTATCTTCTAGCAATATATCAAACTAGCTCCATTTCAGCCATTTTTTTTCAATGATATCATTGCTACTTGTTGTAGCCTCATTCATATATTTCATCTCTGATCTTTGTTACTTCTAATAGACATCTCACCATAGATCATTGAGTGGTCTGAAGTGTCTCAATTGTACTTCTTAAGTATCCAAATTTCAGATCCATTTACTGGAAAAACTCATATATTAAATGCTACCATTTTCCAAACCATAGGCATATTTCTTTTTAATACTATTTCTATCAAAAAACATTCCATCCATGTTTAATTCTATGACTAATTTTATCCATTATGTTTTTTTTTCCATATGTCATAGCATCGGCTGGGAGGCGAACCTGCAACAACCGTCTACAACTAACTGCTTGCTTGTAAGGCAGTTGTGCTGACCTCTCAGCTAACAATGCCTGACATCCATTATGTTTTTATCTGTATTTCTTCTAATTCATGATTATCAATTTCTTTTTCTCCTGAAAGTAAACAATATTGTAATCTTTTTACTATTTATTTTTACATCTACCCATTAACTTTTATCCAATAATTCTTGCAACATTTTGCAAGATAGGGAGCATTATTTGCAAAAATAACTAAATCATCTGCAAAATGTAGAGGACTTAATTAATCACCATTTACTTTTCTCTTTAACTTTACATTTTAATGCATAAAATACTTATTGTAAAACTACTATAAAAAGTTTTAGAGATATGGAATCACATTGTTTACACCCTTCTCAACTTTAATCTTCTTAGTGTCGCCATGTAATTTAATTTCTGCTGTAGCATTTTGATAAATATTCCTCAAAATATAATATCTTTGATCCATATCTTTATGATTCAAATCTTTAATCATTGTACAAATGCTTATAGAATCAAATGATTTTTCATAATCTACATATCCAAAGCATAATAGCCATTAAATCAGTAAACATCACATGATCACCATTCTTTAAGTTTACACAGAGACAAAACTCTCCATACAATAGAGTCACCCAGTGCAAGCCAGAGCAATCAATGGATGCAGGAAGGTTTGTGCATAAAATCCCTATCTAATGCCTATTCATCCAATATCCTTAAATGAGTTTCTAGCTTGTGGCTTTCATCAGTGAGGCAATTCCTATGCATTGGTTCTTTTTATAAATTTTCTTGATATTTAGATGTGATCCACAGTGCTAAAATCATTTAAAAATCGAGCTTCTTTTTCTGTTGAGTAGAACTGATCGGTTTATACTTTTTAGAACTTTTTTTATCACCTTTCTTAGAGATGAGTATTACTACTGCATCATCTAATAATCTTATATATCTTTATCATTTAATTCTGCCAACATTTTTTATTTTATTTCTACAGTTGATTCTTTTAAAATATCAATAATAATTCTATCATTTCCCGTAGTTTACCCCCTCTTTATAAATTTACGTCTCATCCAATTTATTTAAAATATTTGGCAATTCAGAAGATGTGGTAATTGTAGAGAATAAATTTTTTTTAATTTTTTATTCTTTATTACTATATAATTCTTTATAGAAATCTTCCAAAAATTTCGTGATGTTATTTATCTTATTAGTAATAGTTCATCTTTTATTCTTATTGCTGAAATAACTGTTTTTCCAATAAACTCTTCTATAGCTTTGTGTATTTACCATTATATTTTCTTATATATTATTAACTCTTTTACTACCACTTTACAAAACTATAGACATTCAATTTTTCTCAATGGATTATTGTCAAAACTTTTTATATTCCTTCTTTTTTTTACATTGTCTTATCTTATTAGAAAACTTACTGATAAATTACTGCCTTTTTGTATCAGCTTTCTTGTAATTCTTAAAAGAATATCTTTTATCATCCTATTGATTTCAGTCAAATCAGAATAATTTTCAATTTTTTAATATTTTAAAACGATTTTAAAATTCTAACTTAAATCCATTGAAGTATTTTTGAAGGTTACGAATATTAACTCTTAACATTGTGTAATGGTCAATGTTACACTAAAATATAAATTCTAAAAGTTAGAATTTAGTACCTACATTCTTTTAGTAATAATTGGTTCTTTAATTAATTAGAAAGTTAAACTTTCTTTGCTGATTTGAAACCCCATCTTTTTCACACATACCAATTCATAATTAAATTTCGTAATAAAATTGACATTTTTATAATATAATTTTTATACATTATATATTTTTTAAAATGCCTTAATATTTTTTAACTTAACGGCAAAATATATACATGAAACATATATATATAATTGAAGTAATATTTTAACGGTTTATAAACAATTACAAATAATCTTAAAATCCGCAGAAGTACTTTCGGTTACTTTCTAACCTGCCTCAACTGCCATTAAATTCAAAAACCAAAAGCGGAAGCAGTTGAGGCAGGTTAGAAAGTAACCGAAAGTACTTCTGCGGATTTTAAGATTGTTTGTAATTGTTTATAAACCGTTAAAATATTATTTCAATTATAATTACAATATATATATTTATGTACGCATGTATATATATATGACTGCTTCAATTTATCAAATTATAATTCACTTCTGCCTTATCTTCATTTGGATATTTCCATGTCCATCTCTGTTGAGCACTTCCCCCAAAGAAGTAAATCATCAGATACAATTTTTCTTTTTTTGCGCACTCTATAAGTCGGTATATTTTTTCATATCTATCAATATAACCAAATTTGTCCTCAACACTTTCATGAATCATTTAATTTTTAAATTTTGTGCACACACACATATGCATAACTAATGTTATTACATTACTGCAGATATGATTTGGGGCCAATAATGTACTGATATATTTATTGAAAGTCAAAGTGAAAACCACACACACAAATATATTTATATGTTGCGCATGTAGCATTAATATGTTACAAATAAAGAATTGTTATATAGATAGACAAGAATGTAAAGGGGAAAAGACAGTGCATCTTCTTGTGTGTCTCTTTCATGAAGAATAATGCTGAATATCTAAGATGTTTAACCAAATATCAATAAGTAGTTCTAGAGAAACAGTTTGCCTTCAGTTTACTAGTGAAATAAAACAGCTAGCCTTGAAAATGTCAAATGAGAGTTCTTGCTTCTATGAATACCATATTCACCAAGGAAATTATGAAGATCACCATAGAGAAAGCCTTACTGACTTCAAATTCATTTCAACCTGAAGTCAGCCTTGAAAATGTGATTTGTAAAAAAGAGAGATGGAATTGAAACCCAATTAGATGAGATTGATAAGTTCAAGTCAATATACTATTTTTTTGCATAATAACAAGTACCCTTAGTCAAGCATTGGTAGCCAAGAGTTCAGCTCAGCTGCCTTGCAAGCAAGCAGTTGCTTTCAGACAGTTGTCATGGGTTTGTTTCCCAACCGATGCTTTGACATATGGAAAAAAATACCAAGTACCCTTAGCTGCAATCCTACTACCAAAAGCAAAAGCTGTTGAATAAAAGATAATGCATTTAACCTGTATTGACTTATTAATGGTGGAAATTTGTCATAAAGGAAATCTAACTCCAAAGCATCCATTGGTAAAAAAGTATTCAAAAATTCAAAGTATACTCGTAAGAAATATCAATATATATTTTAAGGCTTGTTCTAAATGTATATTTCTGATAATTGTTCAATAATATTACTTGTATGATATTTGGCAAATGAAGAATTTCATAGATAATTTCTTTGTTCCTCAACGTATCTTTTATTGCTTTTTTTATTCGTTTGTCAATGTAACACTATGCAGAAAAGATTATAAAATTATAATCCCTTTACAGACTTACAGCTTAATACTGCTTTTGATGAGACTGGTCACAATCATCGCACAAAGATGGGTGCTATGAATATAACCAGTCTGGTCAAAAGCAGTGCTAAGCTGTAAATCTGTAAAGGGATTATAATTTTATAATCTTTCTTGCCTATTGAATTTTTGTTTTTATTTATATTTTGAATTATGTAAATTTCAGTTTTTTACTCTTGAATTACTGCTTAGATTTGCTAAGTATGTGATATATTTGTTTTTATATAAAGTGTTTAAATTATATAAAGTGTTTGCATTAGTCTTGAATAATTATTGTGGAAGTAATAATATATTAGACTATTTCCATCATCTATCTTTAAATGTGGAATATTTAGAAAATTTTAAACTTTATTTAAACTTTTTCAAATACAAACAACTGTTAGTAATATCACACAAATACAACACAAGTTAATACATTGTACAGGCTTAAACCTGCATTTTTATATATGTAATATATGCGGGGTTCGAACTCAGACTTTCACACGACCCACCACTCTCAGTGCTATCTCATATTGCTGATCCATCTGATCACACACGTTTATCTTTTGTGTGATCAGATGGGTCAGCAATATGCGATGGCACTGAGAGTGGTGGGTCATGTGAAAGTCTGAGTTTGAACACAAGTTAGTAGATTAAATGAGGTTTCATGTACTATTGTTTGTTATTACTAACAATTGTTTGTGTATTTGGAACATTTAATGAAAGATGATGGAAATCACATCTGAAATGCCATCATTACAAACTTACAGGATAATTATTTTTGCTTTATATATCTAAAATTTAAGCTAATTGAGTAGTTTTTTTAAAAATGTTTTTGATCTGCATACCAATTATTTCTTCCCAAGTGGTGTTTACACTCAATCTTCTTTATCCATTAACTGTTTTAAAAAATGCTTCAGGATTTTTTTTTTACTTTTAATGTTACTTGAATAAAGCTGATGACAATCTATTCTTTTGACGTGTTTTTGGCAACTTTAAAACTAAATCTGGTTGTCCCAGAATCTTCTGGATTAAATTCCATTTAATCATATCGGTCAAAATTGTCATATTCTTTATGATTTAGTGATTATAACACTATGATAACCATGTGGTTTATAAGATCCTAACTTATTTTTGACAATATGTATAGATGGTCGAGAGGTCAGCGCGACTGCCTTGCACTTGCAGGCAGTTGCCCGGGTTGCGGGTTCGCGTCCCGGCCGATGCTATGACACTTTTAAAAAAAGTATACTTTACTAGTAGCCAATGATAAACTCTTTATTAATAGAATGAAAACTATTTCTAAAACAATAGTTGACAGAAGTATTGTGCATCCAATGGGGTGGCAGGGCCAAATATTAATAAAAAGCATCATAAATCTCATTCATTTATTGAACAGAATAATCTCATGCAACCATAAAATATTTAGTCACGTTAGTAAGATTAATGGAGTGGATATTATTTAACTCTTGTAGAGAATTACTGAAGGTGAGGATCTGATAACAAAAAGTCCTCTGTAAAAAGCAGCAAGGATACTCTACGCGTACTTTGAAAGTTTAAGCAAAATGTAAATATATATATTAAGTGCTTCGCCTTTCCAAAAAATATAGTAGCAAAATAGTCAAACTGATTTCTGCCAGGATAAAGTCTTCAAGAAACATTAGCAAATTAAATTCAAAACAGTTCTCCTATGTTAGAAATCCTATAAAAGTTGTATATACAAAAGAAGAGAATCAAAATAGCAAGATAAACAATAACACTTAGACTTGTAAAATCAAATATCAAATTTCTAACAATACTAGTTGAAAAAAACGAAACAAAATAGAATCATTTCCCCCTATAAACTTTGTTAAATTTTATAAAAGTGTAAAGCAAAATATTTTATTCTCAAAAATAAACCTCAGCTATTTTTATTTCTTAATTTTAGTCTAAAAGAGAATTTAGTTTCATGATCTAATTACCTATTGGCTAATTTTTCGGCGAGTTTTAAATTAATTTAACATAACTGTAAAGATAATACGCTACGTTAATGACAGAAAGTCGTATTTTTGCTTGTAAATTTTTCTGTGAAAATACAAGTAAGCTTTGAATTACGATTAGCCTTTCTGCTAATTGAAACATGTAGATGAAGCAGATAAAAAAAAGTCTTTTTTTACGGATTATACAACATGATTATTTCTATAGTAATAATCTTATACTTTTTTTATTTATATTAAACAATGCAGCATATTTTGATGTCATAAATACTTTATAATTAAAATTTGTATTATTTTAAACCTGCGTTTTTATAACGTATAGAAACTAATCGCATAGCTTTATTTTTCGGAGAGCGCCGGAAATTTAAGATCTGGGCACAATTCAATGGACGTTATGCTCCAATTTGAACAATAAAATGTATTAAATGAAGTTAAAGTTTATTTAAAATAATGTCAGATATTGGTATATTTTATAACACTACAATTAATAACATCTAAATTTAATAAAATCAACAAAGTTTATCATGGTTTCAACATCAAAAGAAAAGATCCTCTAAAATATTGTTATAGACAGAAATAAGGGAGAAGTTATAATTTTAAATGGAAAGTAAAACACCTGTAGGTGATAATTCCCGTAGATTTCTGTCTTTATTTTGCTTACTACTGATGAGCTGACTACCCATTTATCAATGCAATAATTACTGTAGATAGGTAACTAAGCTAATTTAAAATATTTTCAAAGTTGCCGACATTCAAACCCTAGGCTGCGTGGCAGATCAATAAGGTGTCAAAATATAATAAACCCTGATCCAGAGTCATCCAGAAGTCTTTATTTTTTGATTTTGTTCTTTAGAATTTTATAATTAATTTTTACCTAATCAATAACAAATTTTATGCTCTAGAGTGTAGATGGTTTACTGTAATGGTAGAGTGGATCCATTCCAGTTCTGGTATTCCTGGTGTTTGAATTTCTTATGAACTCCCGAAAATAAAGCATTCTACAAACTTGTTTTTAACCGTTTAATGATCTCTCTAACATGTATTACATTATTTTTTCTTTCTAAAAAAAAAAGTGAAACTTAAATTGATTTTCCTATTTTGTTTTCAATAAATGCCTCAACTATTTGCTTTAATACTTTAGTATTTAGACAGGACTTGAACTTAGATTTTCAAGCTCATACAGCTATCCACTCCATCTCATACAACTAATACACATGATCACATAGATGTGTAAAAGATGACAATCGGTCCAGAACACTATCTCCCACATATATATATATATATACAGTCAATGCTCAGTTTTTTTATCAAGATAGCAAATCAAACGTTAATGGGCAAGCATCAATCTTCTCCATCCTCCAACTTCCATCCATATCACTCAAAATCCGAGAATGGAACACTTAAAGTCCTTGTTGATGCCAATATTATTGTCATACTCATGTTGACTTCAAGTCACTCTGGCCCCTTAGTTCAAGTCCTATCTAATTACATTAAATTTAATATAGGCAATACACATATATTTAAATATTACTTTAATATTTCTGATCTTTTTTACTCAAGATAATTTTTTTCTTTAGATGACAAATATTCTAATCAACTGCTTTTTTATTTTACCAAATTTTAAATGATTTACAAAATAATTTGATTTTTATTACCCTTTTTATTAAAATATGTTTAAATAAAACTTTTTATTAAAAATAAAGCATATATTAAGCCATATATGACAACAGCTAACATATGGAATTTGTAACACAACAGCTCTTGTGCTTAAACATACCAATAAAATATCAATAGTCTGTTGTTATGGCAACACTACAATTAAGTAGTAAATGAAATCCATTTACTAATTGTAGTGTCATCTTGATCATATATTGCTGATGTTTTATTGGTATATTTAAGTATGAAGGCTGTAGTGATTCTATTGATATATTTAACATGAAGGCTATGTTTATATATATATATATATATATATATATATATATATATACATAGATATATATATATATATATATATGGAATACAGCTTGTAAAAGTCTCTGCAGAACAAATGTTTCCAGATTCTCTCTACAAACAGTGGAGAAGATGGCCCTCACAAAACTAATCAAATATCAGATGATCCACAATTTTTTCTTTCTTTTATTGTGTACATAAATATTGATTACATATACGCACACATCAGTATGTATACACCTAATCAGTGATACTTCATTATCTTTAATAAATAATGCATTTGTACTAATGAAGAAGATAATTAATTCTTAAATGCATTTATTTTGGCCTTTGAAGTCAGAATTTATTTTCAAAATGGATCACTACAAACATAACGTAGGCGCTGTCAAAGTTGATTAGAACATCTTAGTTATTTATATGGCTATTGTTGATATTTAAACATTCCCGTGAATATTTAATGGCATGCTATTTGATCTTCCTTTGTTGAAAACGTTTAGCAATATGAATCCTCTGCTCTTTCATTTTCTTTTTTTTTTTTGATAATAATGTTCAAAACAAACTAGTTCAACTGTTTCCCTGAAGGTTTGTAATGATGGTATTTTAGTTCTATTTCTATATTGGACTATTTCCATCATCTACTACTGAGTACTGAATGTCTTTTGAAATATTACATTTTCCAAAATGTATTCAACTGTTAATAATATCACACAGGTTAATATATGCACAATGTTTGAAAGGTATTATCCTCTCTCTTTCAGGTGTTGCTGGCCTGACCAGTGACAACATTAGCATGGAGAATTGGACCTGGACTCTTAAATTCTTGAATTTTAAGGTAACACTCTAACCAACTGAGTCATCCCATACAGTTGAATGTACTTTGAACATTTAAATCAAGTTAAATACTTCTAAAGACATTCAATGCTCAATATTAGATGATGGAAATATTTCAATATATAAATAAAACTAGCTCAATTGTTTCTAGAGTAAATAACATTCATGTTTTTCCATGAAAACTAACACATATAATGCATTTCCTTCAATCTTGATATTGAATGTGCTTAATGAAAATAAATATTCTATGGTAAAGCTAAGGAAAATGCCAACTATATATCAATTTTTATGAGTAATGAGAATGAACACGGACATTTATTAAATTCAAAAAATATTAAGCTGGTTCATTCTGAATGTGCTGCCATAAAGGAAAAATCAAACTGGTATGAAATAGTGGAAATGCCATCATAAAAAATCATTTAAATATAAATATCAATGAGGCAGTGTCTATAAATCTATTCGAACAGCAACTGAATCAACACTTTTGATTTGCAAGATTAAAATAATAGATATTTATATTTATGGATGAATTATTTTTTTAACTAGTGCATTATTTACTACAGAGAGACCTGTATGATTTAGTAAAGTGGTTGAATGCCAGATTCTGGAATATAAAATCCTGGATTGATTCCAGCTCTGGAACTTTTGGAACTCAATTGTCTTATGATGTCCCAAGCATTCAAGTATTTATTTATTACCAATCATCATATATATAAAATAATGGGCATGCTAATAATTTTTACAAGCTTTATTGATAAATGCCACAAGAGAAAGCATTTAAAAATCTCTATCTAGAAATTATTCATATCCCCAAATCAGTTTCGAGCTATTGGCTCTCTTCAGTTAAGGTGCTAGAATATTTCAGACACTAGATCTAAAATACCAACTCAAGGCCAGCACTTATCTGATCATCATCATCATAATTATCAACCATTATCAATCCACTTCAGGATGAAGGTCTCTCCAAGTTTAATCCATCTTCTCCAATCTTTAGCTTCTCTTCTCCACATCACCCCTACACACTTTCTTATTTCATCCATCCATCTCACATGTGGTCTCTTTCTGGGTCTTTTACAATCTCTTGGAATCCAGTTTAAAATTTCAATTGTCCATCTATTATCATCTCTTCTAGCAATATGTCCAGCCCAATTTTTTCAATGAGGTCAGTAACACCCGTTTCTTCTCTTACCCATACATTGCATTTTCGATATCTTCTTGTTACTCCTAACATACATCTCTCCATACTTCTTTGAGTGGTCTGAAGTCTCTGTATTGCTCTTCTATTAAGTGTCCAAGCCTCAGATCCATAAGTAAGAACTGGTAAAACACATTTGTTAAAAACCTTCCTTTTCAAACACATAGGCATATTTCCTTTTAGTATCAAGTTATTTCTACCAAAAGCATTCCAAACAAGTTTAATTCTATGATTATTTTCCTCCATTATGTTTCCATCTATATTAATAATCTGACCAAGGTATTTGTAACTGTTAACTTCTTCTAATTCATCATAATCAATCTTTATTTTTATATTTTGAGCAAATCGATTAAACATTACTTTAGTCTTTTTAACATTTATCGTTAGTCCTACTTTCCTACTTTCATCTGATAATTCCTGCAACATATCCTGCAGCTCTGAAGCATTATTTACAAAAATAACTACATCATCTGCGAAATCTAAATGACTTAAATAATCTCCATTTACTTTCACTCCTTTAGCTTCCCATTTTAATCCACAAAATACTTATCTGATATTTAACTATTAAGTAGAAAATCTGAAATTTCCAGACACCTATATGTCTTCAAATCCAGCCATTTAATTTAAATAGCTATAATGAGTCTGAAAACTCTTTAGTCACACTATATATTAATAGCCTTAGCAATATAACATTGTTTAAGACTTAAAAGCAAAATTATAATAGTAAATAAATCAAGTCATATGTCATGTGATTTAACTTGATAAGCTTGTAATTATAAAATAAAATAGTGAGCAGGCTAATCTCTCTAACAAGCTTTATTGATAAATGCAGCAAGAGAAATCATTTAAAAATCTCTATGTCTAAAATATCCTAGTCCCTCACTGAGGAAAGCCAATAGCTCAAAACTGGTTTAGAGATGGGGATAATTTCTAGATAGAGATTTTTAAATGCTTTCTCTTGCAGCATTTATTGATAAAGCTTGTTAGAGCTATTACCATGCTCATTATTTTATTTTATAATTATAAGCTCATCAAATTAAGTCTCAGGATAAATGACTTGATTTTATTTAATATATATCAGTGACAAAGAATGACTTTTTTAGGAACAGAGGCACACTTCTTTTTTCAATGTTTTTATTTCAATTGTCACAACAATTTTTACATAATAACACCTAATATATATTGTAAAAGATTGATAAATCTACCTTTATTTTAAAAGTCATTTTGTTGGTTTAAAAAAAAAAATCTTTTTGATTTGATGTTTATATATTGAGTGTTGTTATTGTTTATGGTTATTAGTTATAGTTATTGTTGTTTGGATTTATTATTTTATTTATTTGATGATGGTACATTGCTTTAAATATTTAAATATTATTATTATTATTATTAATGGTGAGATTTTTAATAGTAATGACATGTTCTAATTATTATAGATAAATAAAGACATATAAATTGTTGATTATAAAAAAGATTATTCTATTTGTAGTGATTATTAAAAAAATGCAATATTATTTATGTATATATATATTTTAAAGCTATCAAATAAATTTTCGGTTTAATATTTTTTTTTATATCATTGATATTTTTATTTTTTGAATGTTAATTGTTTAAACAAAATAATATGTAACAATGGTTGTCAAGATGGCATGTTCTAGGGCATATGAAAAACAACAACAACAACAACAGAAGAAAAAAGATCGCCATTATAGATTATTAAAATGGTTATTAAAAGAAACTGAAGGAGAAAAAGCTAATTGTATTTTTTTATTCAGTATCTTTATTTGTCAAGTTAATTGGATAATTTATTGTATATAGACACAGCAATAATGTTGGGGTGAATAATATATATTGCAGTCAAGGGGCTGCACCTTTTCTTTTATCCCAGGGCAATTAAAAGAAACTAAGCAATGAATTCAACATATGAATTTTCATTGCACAAGCTGAAATGTATGATAGCTATCTAAAAAAAGATCTACAATGGTAAATTCAATAACAATTTGGAAGCAGCTAAAATTAGTCAATATATTGGATTCAACATTTCAATTTTTTTTTTTTAAGGAAAGAAATTTAAAAAAATAAAAATATACAAATCTAGGAATTGACATTTTTTTCTAATGTGATATTTTTTTTAAAATTTAACTTTGGCTAGAATGCATTCCAAATTAAAAAAATTATAAAGGAATAAAACAATGGAACAAGTTGAACTTTGAAAAGGTAGTAAATAACTTTATTAATGTAAATGATATACATATTTTTGAGATCGATATTCATTGTTTTTTTTTTAATTAGAAAGATGAAACATTTTTATAAGTATAATTCTGTTCTATTTAAGCATCTTGTTTTAAAAAAAACAAACGTTTTATAAATGTTAAAATTAACACTTAAGTATTTGAAATTTGAAAATAAAGCTTATAACTTTAGGTTACATATGGGTTATTATATATATATTTTAATAAATGAAATTTGTATTTGAAAATTTTATTATCAAAAGTTTTATTATTTATATAACTTAATTTTAAAAAAAAAAATATTTTTTTTATATATCTGATAATTGGATATGTTCTTGAGGATGGATCAAAGATTGAGTTGATTTGTTAGGGGTTACTTATCAATTAGAAATCATCATTATATATATATATATATTGTAACCGGACCCGCATACAGCCGTTTTATTACGTCAGCTGTAACAATTTTCTGATGAGCATGTTGTAGGAAGGAGCTATCAATTGACATTCCTAATGCAGATGTTAATGCCTCCTACAACAATATTTCCTGCTCATCAGAGGATGTAGTATGATAGAGACTGGAAACATCTAAATATTTCTATGTTTGGTTTCCCAAAAAGCACCATTAGAGTTCCGTCTCACTACAACCTGACTTGCCTAGATCTAGTTATGCCAGACGTAGCTCAGAAGGTATGAGATTCTCATGAACAAGTGCTATAACTGATGAGTGATGCAATAAAACAAAACATAATTGGACAACTGGATAACCAATTTAATTTTTAGTAACAAAAAAAAAAATTATTAAATAACAATTAATTTGCAATTTCTAACAAAGTTCATTTCTATTCACATGATAACTCATCTTCATTTTTACTTATGAAAGAGTTAGAAGCAGTTCTTTTTTTTTTATCAATTGTTCATTTACAAGTTCATTTATGAGAAGACATTTGGAAACAGTCTAATTCAACAATAGTTCAATTTTGAATTCCTTTATGAGAAGAAGCTTGGAAATATTCTAATTCAACAATAGTTCATTTTGAATTCATTTATGAGAAGAAGCCTGGAAATATTCTAATTCAACAATAGTTCATTTTGAATTCATTTATGAGAAGAAGCCTGGAAATATTCTAATTCAACAATAGTTCATTTTGAATTCATTTATGAGAAGAAGCTTGAGAATATTCTGATTCAACAATAGTTCATTTTGAATTCATTTATGAGAAGAAGCTTGGAAATATTCTAATTCAACAATAGTTCATTTGGATTCATTTATGAGAAGAAGCTTGGAAACAGTCAAGCATTTATGGTTTATACAGCATTTCATTATTTTATGAATCATTATTGATTGGTAAAAATTTAAACTTAGCAATTCTTGATTTGTGGAGCATTTATCATTTGGTAACCGAAGCATTTATAATTCAGTCAAATATAAAAGTATATTCATACGCATAAACTCTGTTTGGCTTGTGGAGCATTTATCATTTAGTAATTGCAGCATTTATAATTTAGTCAAATATAAGAGTATATTCATACACATAAACTCTGTTTGGCTTGTGGAGCATTTATCATTTAGTAATTGCATCATTTATAATTTAGTCAAATATAAGAGTATATTCATACACGTAAACTCTATTTGGCTTGTGGAGCATTTATCATTTAGTAATTGCAGCATTTATAATTTAGTCAAATATAAAAGTATATTCATATACATAAATTCTGTTTGGCTTGTGGAGCATTTATCATTTAGTAATTAAAGCATTTCTAATTTAGTCAAATATAGAGGTATATTCATACACATGAACTCTGTTTGGCTTGTGGAGCATTTATCATTTAGTAATTGAAGCACTTCTAATCTAGTCAAATATAAAAGTATCTTCATACACATAAACTCTGTTTGGCTTGTGGAGCATTTATAATTTAGTCAAATATAAAATCATATTCATATACATAAACTCTGTTTGGCTTATGGAGCATTTATCATTTAGTAATTAAAGCATTTCTAATTTAGTCAAATACATAAACTCTGTTTGGCTTGTAGAGCATTTATAATTTAGTAATTAAAGAATTTCTAATTTAGTCAAATATAAGGGTATATTCATACACATGAATTCTGTTTGGCTTGTGGAGCATTTCTAATCCATATAGTAAATACATTCAAATATTTTTATAAATAAATTTGCGTATAACTATTTCATAATTTCATTTTATAACGTATGATAAACATGTTCTAATATTTTACAAAATAAATTCTACGTAATTATTTCAGAGGTCCGATCTAGCTAGCCTACCCATAGGTATAAGCAGATCACGATTCTGTGATATGAACAGTGCATATGATGTAGTGATGTAATTTGTTCAGGAAGGTTAAAAAAATAAAAGTTTAAAAGAAAAACAAAACAAAAATGAATGGCATAAAGAATGAAACAAGCATTTCAAAGAAGATGGAGTAAGGTCATGGTGTGGATGGAGAGAGAAGCTTACTAATTTAGAAAACAAAGGAAAAATGGTAAACATAGAAGCTCAGAAAACAGAAAAGATAGCTATGATAGCTCAGATAATAGAAATTATAAAAGCAGACCAAAAGAAAAGAGACAAACAAAGAGAAGAAGATATCAAACAAAGAGAAGAAGATATCAAACAAAGAGAAGAATATAACCAAAAATGGGATAAACAAAGAGAAGAATATAATCAAAAATGGGATAAACAAAGAGAAGAATATAACCAAAAATGGGATAAACAAAGAGAAGAATATAACCAAAAATGGGATAAACAAAGAGAAGAGGATAACCAAAAATGGGATAAACAAAGAGAAGAAGATATCAAACAAAGAGAAGAATATAGGAAGCAAGCAATAGAAGCAAACCAAAGAATAGAAAAACAAAATACTGATGAAGCAAAATTTGAGATTGTTAAAAAGGAAGAAATTGAAATTACAAAGGGTGATCTTGAAATTGTCAGTCTACCTTCAGGAAAACTTCTGATTGTGGAATATACCTCTAAAATTGAAAAGAAAGAAGCAGTATATACAGAAGCTGAGACTGGAATATCAAACACAGCAAAAGAGTTTCAAACGGATGAAAATAAATCTAATAAAGCAAAATTAAAATCTTCTGATCTTCAAGAAGATGAAAAACATGAAAATGAACATAATCAAAAACTTAATTCTCATATAACTAAGGAACTGTCCAATATAGAAGAAAATGTTTCAGAAAAATTGTCTGATATATGCTATGAAATAGTAACAGAGATAGAGAAAGAAACCATAAATTGGAAAGAAAAGTGTGTTAGTCCTCAGCCATATATAAAAATTATAAACAAAAGCTTAATAAACTCAAATCAAAAATTGAGTACAGAAAAAAAATATATAAAGACAGTTATTAAAAATATAGTTGCTTACGCAGGAAAAAACACCAAAAGGGAATCTGAAAACTCAGGATTTATAAGTGTGAAAAAAATTAAGCAACAAGAAACTTTTATAAATACTAAAAAAATAATTATTATGGCAGAAGAACCATTTAAAAATAAACTTTTATGTAAAAATGAAATACCACCATGGAAGAGGAACAGGAGAAAATCCACAGATGGTGTTCATGGTCCATATCGGACGCGTATAATTAGGAGATCAAACAGTAACAAGGATCTCCAAAGAAAATACAGAAATGAAGAAGCAAGACACCACAGTAATGTTAAACATGATAAATTATCAACAAAGAGACGATCCAGAAGTATGTTGCCTCATAATATAAAAGAGGACTATAGGAGAACTGATCATGATCCTCAGTCTCTCCAAACCAAGTTGCAGTTATGATTCAGAATAAAATAGAGATAGCTGATGGAAAAGGGTTTGTGAGTGTGGTGTAGTGATGCATGAACTTGTGTTTTTCATGTTGAGATGGTGGATGATTGAGCGGAGCTGCTTGGATGCATTGTGTTATGATGCTCCGAAGTATATGCTCAGCACTATCCAGACCTGGATGTTGTGCTCCAAGAGTAGTCCAGCAGTGCGTATATATAGGTCTCATGTATAGGCCTTGGTCTCATGGATAGGCCAAATGATAGCCCCTAAGACTCACCGAAGCTGAGCAGAGTTGGCTGAATGCCAAATTTTTTTTTCTCTGGCTCCTATTCTTGGTTGGATGATACTTCTAGGTACAAGAGAGGTAGTGCTTAAAAATGAGGTATTTTCTTGTGACGTCATGAGGCGGTGTGTACTGGTAGTTTGTGCTTGGCCATCTACTTATCCTGGCATTGGAGGCTATGGTTCATGTATTCACTTTTCCAGCTCATCTTGCCCATTCATCAGCATATCTAAAACCAAGCAGTACTGAGAAATAATGTGTATAGTATATGGAATGAAATCATACTTCCAGGCGATTTCATCCCAAAATTTGGTGAGGGGTAATGAAACAGATGTGCTGTTTCTCATATAAATATTCAATAACCCCCCCCATTTAAGAATGTCTAGCGTGATTCAGTCTAATTGGGAACGCAATAAAGCTGTGAGTTGTTAAAAAAAAAATCATATTTTTAATTTTGTGACTGATGAATTTGAATAAAATGTTATATCGTCTTATTTTTTTTTTTTTTTATCTGTCTCAATAAAAAAAAAAAGAAATTAATTATCCAATCATTAAAAAGAAAGAAAAAAGATACTTGAGTTAAACTGAGGCAGTATTCAAATTAGGCACGTCATTAAAAAAAAAAAAAGAACTTTCGTCTTACACAGAGAAGCAGAACATATTGAATTTTTTTTTAAAAAAAGAAAGTGTATTACTTAATCCTTTTGACAAATTAAAATATAGCTTTAACTAAACGTGAAAATGGAAAAAGAAAACTTTGCTAGAGGAATTATAATAACAATGGGGTAATTTAGCGGCTTCACTCTCTCCACGCTGTGCCATGACTTTCCATTGATGAAATAACCTGCCTTCTTTTGAGTAAAATGGACTGCAAAACTGGAAGGTAATTATGTTATAAGAATGTTTAGACATCTTTACCATGAATTATAAATTGACATCAGGAAATATCTACATAAAAATTATTTTTATAAAATATTAAAATATTTTTATCATATGTTATAAAGTGAAGTTATGAAATAATTACATAGAGTTTATTTTATAAAATATTAAAACATCTTTATCATACGTTATAAAGTGAAGTTATAAAGTAGTTGCGTAGGATTTATTTTGTAAAATATTAGAACATGTTTATCATACGTTATAAAATGAAGTTATGAAATGGTTATGCGCAAATTTATTTATAAAAATATTTGAACGTATTTACTATATGGATTAAAAAATGCCTCAATTATCAAATGATAAATGCTCTACAAACCAAGAATTGCTAAGTTCAAATGTCTACCAATCGGTAATAATTCATAAAATAACAAAATGTTATATAAACCATAAATGCTTAACTATTTCCAAGCTTCTTCTCATAAAGGAATACAAAAATGAACTATTGTTGAATTAGGATGTTTCCAAGTTTCTTCTCATAAATAAATTCCAAATGAACTATTTTTGAATTAGAATATTTCCAAGCTTCTTCTCATAAATGGATTCAAAATGAACTATTGTTGAATTAGAATATTCCCAAGCTCCTTCTCATAAATGGATTTCAAATGAACTATTGTTGAATTAGAATATTTCCAAGCTTCTTCTCATAAATGGATCCAAAATGAATTATTGTTAAATTAGAATATTTCCAAGCTTCTTCTCGTAAATGGATTCAAAATGAATTATTGTTGAATTAGAATATTTCCAAGCTTCTTCTCATAAATGGATTCAAAATGAATTATTGTTGAATTGACTATTTCCAAGCTTTTTCTCATAATTGAATTCGTAAATGAACTATTGATAAAAAAAAAAAGAACTGCTTCTAACTCTTTTATAAGTAAAATAAAAATGAGTTATCATGTGGATAGAAATGAATTTCGTTAGAAATTGCAAATTAATTGTTATTTAATAAATTTTTTTTTGTTACTAAAAATTAAATTGGTTATCCAGTTGTCCAGTTTTGTTTATTTATCGCATCACTCACCAATTATAGCATTTGTTCATGAGAATCTCATGCCTTCTGAGCTATGTCTGGCATAACTAGATCTAGGCAAGTCAGGTTGTAGTGAGACGGAACTCTAATGGCACTTTTTGGGAAACCAAACATAGAAATATTTAGATGTTTCCAGTCTCTATCGTACTACATCCTCTGATGAGCAGGAAATATTGTTGTAGGAGGCATTAACATCTGCATTAGGAATGTCAATTGATAGTTCCTTCCTACAGCATGCTCATCAGAAAATTGTTACAACTAACATAATAAAACGATTGTACGTGGCTCCGGTTACAATATATATATATATATATATAATATTGTACCAATATTGAAATTGGCACATGATAATTTATCTAAAAAAAATTATTAAAATAATCTTTCATAAAAGAAAACATATTTAAAATTTTAAGAGTTTTATTACAGTTTAGTTTCGTAAAAGAGTTTGAAATAAAAGTTAGAAAGTAATTGATTAAAAGGGGAGAGGGGAAGTTTTGGTTAGAAAAGATAAAACTAAGAGTTCATAAAAGTTAAAGAGTGTTATTATTATAAATTAAAAGTTAAAATATAAATCTCTTTTCATTCCAGTTTATTAAAATAAATGCGTATATATGTGCGATGGTAAATAAAAATAAATGTAAGCTTGTTAATAAGAGATATAATAAATGCGTGTTAAAATCATATTGAAAAACACATGAAAATAAACATTGAAATGAAATGTATTTAAAAACACAGTGGTGAGCTACTAATTAAAGATATAACAACAACACGTTTATGAAGGCTACTACTAATTAAACAATCTTCAAAAACATGTTGTCATAGGATTAGTTATTAAAGGAATTTTGACAATACCTATTGCCAGAGGACATTAAAACAAAAACACTTTGCATCCATAAATAGCTAGATTTTTATCGGACATTGAGTTTCAGCCTAGTTTCAGTTTGTCTAGGGTCAGTCTTGTTTCACCAGAGATAACAGTGCAATTTATATTATGTATCCAGAAACAGAAATGCAGTGCTGAGCAGTTTTTGGGAATATACGCTCTTATTTCAGCCCTTAGTCCAACAAGATCAGCAAGACCTGCCCGTGAAATACTGTCTACTTAACAGCTCAGAAATCCTCCATCAATATTCAACTGTCTCTAGAAATAATAATCATGAAGAATAATAAAACTCCTCAAGAAAACATCCCAGCCGGCTGGAAATATTCTCACCTAAAGCAGTAATTAAAGAAAATGAAGTTCTACATCCACGTTCCAAAAATCCTAGGTAAAACATTTTCATATTCTCATTTATATATAGTAGCCACCACTGTAATTCGTAAATCCCACAGAGACAAGTAATTTGAACTCTATAAGGATGCATAAAATGAACTATTGATGTGCGTGTTTGTGAATGTTAGATAATTTATAAACGTCAAACATTATTTATGCTTCCTCATAAAATATATCATAGAATGTTAATTTAAAATGTGTGTGTTATTTAGATTTATAAAAATGTTTAAAATTAGTAAATGTTAATTAATAAATTGTCTTTAAAATTAAACTTTATTTGTCAGTCAATTCTTTTTATCAATTTTTTTTCTATATTTTATTATTGATCAAAATTAGACTGGGCTAGTTTTAGGGATTGTTTCAAGCACTGGATTATGAACCTACTGTCTGGATATGTTAGTCTTTGACTAGCTGGCACCTGGAGTTTACTCTGAAACAAATAAAGTGTTTGGATAGTAGGCGTTTGAATCCAGCAGCCGAGGTGGGCCATCATTGATAGTTAAAGCTATCAATAATATTTCCCATTTTGCTTGAACGTGCCGGTTCGTTCACATTACATTTATAATTAAATAGGGTTATAAATGTATTATGGAGAAGTTTGAAACCAGCCAAAACATATATATGTGTAAGTACATTCATTCTGCGGATCCATCCGGCACAAATAGCATGCCAATGTGGGCAGAACCTGTCAAAAATGACAGTTAATTAAATACTTTGTTTCTTGTTTAAAAATAAAAACCTTAAAGAAAAGCTAAATTATATATTTAAAGTGGTATTAATTTAAAAAAAAAAAAAGAATTGACTGAAACCTTTTTTCTTCTTTAAATGAAAGGAGATTTAAGCTATTTACATTATTTAAAATAAATCATTATGTTAAATCAGAGACAGTTGATGTTTGGGCCGAGCTAAAGAATTAGGATCGGGTAGAGAAAAATGGACAAAGAGGGGGGGGTGGAGTCAGCGTATATTTCCATTTTAGTAAGAAAAATAAATAAACAGCTCATATTTAAATTTAGTCAAAAAAAATATTGTTGAAAAAATGGAGGAAAAAGAGAAAGAAATATCTGAGATGCAAATGATGATGAAAATGATGATGAATATGATGCAAGAGTTCAAAGAAAAATTGTGTCAGAAATTTGAGCAAAATCAGCAAGTCCTCAAAGAAGAATTGTGTCAGAAATTTAAACAAGGTCAACTAGAACTTAAAACAGAAATTAAAGAACTCAGAGCAGAAGTAAGGGAAATAAGATGTGAAATTAGAGGAAAGGTAGAGAAAAATTAAGAGATCGTAGAAGTAGATTTTGTCAAAGAAAATAAGGAAGTTGAGGTCATGAAAGAGATAGTAGAGTCAGATAGTGGTAAATATAGTAGTTTGGAAATAAAAATTAAATTAGAATCAGATAGCGTTGCTACAGAGAAAGTAGAAACAAATGTAGATCAAGAAATAGAAGAGAGACATAAGTTCAAGGTAGAAGATAGCGTAGAAATGTTTTTACAAAAATTTAAAAAGGTTAAAGTAAAAGTTCGTGTTCATTTTAAACGGAGATTTAAAATGAAGAGAAAGAATAGAAAAAAATATTCACGGTTAGGAAAAATACGGAGGTCTATGAAGCTTAAAGGTTTTCTAATTTACAAGGCAGAAAATAGAACAAAATGAGAAAGAGATAAAGCAATAAATTTTAATCGAGGGAGAAATGTGAGAATATGGAGTATAATTTATGTTAGTGAGTTAGTAGAAAGAAAGAAGGAACTGCCTGACGTAGTTTAAAAGTTAGTAAACTGGCAGAATAGTAAAGGAAATAAATAAAAAGAAATGGAAATGGATAATGAACACGAATATGATTATTCTAACGTAAATTATTTGATAAATTTAAATCTGAAACTTCTATTTAAAACTTAAGATAATAAATTAGAAATAAATGAATAATGATAAATTAAAAGGAAAGTAAAAATCAGGATTTGTTTAAGTAATAATAATAACAGAGGCTTCGTAAAATAAAAGATTTTTTTTCCCTCTCCGCGCACGATTAATAAAGAAAAATATTTGTAAATAAATGGGTCAAATTAATGTTTTAAAAGTAAAGCCTGTAGGATTAAATAAATGGAAAAAATAATGGAACTTCTAGAATAAAATCAAGTTAGTCAAATAGATATTTGCATAATAATGAATCGTAAGAAAGTAAAATAGTTTTCTGAGTACACGTACATTAAAATAAAATAGTTTTGAATATACGTAAGTTAATAAAAGGAAATAAATAAATGGTTTAAAGTAATCAAGTCCAATATAATCTTTGTATAATAATAAAGAGCAATAAAATAAAATAGTTGTCTAAATATATGCACTTTAAAGTAATAGTTTAAGAAAAAAGAATAGTATTGTAAGATTAAATAAATATGTAAACTGATGTCCGTGATAGTTTAGAATACTATAAGATTAGTGTAAATAAATATTTTAAATCATGTTCGTAAGGGTTATAAATAATATTGTAATATAAATAAATATGTTAAAGTAATGTTCATGCGTATTTAAAAAATAATATTGAAAGGTTAAAATAATATAAATGAAAGTCAATCTAAGTTGTATTAAGAGTGTATAAGGGTTTGAAATTACGTGAATGAGGGTAGTGTTGAAATAAGTTTTAGATAAGGTTAAGTTTAAAGCTGTTGACTGGATACATCTTAATACCCATAAAGGATTGGCAGGGATCATTCCTTTTTTAAAATGCGCACTGGGAAAATCCAGCATGAGCCGCATGTCACTTTTTCAGGGGAGAATCCCCGTATCTCGTACCTCGTTTTCCAAAGCGTAAGTCGGAAATGGACAGTTGATAATTCCTGCCATATGCAGCACCCCTTTCTTTTTCCAAGTCCGGTAGAAACCCGGCAAATGAAGCTTCAATTTTATATACATGTAAGTCGGTATAAGTCAGCGAATCTGCCTCTGCCTCATTTCCAAAAGATCCCTGTGCCACAAATTTAGTTTGTCTGGTGGTCACTATCCAGGACTCTGGACATTGTGAGCAATGTCTTCAGCATAGAAAGAAGTAAAGCATAATTGAAGATTGCCCTTAGTATGAAAAGAGAAAGATATTAAAAAGCAAACTTAGAAAAATAATAACATTTAGAATTAAAAATTAAAGTTGTCAGAGATAAAATGGTCAAAAATGACACATTTTATTCTCAAATGAAGGGGGATGCAATGTACCAATATTGAAATTGGCACATGATAATTTATCTAAAAAAATTATTAAAATAATCTTTCGTAAAAGAAAATGTATTTAAAAGTTTAAGAGTTTTATTACAGTTTAGTTTCGTAAAAGAGTTTGAAATAAAAGTTAGAAAGTAATTGATTAAAAGGGGAGAGGGGAAGTTTTGGTTAGAAAAGATAAAACTAAGAGTTCATAAAAGTTAAAGAGTGTTATTATTATAAATTAAAAGTTAAAATATAAATCTCTTTTCATTCCAGTTTATTAAAATAAATGCGTATATATGTGCGATGGTAAATAAAAATAAATGTAAGCTTGTTAATAAGAGATATAATAAATGCGTGTTAAAATCATATTGAAAAACACATGAAAATAAACATTGAAATGAAATGTATTTAAAAACACAGCGGTGAGCTACTAATTAAAGATATAACAACAACACATTTATGAAGGCTACTACTAATTAAACAATCTTCAAAAACACGTCATAGGATTAGTTACTAAAGGAATTTCGACAACACCTATTCCCAGAGGATATTAAAACAAAAACACTTCGCATACATAAATAGCTAGATTTTTATCGGACATTGAGTTTCAGCCTAGTTTCAGTTTGTCTAGGGTCAGTCTTGTTTCACCAGAGATAACAGTGCAATTTATATTATGTATCCAGAAACAGAAATGCAGTGCTGAGCAGCTTTTGGGAATATACACTCTTATTTCAGCTCTTAGACCAACAAGATCAGCAAGACCTGCCTGTGAAATAATGTCTACTTAACAGCTCACAAATCCTCCATCAATATTCAACTGTCTCCAGAAATAATAATCATGAAGAATAATAAAACTCCAAGAAAACATCCCAGATGGCTGGAAATATTCTTACCTAAAGCAGTACTTAAAGAAAATGAAGTTCTATGTCCACGTTCCAAAAATCCTAGGTAAAACATTTTCATATTCTCATTTATATATAGTAGCCACTGCTGTAATTCATAGATCCCACAGAGACAAGTAATTTGAACTCTATAAGGATGCATAAAATGAACTATTGATGTGTGTGTTTGTGAATGTTAGATAATTTATAAACGTCAAACATTATTTATACTTCCTCATAAAATATATCATAGTATGTTAACTTAAAATGTGTGTTATTTAGATTTATAAAAATGTTTAAAATTAGTAAATGTTAGATAATAAATTGTCTTTAAAATTAAACTTTATTTGTAGGTCAATTTTTTTTATCAATTCTTTTTTCTATATTTTATTATTGATTAAAATTAGACTGGTCTAGTTTTAGGGATTGTTTTGAGCACTGGATTATGAGCCTACTGTCTGGATATGTTAGTCTTTGACTAGCTGGCACCCGGAGTTTACTCCAAAACCAATAAAGTGTTTGGATAGTAGGGGTTTGAATCTAGCAGCCAAGATGGGCCATTGTTGATAGTTAAAGCTATCAATAATATCTCCCATTTTTCTTGAACGTGCTGGTTCATTCACGTAACATTTATAATTAAATAAGGTTATAAATGTATTATGGAGAAGTTTGAAACCAGCCAAAACATATATACATGTAAGTACATTCATTCTGTGGATCCATCTGGCACAATATATATATATATATATATATATACAATATATATATATATATATATATATATATATTGTGTGTACATATATAACAAATAACAAAATGAGGTGAAATAAGTTTCATATTCATATTAAGTTATAAGTTAGCACTAAATGACTAAGTAGTCAAAGATATGTTATATTTATAAGCCTGAGTGAGCCTCGTTATAAATAATAAAAAGAGTATTCAATGCTTATAGAAATAAGTATAGTCCAAAAGTGGATATAATATATAAACCTTTTATAATGTAGTGGAGTAAATTTTGATGATTTCTTTTGATTTAATGATATTTAATCGATTAACCTAGTTTTGAGAGCATATCTATTATCTACTTTATTAATTTTATAATATTTTACCAATCAATTATTCATTTATTTATTTTTATTTTAACTTCATATAATAACTCTTATGCAAAATATAAACAACAGTTCATATATTTGCTGTATTTAATATACCTTTATTTATTTGATTTTTTTTTTTTTTTTGCATTTGGGTTTGTATTTAAAAACTATTTAAAACACTAATACTACTTAAAAATCAAACCATAATATAGAAATAAAGAATGTACTATTTGTTTTATAAGTAATGCCTTTGTATTGTATTTGGAAGAGTATTAATATTTTATTCTTATTTTTCTTTTTAGTGCCAGAGTCATTATGAAGTTTATTAAATTCACAACTTAATGGAGAATAATTTTGTATTTTAATTATTATTTAGTTTTTGAGGTCACTTATACAAGTCAATGTTCATTGATATGTTTAGATATACATAAGTTTACTTATTTAATGTGTATATTATATTCAATAAAATTCCCTTTGTTTCTGGTATATATATATATATATATATATATATATATATATATATATATATATATATAGTTAGTTAGTCAAATTAATCCTGAGAATAAATTATAATGATAGGTCTCATTATTGCTCTGTACAATTTTGATTTATTTTATATATAGCTAGTTGGAAGGGCAGATAAGTAATTTGTTTAAATATAATTGGGATACTGTTATCTGTTACATTTTGGTTCCTCAATGATTGGGACAATTTTATCTTTCTTCATTTAGATTATACTATCTATTACATTTGGCTTTCCCAATGATTGGATCCATTTAAATTGCTAAGATCTTTCTTTATTTGTATATTCCAATCTATTATATTTTTTGTTCAATGTTTTAGGCATTCTTTTCTCAGTATATATGTGTATGATATGCTATGTTTATATTATTTAGATTGGATGATATATGCATTCTATTACATTTCACGCCATCATTAGGGCTTGGTTAAATGGTGAAAATTGTTGAAGATTCTGTACTATTACATTTGATGCCTAAAATGTGAGGCTTGATTCATTACGATTCGTTTATGAGGATGGAGAATAATAATACAGTTATATCCCATACTATTACATTTATCGCTTTCAACTGGAGCAATTGTGATTCTATTACATTTAGTACCCAATGATTGGGACCATTTTAATTGGTAACAGATGTTCTATTACATTTGGCACCAATGTTTGGGGCCTTCTTTCTTCATATGTGTATTTTCATTTGAGATCATTTATATTACATATATTCCATTACAATATATATATATATATATATTGTAACGATACATAAATATGTCGTTACATTAATTTAAAATAAAAACTTAAAAGTTCGCAAATAAGAGTAAAAAACTAAACGCTAAAATTAAAAATGTTTGTTATACGTATATACATTCGCACAGATGCTAAACTTTAAAAATATTTTTTTTCATAAACAAAAAAAAAAAGTATCTGAACGTATTTTTTTTAATAAAAAAATACCAGATTGAAATATAAAAATATTTTAATAAAAAAATAACGTAAGTTAAAGTAAAATCAGGTATTAATTAATTCCTGTAATCTGTAAATGGAAATGATTGTTTATTAATTATCTAAAAGCTGTGTAATTAAAAAGTCAGATGAAAAGTTAGATAAGAGAAGAAAGAAATTTTAGCTTGACCAATGGAAGCACTAAGCCTTGGCTCGGACCCTAACGAAAGTGATAGACTAGTGACGTTTTGTTCAATGAATCCTTGTGGATAATATAAAAAGGGAAATACAGTTTTTTTTCGGAGTTCCAGCGTTGTGTGTTTGAGAGATGTGGTATGACGCACATACCACACTCTCTATAAAAAAAAAATGAAAAGACTGTGATACCTTGAACCAGCTATTGCCATCTCCAGAACATTACCTTCCAACGGAGGCGTCGCGGGAATTGAAAGCAGAGGCCTGTACTCTTCTACCATAAGCTATATAAAATGAACAATTGTTAAAATCAATTAAGAACTTTCGTCAAGTTTTACAAATTGATAAACAAGCCAACTGAAATGTTAAAACGGACTCTTATCTGACTTTTGTAAGTTTTTAAATCAAATTAATAATGTTTAATTTTATATGTTTTCCGATTGATAAACATCATTTCCATTTTTTTTTTCCTTATTGTAAAGATTATTTAAATGTATGAAATTTAAATTGTTTATAGATGCTTGCATGGATTCGTTTGTGGTTAATTATATTTTGGTTTTCATATTTGATCAAAATATATAGACATTTGATAAATAATGATACCTTACGGTGAGTATCTAAAATGTATTTATTCGGATGTCTTTTAAGTTATTGGTGACAACGCAAGTATCTTATGGTGAATACTATTGGGTTACTTATAAGTTTCCCTCTGCGATTGTCGGTATCAATAATTTTGTATTTTGATCGTTTACGTTTATTTTGAAATGTTTTTGACCGTGGAATCTATGTAATCGATCTATACCCAACATTTTTAAACAAATCTGTGTGAACGTATTTAAATGTTAAAATTAAGTCGGGTGTGAATGGCTATATAGTTTTGTAAAGTTGTATTAAGGGAGGGTAATCTTAGGTTATTCATTTCGTAGTTGAATTGGTTCAATGGATTGGATATATTTGTGCAATTAGTAGATGTAGTATGAGGTCCGCTATGGGCAGGATTATAGATATACGCCACACACCCTCTGTTTGCCTATGGATGGGTTTGTAAGTCGGCAGAAGACCTTAGTCCATTCCTATGGAGTTTTTTGTTTATTGTTCTACTTGCCAACAGATGTCACATTCCTGTTGGTGGAGAGTCAATGTCTTCTCTATTTCTACTTATTGTTCAGATGTACATTCCTGACAATATAGTATTTTGTGTTGTCGTATCATGCTACATTGAATACATGAATGTATCAAATGGATTGGCGCCAATTTGGTTGCAAAATTTGTTGCCTAAGGTTAAATCAGGGAAGAATATTTTCTTTTCAAATGCAGATCTATGTAGTCTATTCATACTTGACTATCTAAATAATAATTAAACTCATTGAAACTTAGTTAAATGTAAAATTAAAAGTTAATATAAAAATCTAAAATGTTAAACTTATTCCTCAAAATTTAAATATTATTTTATATGTGCGTAAATAAATATTTTTATATGTTAATTTCTGGCAGTGGCTTTTACTCTTTGATATTTAAGATATAAATTAAGATATAGATTTTTATCTCTGCGTCTCCACTGAGTTAGTGACTTGGGCTAACGATCGGAATATTTAAATAAAGTGGAATCTTAACAGCGCGTATCTGCCTACTTTATAAATTTTTCTAGGCTCAAATGCCTAGATGGCGCCCTTGTAGTGCAGATATTGTTTTTGCGGTTAGATTCAATCTTCACTTTCATTCCGATTGGTACAATATATATATATATAAAACTCAAAAATTGCATTAGAATGAATTAGTAAAGTTCATTCTTTCATTATATATAAAATGAATTCAACTGTTAGTAAAAAAAATTGAAAGTGAATTTTTTAAGTTGAATTTTAATTAAAGCGTTTGAAAGTTTTAGTAAATTTTTCTATGGAAGCACTCATTCCGTTCAATACAGGAATGCTTCATCCCTGATATATATATATATATATTTTGCAGGTTCATCCATTTAAAAAATTGGAACATAGTTTGATGCAAAACTTCCCTTTCTTGATATACTTGTCACCAGGAAACAAAATAATCTATCATTTTCAGTTTTCAAAAAGAAATACTTAACCAGCAATTAATCTTTCAGATAAATTTTATCTGAAAGAAAAAATAAACTATATAAATAGTGTTTTATTAGCTAATGGTTACAATAATAAAAATCATTCACCAAGCCTTAATTTAAGCCAAAATAATCAAAATAAGAATCAACTATTGGGATTTGTGTTTCTTATATAAAAGGAACTACAGATAGTTATTAGACATATCCTAAAATGCTATAATATAAAAGCAGCATTTACTACTTATCAAAAAATTTGTAACATCTTATAAAACCTAAAGATTCAATCCCTCTTGAGGTTCATGGAGCTTATGAAATTCCATGTGGCATTTGTAAAGTTTCTTATGTAGTCATGAACAACCATTATCACATCAGTATTAGAAGAGATGGACACGCGAATCTAGTTAAGCAACCCTCATCATCAGTATTCTCATTCCATACTATGGATTCAGGTCACAATATTGAATTCTTAATACCAGGAACCTATTCAGATGTGACATTCTCTATCAACGTAAGATCAAAGAAGCTATCGAGATATCTAAAAACCAAGTTGTATCAATAAATGTGATGAGACACACAAACGTCCTTTCATTTGGAATATTTTTTTTAAAAAACATATTACTCTGAACATTTTCAGACTTTTATTTTTTAAATTTTATATGCCTGCTTTTTTTCTATTGATCGGACTTTAACATTGTTATAAACCAATGTTCGCAGCACCTATGCAACCTTTCTTTATAATATACTATTCATTATCCAGTTGATGGCTTGTCTGATAAAGCTGAAATGTCAGTACATTTGCCATTAAAATCATGTACTATGAACTCATAAAGTAATATTTATTAAAGCTATAATCTTAAGACTATACACCTGAAAAAATGACAGTGGGAACCTCTGCAAATCTTTAACACAAGATTTATTTAAAAGACAAGAGCAGCTGCTCTTGTCCTTTAGAATTTGTAGAGGTCGCTCTTGTCTTTTAAATAAATCTTGTGTTAAAGATTTGCAGAGGTCCCTACTATCGTTTTTTCAGGCGCATAGTCTTAAGGTTATAGCCTTAATAAATATTACTTTAAGTAATGAGTATGCGCTTTATAAATATAATTATTATGAACTCATAAAATATTCCATTTATATCTGTAATCTGTGAAAGTCTTCGAATCAACATATATATATATATATATATATATATATATAATCATTTTGTTTATATATATATATATATATATATATATATATATAAACAAAATGATTTTACAATAAATAAAACCAACAATGATTCTAAAATTTTGAAATTTATTCAATATCTTAAGTGAGATAATGAATTTTTTAAAAATCTTTAATAACTATATTTTATTTTCGAAAAAAAAAAAGTTTATAATTTTTTAATCTATTCAGAAATAACAAGGTGGTAATTTATGCTGGTTTTATATAATTACTGATGTCTGGTAATAAAAAAAATAGTGGGAAAATATTTTAATAATATCTTTTAAAATAGAATAAAGCATTTAACTTAAGTTTTTTGAATTCCTTTATTTGAATTTTTAAATAGATTTATAACTTGAAAATCCATTGACTTAAATATACGTTAATAATACAAACAATATTTTTAAAAATATTGATCATAAAACTCATATTACTATTTAATTATAATATTTAATACAGCATTACGCTGTTGCACATGCACTTTGAAGATTTTAACTATAAATGAATGAATACTAACACTCAACCACATGATAAAGTCTTTGGAAAAGATAGAATGGCCTATCTTTTCCAAAGACTTTATCATATGGTTGAGTGTTAGTATTCATTCATTTATAGTTAAAATCTTCAAAGCGCATGTGCAACAGTGTAATGTTGTGTTAAATATTACAGTTTACAAAGATCGCACTATATAAAAAAAAATGATTTATTTAATTATAAGAAATTATCAAAGCTTTAGTATTTTTTAAAAGCATACAGAAATGATTTTTTTTTAAAAATTACATGATTAATAATTTTTTTAAATTATTATTTGCAATGTTTTTGAACTAGTACAACATATAAATAAAAATTCAATGTGTAATCATTTGAAATAATCATAAGAATATAGCATACTTTATATACATAAAAATAATATATATATTCTATAAAGTTACAGAAAAAGTGTCCAATTGACTTAAAAATTACTAAACATTTAAACATTATTATTAATCCAACACATTATTTATAAGTAGATCTCATATTTATTCATGAAAAAAGTGATATGTCCTAATTATGCAAAACCTAGCAAAACAAGATACAGGTCATCAAAAAATTATCAATGTAGTTTAAGTTGTAATGGCACATTTTTATATTATGAGTAATATAGATCAAGTCTAAAACTTAAATTGTGAATTAAATACTTTAGATGATAATATATATATATGTTGAATTAAATATTTTTATGGATTATTATTATAATAAAGAATAGAAATGAGATTTTATCTATGTAAACTGAGATAACTTTTTGCCTTTTGTTGTTGCCAGGAAATTATCAATTTCTACTAATTGACCATTTCTCTGAAACTAAACAAGTTTCTCCATATACATATCATTTATTTATTTATTTTTGATTATTATTGAGGATATATTTATTATGAACATTTTTGAAGTAATTCTTTTTTTAAAATTAAACACTTTTATTTAACTTACAAATTCTGTTTATTTGGTTAAAATCTTCAAACAATTTTTAACATAATTCTACAGAATAAATTTTCTTCAAATTTTGGATGTCAATTGAATAATTCATATTTGTCCAGATGGTTGTTCAGTCTAACAGTGTTGGATGATTAAACTTCAAACTATGTCGATATAATTCAGTAAATTTTCAGTGATGCATAATAAATGGATATATTTTAAAAAAATACACTTTCATTCAATTTCTTGACTAATTTTCTAAAATGCATTTACAATTAAAGTAGGAAGAAAAAGAAATGAATGACAAAACCTTAATTTCTTTTGATTGTTTAATTAAAACTTGCTTTTTTAATAGTGCTGTTTTCATAAATGCAACAATCTAATAATTGAATTAATTAATTTCTGAATGCACATGGTTTTATTTTAAGTTAAATATAACAACCCAAACTATGGATGAAGAAAAAAAATTTTTTTTAAGTTTTAGTGCACTACTAATCAAATAAAATAAAAATAACTTTTATAAAATATTTTTTGGATGTATTATTTACACATTTTGTTAATTATACATTAAAGGCAATATCAACAATTACACACTGTTTAAACATGTAAAACCAATTTATAATGAGTGAAAATATAATAGAAACAGAATGATGTCTATTTTTACATACACTCTATTTCAATAAAAATGAAGAAATAAAGATTATGTAATAAAGATTATAATGTAAGTTTTTAAGTGCCCCAGATACATTAAACTATTTGATGAATAATAATAAAGATAAAATGGATCATAAGAAATGCTCAAAGATTGTTTATTTTATAAAATGTCTAGAATCTAATTGGGTTTATGTTCTTGGATCATAAAATATTATTTGATCTCATGCTTTTAATCTTAAAGAAGTACAGATGGCATGCAATAAATGCAATAAGAGAAAACATAAAATTAACTCTCTTGCATTGTGCTAAAATTCTGAGTTTTCTTTGTTTTTACTTGCTGTAAACTTTCAACATTCATTTAGTATTAAACTATTATTATATATGATAATATAATAAATTTGACTTCATTTGATAGATATTTTTGTTTAGAAATTAAATAAATTCCAAAAATTCTATTTGACTTTCACAATTATGTTAAAAATTATATTTTAATAAAACAGAGCATCATTTCATCAGGAGAGCAGATAGATTTTACAAAATAAATGAAATATTTTTTGTTTGACATTTGTATTTAAAATGTGAATGAATAATTATCAATATCTGGTAAAACTATCAACTTATGCATTAAAAGTTTAAATTTTTTTAGTAATTTTTACAATATTGTTATATTTTCTAACAGACTGTGAGTGATAATATATTACTAATAGGTTATAATTCCTACCACTATATTTTTCATGGTAATGTTACCCAGAAAAATATAACCTTTAATATTGTAAAATAAAACATTCCTGTAAAAAATATGTAATAATTAAAAAAAAATCAAGTCAGATGTCACATGACATAATTTAATAAGCTTGTATTACAAATGTTATATATAGAGCTCACAAATAAGCTCTTAACAGGTTTTGCAGAATATCCATAATTCCAGACCAGTTTCTGCTACTGGCATTCTCAGTAAGGTGCTAGGATATTCAAGCATTATATTTAAAATACCAGAACAAGCCCTGCACTTTATATAATGTATAACTTATTAAGTAGAAAATCTAAATTTTTTAGACATCTATATGTCTTCCAATTTAGCTATCTGACCTAAATAGCCATATGGGACTGAACTAACTTCAGAAACACCATAGATCAACATTGCTAAAGCATTAATATATGGTGTACCTGAACTTAGTTCAGTCCCATATAGCTATTTAAGTTAGATAGCTGTATTGAAAAACATATGCATGTCTGAAAATTTCAGATTTTCTACTTAATACTTATACATTAGATAAAGTGCTGGGTTTGTCCTGGTATTTTTAATATAATATTTGAATATCTTAGCACCCTCATTGAAGGCACCAGTAGTAGAAACTGGTCTGGGGTTGGGGATTTTCTGCAAAGCTTGTTAAAAGCTTATTTGTGAGCTCTATATATAACATATGTAATAATATATATTCGTGATTTCTAATAATTATCACACACTCATTGTGCAAAAATAATGATAAATTTTTCAAAAAGTCAAGTTTTTACTTATTCATAATATTTTCTCAAAGTAATATTGCAAAGTTCAGGACCTCTAAGAAGACAGTAAATGCTCATCATGATAGAGTTTTGCAAGCTTTGAATTCCCCGTGTTGGTTAGTAATAGACATGAATATAAAATTGCATGAGTCTAAAAATCAACGACCTTAATTTAAATGTTAATATTTGCAAAAATCTTTGATGAAGATTGTTTATTATTTTAAAATGGAATATAATTACTATTTAATACCCTATATATCATTATACTATGCAAACTTTTGCTATTAATTAAAAGGAGACCTTTGATTCCTTTTTGTAGCTTTAGCAGAATCAAGAATCAAGAAAATCCAATTTTTTAATATACAGTCCATACATATCATAAATGAACATGGATGGGCTGCTTACCAAAATCACATTATCTAGCATAGTGAATTGACTGTCTTTTTGCTTATGAGTTTCATACCAACAGATACCATTGGGCTTCTTTACAATTACCTAATACTTCTTAATAGAAATCTTAGATGAGATTTCTTGAAGGTAGGGTGAGCTTGGATGTGAATGATCTTTTTTTAAATAAATTTTTACAATCATGGTAATAAAATAGAATCATGACTCTTATTTCCAAGGCAGAAATTAGTGACTTCTGGTGGAAGTACTAAGAATTTTCTGATTGCAGACCCTAGGATGCCATTCTATGAGGTCATTTTTATTTAGATTCCTACAACTGCAAATCATTTTCAAATAAAGATTTCACAAATTGAAAAAAGAACTGTCTAATATTAAATGAGACATTATTGGACTTAGTGATGTTAGAAAAACAAGATGAAGAGGCAATTGATTTAAAAAATAAACCTGCACTTTATTATAAAAGCATAAATATTGGGACACAAGTGGAGTGGGATCCACTATAAATAAAAATGGGAGAACAACATTGTGAATATTGATGGTATATCAGATAGAGTGGCAAGATTAATTATTCAACTTAATAGAGAATACTAAAGACAGATAATTCTGGTTTATGCCCCAATATGATTTTATTAAGATAAAGAATATAAGATTTTTATACAGAAGTATAAAATGCTTTTGATCCAGAACAAACAATATTTTAAAATTGTCATGGGAGATTTTAATGCTAGAATTAAAGAATGATTGCAAGATAAATACTACTATATGTAAATTGATTATGCTGGCCGACATGATAAGCCACAGACTTGTGGAATTTGCAGGAAAAAAAAGATTGTATACTATGAATTTGGAAGGATCCAAATGAAGATAATTTTGACTACCATAAAAAATATGATTTATGATTGTAATATTTTTAATAGGATTCATCACTGAAAATGATCATTGATTCATGTGGTATATGATTAGATTTTGGTAATAGTTTTAAAATACTGATAGACAACTAAGATTAGTAAAATAATAAGTGATATATAACTAAGAATTGCACTCCAACAAACTTTGACCTCAAATTAAGCAAAAGAACAAACTGAATTGAAAGGGATATATCACAGTGGATCATATCCCAGTATTACGAAAAGTTATAGAAATGGTCCATAAATATTGGTTCCCATTATGCTTTGCAACTGTAGATTTTGAAAAGTCTTTTTAATATTGCAAGCATTTTTACAGCAATTAAGGCTTTGGATTATATTCACATATTGTGAAATATTTAGCAAATGGAACAGCAGTGACTGGATTACATGAGTAAATATAAAAAGAATAACTCTTAAAAGAGTATAGGTCAGGATGAGTTTATATTTTCAAAATATTTGAGCATTAAAATGAATAACTAAGAGAATCAAAAAAATACATGGAGATATAGAGATTATTTAAGATGTTTAGATTCTGCAGAGACTCAGGGAATGTTGCAAGAATTATCAAATGAAAGAAAGTAAGATAAAAATAAACACCAAATTCATCACTTCTTTTATTTTAATGTAATATCTTATATAAATACATTTTATCTACTACTTTGAACACTTTTTAGCAAAAACCTTTCATTGACCTATATTCATGAATAATCTTATGTTTTGATTGACCTGCAGTCTTCTTCAGAGTCACTTTTATTTTAAAAGTGGTTCTGAAGAAGACCGCAGGGCAGTCAAAACATAAGATTATGCATGAATATAGATCAATGAAAGGTTTTTACTAAGAAGTTTTAAAATAGTGGATAAATTGTAAAAATAAACACTAAAAGATCTGAAGTAATATTAAATGGATTTCTCAAAATGAGCAAATAAAGATTGATTGATGATTATGAATTAGAAAAAGTTAACATCTACAAAACCTTATTTAAGGAAATTCTTCAGTTAATATCAGATAAAATGACAAACATGGAAATGGCTTCCAATGAGTGGTTGATTATCTTTGATACTTATAGACCACAGTTAAAAATACCTAGATACAAACCAACAATTATTAATTGGTAGGTTATTTATGAGACAACAACTTGAATAAATAAATAAGTAGTTTTAAGTTTGATGTAGAGTCAGATTTTGTTAGTGGGTGTGTTAAACAGATGTGTTAATATCTAGACATACACAAAAAACCTATTTTTGTTTATATATATTGGAATGTTTTTTTGTTTTATTTTATACTGATGATGGCTTTCTAGCACAGTCGAAACACTTTCATACAATAATAATAATTATTAAGCATAAAAGCAAAAGAATGGATTGTTTGGTTAAAGTAATTAATTACACAACTTAATTTTAAATCAAGCTTAAAAATATTATTTCTCTATCTCAAACATCACATGCACAGATCACACATAAATAAAAAAGCTTTTAACTATTTAATACGCCTTCTAAAAGCATATTTAGCAACAGTACTTAACTTCTTTCTTTTTTATAAGTTTTAAAGTCTATTATTCTGATTTTTAATATTATCTACATCAAAATATTATTGAAAAAATAATTTTAATATTGAATTTATGTGCGTTTGAAGTTTTAAATAATTTAATTAAAAAAGCAGTGAGTGGTAGATAAGGAAATTAAATAAATTAGAAAATGCAGTATATTTATAAGTTTCGATTTTATATTTAAAGAGTTAATAAATAAATAAAAAGCAAATCAAACGCTAAAGTTATATTTTATTGTAATAAAACAGAGAAACATCAAATAGATTAATATATTTTTATAAAAATTGATAAAATTAGAAAAAAAGGTCGTTATTAAAAAGAATTATAAACCTTTCAAAAAGCTTTTACAATATCAAGTTATTTTAAATAAAATAACTATTGTTGATTAATTCAAGCATTTCTAATTAACCTATAAACTTCGTTCAAATTAAGAATTAATCTCTAAACAAAAAGAAAACGAAAATCAAATAATAATAAGTATAAGAATAAATAAAAGCTATCAAAAATAGTTTTAAAATCTTTTATTACTGATTTAAAGTAATATTAAGAATAAATTATTTAGAGAAAAGCAAGATTTTTTAAAAGCACTTTTATTAGAGCTGAAAATAATTCTTTATTTATAGCACTATATAGTACTCCGCTAATATTTATTTTTGTCTCTCCATACACACATATTCATCATTGATTATTAAAAGCTTAAAAAGGTACTGTGGTATTAGAGCTGCGACACGAAGAATTATAATCGTTTAATCATTAAATTAATTAGGTTATTAAATCAAAAACGTATTTTAAAATCTACATTAAAAAAAAAAACAATTTAACAAAAAAAAATACGAAAAGCATTAATGTGAAGAATAGTTAAAATGCGTGTTTAAATCAAATTGAGTGTGTGTTTGCACGTGCATATTCTGCATAATCTATTTTAATACATTGTACAGGCTTACACCTGCATTTATATATGAAGTATATGCTGGATTCGAAGTCAGACTTTCACACGACCTACATACAACTCTCAGTGCCATCTTATATTGCTGACTCACCTGGTCACACACATGCTGAAAAGATAAATAATCACCAATATACGTATTTCATGCTAAATCAGCACTCATTAAAGTATGAAGATTGGTTATCTGGACTAACTGATGAGTGCTGGTTTAGCACGAAATATGTAGATTGGTGATTATTTATCTTTTCAACATGTGTGTGATCAGGTGATTCAGCAATATATAAGATGGCACTGAGAGTTGTAGGTCGTGTGAAAGTCTGAGTTCGTATCCTGCATATATTGCATATATAAATACAGGTGTAATTCTGTACAGTGTATTAAAATAGATTATGCAGAATATGCACGTGCAAACATACACTCAATTTCATTTAAACACACATTTTAACTATTCTTCACATTAATGCTTTTCGTATTTCTTTTTTGTTAAATTATTTTTTTTAATGTAGATTTTAAAATATGTTTTTGATTTAATAACCTAACTAATTTAAAGATTAAACGATTATAATTCTTCATGTCGCAGCTCAAATACCACAGTACCCTTAAAAATAATTTACATTTTTATACACTATTATCAAATAATAATTTTGATTATTGATAACAGCTTATTATTACTGGTAATTCTTTAACATAATTTGTTTTAGCATTTTAATATATAGAGACCTATATTATAAACGTTCATGAGTTTTGCTTAGTGATTTAAAAAACACTAGTCTTTTTTTAAAATAAACAATGGATTAACTTTTATTTTCAGTTGTATAATTTGATCCTATTGTTTTTTTAAATATTCTGAATAATTTTTGATATGACAATAATAATCTATATTAAGTCTCCTGCACATCATTAGATTTAATTATTATATAATGAGCGTGCCATTAACTAGCTCTTAACAAGCTTTTCAGAATATCCTTATTCCCAGATCAGTTCCTAACACCTCACTGATGACAGTCAGAGCTAGAAACCGATCTGAGGATAGGGATATTCTGAAAATCTTGTTAAGAGCTGTTTACAAGATCATTATATAACATTTGTAATACAAGCTTATAAAATTAGATCATGTGATATATAACTTAATTTCCTTGCAAAAGCTAGATTTAATTGTTCTTCATGATGAGACATTTTGTAAGCTTTCAGCTTTTGATTTTAGTATTAATCATTATTTTAAATCAGAATTTAATAAATATAACTTGATTTGGGAATAATGTATATTTAAAAACAAAAAAAAATTCTAAACATTTATACTTGAACTTTTCAAATATTGAAAAAAAAAATTTGTAATAACAATAATAGGTAGTTTATCTTTGAATAAAATAACAGAGAAGATTCATTCTAATAAAAGTAATAAAATCTTCTTCAAAATGTGACCCCAAAAATATTAAGGTCTGATAAATTTATCAAATTCTGTTTATTAATATTAAACTTGTTTCATAATTTTTAAAATATTTCAAATTATTTTAAGACGGTAACAGCAATGAGATAGTAACTATTATTTCCATTATGTGGGCTGATGAGAACACTGTGAATTTCTTTATTAACATTACACTGGAAGTTATTATCTTGTAAATTTAAAAATTATATATATATAAAATAAGTGTAATAATGTATACTTTTGATTTTTAATAATTGTTGCACAAATATTGTTTTCAAATAATCATGAATCTTTATAAACTTTGCAAAAAAATAACATTTTTCTTTATTTCAAAAACATTCATGAAATAAAAAAACTAAATAACAATGTTACCTCTCTCGCCCTTTTTATTCATGAAATAACCTCAGAAATAGCTACGGGCATCCATAACAAAAGAATGTCAACCAAAGAGAGGAATGAATGCAGTGCTAAAAATCCTTTTATTCTGCTGCAATCTGATTTTACTTGCTTCTATTAATTTTTTTAAAATTAAAAATATCAATATATTAAAAGAACATAAATGAAACAAATTGTGAAATATCTTCAAGTAAAGCCACAGATCCGTCATTATGATCTCCAAATGAAATATTTTGTATTTATTAATGAAGTAATTAATAAAATTTTGATTCAATTTTTAATGACTCTATATTGATTATTTTTTTATGAAAAAAAGATTCTATGTGTCAGACCTATTACTTTCAATTGTTGTAAGTTTTAACAATATTATAACTTAGTAGGTATTTCAGAAACCATTTTGTTTACTTGTTTGAACTTTTATGCATGTCTTGGGTTCCAATAATAGGCTAAATAAATAAATGACAAAATAAAAAAAGGAAAAGCTTGATCTATTTGATTGAATGGAAGTGTTTGAGTATGACTTTTTTTTTGTTCAAGTATTTGTGCATCACGTAACATCCAAAAACTGATCATAATCAAAATAGTTTTTTTATGAAATAACTCACTTTAGATAAGACAATGTTACATTCTTAAAATAGTTTACTAGACATTTTAAGCAAAAGCAGAAGGTAGTTTATAGGGATTAAAAAATAAATAAAAAAATTATAAGGGTTTTAGGTGGAAATTATTTTTATGATTGATATATGCAGGTAGTTATCTGGACATGTTAATTAACCATATTATATATATATATTTGAAGTGCATAGGTTTATTTTATTAAAAAAATGTTATAATCCAATGGTCTCCAAGTCACTCTTTAATGTGAAGGCTTTCTTTAATGATAGTAAGACGATTATATTGAATTATTTAATGTCTAAATATATATTATGTTTAATTAGTGGTGATTTAAATCTATCTCGGTAAGTTAAACTTTCTTTAGTTAGCATTTTGTTGAAATATAGTCTGAAAGCTAATCTCGTTAATTGGATAGTATTGAACCTCTCAAAGCATATTTTAAATGTATGAACTAACTTTTTAGCCTTTATTCTATGGTCCTACATCATACTTATGCAAAATAGTACAGGTGTTTCTACTATTTTATTTAACCCCTGCTTATATATTTAGTTTTTTACATTTTTTTCTTCAAATTGCTTTATATATATATAGTTATAGGAAATATACTTTATCGCAGTTAAAAATATATATGTATTTCCAATAAAAATCAATCAATCAAATAAATTGATTATATGGGGGATATATATATATGACAATTTAAAACATATATTTTTATTTATACTTACATTTAAAAATAATCTTCAAAACAGTACGCTGTATAATATAAATTTAATTATTATTACATTTAGCGATTAAATACAGTTTAAACTCGAAGAAAACGAAAGGTAATGAATGACGTCAAAATCACGTGACTATCATAATAATTTTACTAAATGAAATAGTTAAATTAAAAAAAAAAAAATTATAAAAGTTAAATTAAAACCAAAACATGAAAATAACTCCAGTGCTCCTGTTACATTTTGGTAAAGGTGCAAAGTTCCCCAAGGAGGAAAACTTAATGGTAGATGTAAATTATCTCAAAAAACGTTAGCGTCTACAGAGTTACAAATTTTAAAAGACCAGACTGTAAGTTGAAACATATCAGCTTTGGATTATAGGTTACATAAGTTAAATAAAACAAATATTGATTTCAAAACAAATGAATAAAAATTTCTGTTTGTTATCACTATTTAATCGTGTATTTATAAATCAAATGTAAAACTTTCTTTATATAGCCTACAACAGAATAAAGACCTTTCAAACTAATCCCAACAGAAGAATAATGAGAAAGTGTTTTATCATCAGTTTTTAAAACAGGCAAAACTCTCCGTGCCACTCAGTACAAACCAGAGTAAGTGATCATGTGATGTTTATCATCAGTTTTTCTGACTGTTTAATAGTAAAAATTTAACGCCTCCCTTTCTTGCTTTATACTGAGCACTGATTATATATATGTGGGAGATGATGATCTGAACTAACTAATGAGTGCTGGTTCAGCATGAAATATGTATATTGGAGATAATTTACCTTTTTTTGCATGTGTGGTCATATGCATCGGTTATAAGAGATAGATTGGATAGTTGAAGAGAATTTGAAAGTCTGGGTTCAAATCCTCTATAATTTCATTGAGGGAAGAGCAATTGGATATTCATTATGCATATGAATCATGAATAGTAGGTTATTAAGGCATATAAGCTGCTTTGCTGAAACAAAAATCTAAGCATACTTAGAAAAAAAAGTCAAAGTTTCGTTAATCCTGGATCCAATTCCCAACTCGTGATAAAATATAAAAAAATTTTAAACACTCTATCACATGGCTCTTACAGAAAATATGATAAAATAATATACAATATTGTTTAATCACATTAATGCAACGTATTAAGAGGATTACCACTGAGAAGAATATATGAGAGGGTGATTTCATATTTCTAAAACTTTTAACACAAGCTTTACAAAAAATACTTTGCAGATTAAAAGGGGAAGGTAAGAGAGTGAAAATAAATGGAGATTATTTAAGCCATCTAGAATCATGGTTGTTTTTGCACCAATAATGCTTCAGATTTTCAGGAATTGGTGTAAGAATTATCAAATGAAAATAAGAAATTAGGACTAAAATTGAATGCTAAAAAGACGACAAGTAATGTTGAATGGATTTTCTCAAAAGAAGAAAATATAAGATTGATAACAAGGAATTACAAGAAGTTAATAATAACAGATACTTTGGTCAAATTAGTAATAAAGATGAAGACATAGTGGGTGAAATTAATCATAGAATTAAACTTGGAATACTTTTGGTAGAAATAACTTAATATTAAAAGGAAATAGGATATGTTTGAAAAGGAAGGATTTAATAAATGAGTTTTACCAGCTTTTACTTATGGATATGAGACTTGGGCACTTAACAGAAGAGCAATATAGAAACTTCAGATCACTTAATGGGAATATGGAGAGATGCATGTTAAGAGTAAGAAAAAGAAATCGACAACGAATGGGTAAAAGAACAAACAGGTATCACTGATGTTATTGGAAGAATTAAGAGACTGAAATGAAGTTCTGAAGTCCATAGTGCTAAAAGAGATGATAGGAGATAGAAAACATAAGTTTTAATTTGAATACCAAGAGATAGTAAAAAATTAGGAAAGAGACCACATATAGATGGGTGGATGAGATAAGGATATTTGCTGGTGTGCTGAAGAGTAGAGAGATTCGGATTAAGAGAAAGGGGATTAAACTTGGAGAGATCTTCATGCTGGAGGTAATCAATAATTGTTGAAACTGATGACATCAAAAATGCACATAAACATAATACATACTTGAAAAATAAATTAACATATTTATCATTTGTCAGAAGTTATTCACATAAAACCATTGCATATTCTAGCATCAAAATATGCATTTTTTCTATTTGAGAATAGTTGCTTCCACTACACTATTAATATATAGAAGTTTAAATTTAGGCTGAAAAACATCTAGAGATATGATGTTTGACTGAACACATAAATAAAATGTCGTTAATTAGAACAGAAATTGTAATCATGGATTTGAGACTTGGAAATTTAATCAAAGAGCAATACTGAGAATTCAGACCACACAATAAAATAGGGAAGGATGCAAATTGGAAATAATATAAAGAGAGCAAGCAGCATATATGGGGGAGAACAGGTATCGCTGATGTCATTAAAAGGATTAGTCTGCAAATGAGCTGGATATGTTGATAGAAAATGTGATAATAAATAGATATTTGAAGCCTTAATAAAATCACAAAAGATTGTAAAGACCTAAAAAAAGATCTCATGAGAGATAATAAGATGGGATAAACAAATTGTCTGGACTCATACAAAGAAAAACAGCTCTGTTTGGAAAAACTAGATTTTAACTTGGGGATATCTTTATTCTGTAGATTTCTTTCCTCCAATTAGCTACAAAAAAGAAGCAGAAGGTAAAAGTATCACTTATCAAACTTGCTAAGCATGAAGTTGTAAATTAATACACTGTACATGCTTACACACACCTGCACATATATACTGCAACATGTGTATGATCAGGTGGGTCAGCAATATGAGATGGCATGGAGAGCTGAGGGTTGTGTGAAAGTCTGAGTTCGAATCCCTTATATATTAAGCATAAGGTTGTGCTTTTATTCTTTAGATAAAAATAAGTAAATACTATGATGTATAAGCATATATATTTGATGGGTTATTACAAAAATTATATAATTTTATTCGTAGGAAGTTAAAAGTCGTGGCGTATCGTAATTTCTAATCAAATGTATCCCAAACTGTGAAATAATAATATAGAATTGTATTGCCATTTGTTGTAAAGTAGACAAACTTCATACTGCTTTTTAGATAAGATCAATCATTCATAATATGATGACTAGTAACTTCTTTTTAAAGTTCCCAAAAATCTGTCAATATTCCATTAAACACATATGTTAAAGTAAAATCCATCTCATTCTCACAAATGATATTTATATAAATTCTAACATTCTACATATTATTAATTATAGATGATACTGATTGATAATTAATTGCGATTGATATGGACATTTATTCAGATACATCAAAATGTTGATCTCCAATTTCACTGATAGTTTTGGCTTAGTAACATATGTGTGACTGATTGGCAGGAATTTTTAAATGTGGGTACTAAGATGAATTAAGATGTAGAGACAGTAGTGTAAATAAAAGCATTTTAAAAATTTATTTCCTTTTTACAACCATAAAGTTAATTGCCTAGGAGGTCATGTGATATTACACTTTCAGGAAGGTTGAGCACAAGTGCTTTATTCAAGAGAAGCCAACTGATTTCCCCCCTCTTTACTTAGGTGAGAATTGATGCGGAATCCAGTAATTCTGGATTTACCACCACTGAACTAAACCGGACACGTGACGTTCTCAATTGATACTCCACGTTTAAAGATATTGTAGAAGAATCTATGACAATAAAGAAAAAAAACATTTTAATGCTCTTTTTTGCTGTTTTATTCACTTATATATTTTAACTTATAATAACTTTTTGATTAAACATTTTAAAGTTTTCTCTTATAATTAATTATGCTTATAAAATTACAATATATTTACGAATGTATGCTATTTCAAAAAAAGAAAAAGGAAAAAGAATGAGCAACCTAATAATTCACGATTCAAAATAATTATTTTTTCAGTGGATTAATTATATTTTTATATTTATCATTTTAAAATTCAATATTGTCTTCTTTTTTTTATTAAATAAAAAAAAACATTTGAGTGAAATTTGAATTAAAATTGAGTGTTCTGATTTTGTTAAACTATGATGCTTTTCAATTTCTCTCACATAATTTGATGTGGAGAATTTATTAATAAAAGAGCGTCCGTATTATAATACGTATTATTTATTTCTCAGCTTTCATTTAAGCTTTTTATATTTTATTACAAATTATGGAAATAAACTTACTCTAATAACAATAGAAAACGTTCATCGACGTTAAGCTATATAATAATCTTGCTGTTGCTGGAAATGGTAAAAAAGTGATGATAATAATTATAATTAGGATGCTGGTGATAATAATAATAATAATAATAATAATAATAATAATAATAATAATAATAATAATATAATGCTTATAATGATAATAATAAAATTAGTACTAATGATGATGTAATTAAAAGGATGATGATCAAAATAATAATAATAATGAGTTCGAACACTATTACTATTATTACCATTTCACTGATGCTAAAGGCAATAATAATATTAACAGTGCTATTGAGGATTGTACTACTATTACCCCTCATAATGAGAATTACAGATGCTGAAGATAGTAATAGCAATAATGCTGTTGGTAATAGTTGTATAGTACTAATAGTACTACTACTATTACTACTACCACTAATAATAATGATTAATGATGCTGAAGATAGTAATAATATTAGTAATGTTGTTGATAATGGTGTATACTACTACTACTACTACTACTACTACTACTACTACTACTACTACTACTACTACTACTACTACCACCACCACCACCACTGCCACTATTACTGCCACTGCCACCACCACCACCACCACTGCCACTGCTGCCACTACCACTACTACTACTACTACTACTACTACTATCACTAATAATAATGATTACTGATGCTGAAAATAGTAATAATATTAATAATGCTGTTGGTAATGGTTGTATACTACTATTACTACTACTACTATTTCTATGACTATCACTGTTACTGCCACTACTACTACTATTACTATTAATAATAATAACACATTTCATTAGCTCTTAAGATTTTAAAAACATCACTTTCAGAAACTATTACATATTACCATAATAATTAATTACATTTCTTTATTTTTTTGTCTCTATTGAATTTGTGAAGCCTGAGTCTGCTTGATAAGATAGGATTTGCCTGAACTGAATTCTCAAAGATTAATTTACTTTCCATTTTGCAATGAATTACAAAAACAATAATGAAATTTAATTAAGAAATACAATGAAAATATATATGTAGCGATTAAATTAAATTCATAGAATTTATGCTCTGACTTCATACTATCATAAGCTATCCACCAGTGAAAAAGATAACAGTTGACGTCTTTCATCATATATATTTCTTAAAAATAATCTCAAATCATCAGATTAGCTAAAGATTTAAATATCCAAATCTTCCAGTCAGAACTGGGAGTCTGATTTTTTATCTGTCATTAAGCCTACAGAAGTGTGCAGTTGATCCAAAAGATACAAATAAACATTTTCTTAAATATCAGGAACATAGATTCAAGGTTATGATCAGTTGCACATTTAAAAGTGATTAATGTTAACCATACCATTTAAACCACCAATTTTGTTGTAATACATGTTTCATAATGATGTATTATATTTGATAGTAAATTGTATCTGAGAGGTACTGGAACTCTGAAATCAATGTAGGCATAATTGTAAAAATGATTTTTATATCTAATAAAACAAATACAAAAATTATGTTTTTATTATATAAATACAGTATAATAAATGCAAATTTGCAGTGTTTTTATTATTATTATTATTATTATTATTATTATTATTATTATTATTATTATTATTATTATTATTATTATTATTATTATTATTATTATTATTATTATTATTATTATTATTATTATTATTTTGCATTAGAGCATATTTGTAATAAAAGTATCTCTCAGACAGAACCAACCTCCATTGTAATATTTTTTTTACTGCAACTACAGTTTTATATTTCTTTGTTTAATAATATCTAGATTGCAATTGAAAATAAATAAAAAATCATGGATTTTATTATATAATAAAGGCAAATTTACAGTGTTTATATATAAATATAAAGGATTTGAACACAGATTTTCAAGCATCTTTCAATTATCACACTATCTTATAATACTGATACACATGACTACACACATATAGAAAAGATAATAATCACCAATTTCTTGCTAAACCAGCACTCATCAGTTGCTCTAGATTATCATCTCCCACACACATATATAATCAGTGCTTATTTTATATTAAGATAGCAAATCTTCATAATTTTATGAAAAGGCTTCAATCTACTCCAACCTCCAATTCTTCAGCCATCCATTCTATTGAAAGTCTGATGATGGAAAGCCCAAACCCCATGCTGATGTCAATATTATTGCCATTCCGATGGTGACCTCAAGTCACTTTGACCCCTCATGTATCCATTTATATATATATATATATATATTGAAACAAGAACGCTGTTTCATGTGTGTATTTATTCTAAGAGCTATTTACCCTCCCATCTTAAAAAACGACAAATGTATAAAAAAGTCAATCATATTTTTTCTAGAAAAATATAGCAAAAAGTTTAGTTTATGACTTTACAAGAAAATCATTATTTTCTATAACTGAGAAAAAAAAAGTAAAACCTTCATTATTGATTTCATAATTTTAGATTATGATTTAAATATATCATTCATATTTATTTAAAGCTGGCATTTATTAAAAATATTACATTTCAATTTTTGGAATGATGTTGTCATATAAAGTGTGATAATAGCTTGAGGCAGTCTTAATAAATTGGAAAACATAGCTTAATCCTCCTGGTTCATTATATGTCCTGTGAAAAGTATTATCCAATCCTTATGAAGAGAAAAGCACTTGGGCTTAAATGAAAGCTGTGCAACAAATAAGATACAGTGAGCTGAGCTGCTTAATCAATCCAAAGATCAAAATATAAGTAGATGAGTTGGAAGTCCACAGCAGTTTTTTTCAAAGAGATTTTGTAGAGATATTTTTAAAGTAGATTTTAAAAGGAGACTGAGATTTTTTTTTTAAAAAAAAAGAGTTTAAGAAAAGATTTTATAAAGTAAGAAAAGTGAAGAGTTAAAATTAAAATTGTCATCTAAGTGTTGCTCGATTATTTAATTTACAGCTGATTTTAAGAAACCTTGGAATATAATATTTATAGCCACTGGTAATAATGGAAAAGAAAAATATTATTAAGGATATCATAACGATGGAAGGCTAATCCATAACAGCTTCTTTTCTTCATCCAAAAGCCATGGTACTCCAAGATTTGCCTGGGTAAACCTCATGAAAGTGCATAATGCCATTCAGCTTAAATAAAACGTCCCCTTTTTGATGGAACAGACTAGATAAAAAATGAAGGTAACAATTTTATTCAATATTTATATATGTTTATAAAAGACAAAACAAAACATATTTCTTAAAAAAAAAAAAAGAAAATTATGAATAAATTTAGCTACGTAAAAACATGTTTTATTAGTAATAAATTGTAAATACTAGATGTCTTAAATGTCGATAATCAAAAAGCATTTTATTCAATATTTATATGTGTTTATAAAAGATAAAACAAAACATCTTTCTTAACAAAAAAAAAATTATGAATAAATTTAGCTACGTAAAAATACATTTTATTAATAATAAATCGTGAATACTAGATGTCTTAAATGTTGATAATCAAAAGGTATTTTATTCAATATTTATATGTGTTTATAAAAGATAAAACAAAACATCTTTCTTAACAAAAAAAAATTATGAATAAATTTAGCTACGTAAAAATACATTTTATTAATAATAAATCGTGAATACTAGATGTCTTAAATGTTGATAATCAAAAGGTATTTTATTCAATATTTATATGTGTTTATAAAAGATAAAACAAAACATCTTTCTTAAAAAAAAAGAAGAAAATTATGAATAAATTTAGCTATGGAAATACATTTTATTAAAGATAAATTAAACATTTATTTTTAGTGTTGTTTGTAATTGTAATAAATTTAATCAGCCATTTAAGCTATTGTGCACTTTTTTTACGAGTGTTAAATAATAAATGAGTACTTCCACTTCCAACACAAGATATAGTATTTAGGAAAGAATAAAATGAATCCACTTATTTCTTTCTTAAATACTATATCTTGTGTTGGAAGTGGAAGTACTCATTGATTATTTAACACTCGTAAAAAAGCGCACAATAGCTTAAATGGCTGATTAAAGATAAATTATAAATACTAAAATACCTATAATCAAAATACATTTTTAATAAAGATTGACTTCTCATCTACAGATACATTTGAATTGAAATAAACTCAAAAAAAAACACGAATACTTATAATGATTGATATTATTGATTTACAAATAAGTATACCTAGAAGAGCCAGAAATACCGAGCTATTACATATAACTCTATCTGGCTAATAAATAAATGCAGCTGCTGATCAACTTATATGAAGAAATATACATCTGTGGCAGACCAAATAATAATGGTTATGCTATATCACTAAATAAAAATTACAAATGCTTACAGGCATCTCGATGGTATATAAATAAAATAATGAAATACTATATGGATTATTAATGCTTACCTGCATATTGGTATTATGTGAAGAAAGTAATGAAACTTATGCACATAGATGCACATTTACACTGACTGGACTATGAATAGTCCACAAACCGAGAATTGTTCACATTACCCGTTTTGATAAATAAAATAAAATAATGAAATACTATAAAAATTATAAATGCTTACATGCATCTCGATTGTATACAAAGAAAAGAATGAAACTTATGAGCACCAATGTACATTGATACTTGACTGAATTATAGAAACCTTACAGATCTGGAATAGCTCAGCTTACCAATTTACCTACCTAAAAAGGATGTACAGATATGGAATAAAGAGTTGAAAAATATTCATGCAGTATTGGTAGACATCTACTTGATAAAATCAAAATGAGCCTTCATTTGAAATGAAGGATGAACTTTATTAGAATGGCTTGTAAAGGAACTATTGATCAATAAACTGCTTCTAACCTTTTCATAAATGAACTGAAAATGAGTCATCACATGGATATGAATGAACTTTATTAGAAGGATTTGCAAATTAACTTGTTAAATAAAATTGTTGTTACTTAAAATTAATTTGTTATCCAGTTGTTCAATTCTATATTTTTTTATTGCATCACTCATCATTCAGTGCACTTGTTCATGAGAATCTCATGCCTCCTGAGCTATGTCTGGCATAACTAGACCTAAATAAGTCAGGTTGTAGTGAGATGAAACTCTAGTGGTGCCATTTGGAAAACCAAACATAGAAATGTCTAGATGCTTCCAGTCTTTATAGTGCTACATCCTCTAATGAGCAGGAAATATTGTTGTAGGGGGGGGGTTAACATCTGCATTGGGGAATGCCAATCAATAGTCCCTTCCTGCAACACACTCATCTGGAAATTGCTACAACCAAGGTAATAAAGGGGTTTATGGTGGTCATTGTTACACACTAATACAGAATTTATTTTTTCACATGATTACCATTTCATATGCTTATACATGCTGTTAATAAGAGTACCAAACTTCATACTGTAATGCCACCAAAATGTCTAGATGCTGAACTGAGTTCAAATCTACATGACTATACAAGAAAATGAGCTTGAGCTGGAAACATAATTGGGTTTTCATCTCAGGATCCTACTTTTACAGTTAACTAAAAGGTCGGTGCTACAGGTTGCATTAGATCCCAAAATCTAGGTCCAGGGTGCCTCACTAATGAAAGCCATAAGCTAGAAACTAATATGGGGATGGTGGATGAGTAGGCACTAGATAGGGATTTTATGCACAAGCCTTTTTGCATCCATTGATTATGAAAGCGAGAGAGTCTGGTACTCATTAATTTATTTTTTGTATACACTTTACCTCCATTGCAATTTTTTTGATGATGACCACTTCAGGGTTAATGTGAACTTGTTGCTATTAATATATACATATATTCAGTGAAATATATGTATGTTTAATATTAAACATTTTAATAAAATAGAACAAACATTTTTTAAAGGCTGGAGTTAATTTCTGACATTCTAAAACTCGATGGAATATTATATAACATATGTTGAGGAATATGTAATAATTAAGCACTATACTGCAGAGACAAACATAAATAATGAAATTAACTGAACAGCATTCTTAATAATAGTACCACATTCTTGTAAACTATCAACCAATAAAAATATCAACTTTCATTCATAATACTTAAATAGAAAGTCAGAATATTGCTTCTGGTAGAGGGATTCAAGTGTTTAAACCTTTAACTCATCTAATGATTAGAGATTATTCTTATAAACTAATGTACAGTGAGAGCTCTAAAAAAGATACTTTGTGGATCACACAAAAATATTTACTATATTTTAATTATTTAATTTTTTTTTATAAAACTATTTTATTTGATTGTCAACATGGACATCAGTAGTAAAAGGTTTGGTCTGGTACACAAGATACAGCAGAAAGTAATAATCATAAGAAATTTTATAAATATTAAAGCTAATTTTGCTCAAACCTAGATTACTTTACAAATATAAATCACATATCAATTTACATTTATCAATACCAAGAATCCTCAATCTGCTGCCAAGGCAAGCTTTTATTTGAATTACCTTTTTATAAATAAAAGACTGCTTTGACAGTAGATTGAAGTATTCTTGGTGTTAACAAGCATGAACTGCTTTCACATGATTTACACACATACAGCCACACATATAAATATATCATGAAAAACCAATCATTATACAATCCCATTACTAATAACAATCAACAATCTGAACCTGTTGTCAAGGCAACCCCCCTTTTAACAATAAAGATGGAATTTTATATTTATAAAAATATTACAAAAGTTCTGTCATTTGTCAAAAGTAATGGTCATTGCTTCCTTTTTATCATTATTAAATTTCTTAACTTTATTTTTTAAAATAAGACATATTACAAAAATCTAAGTGTAAACATATATATTTTTTCATAATTACTATGCAAATATTTTGTAAAAATAGTCATTAACCCTCTTTCACTCTAATGGATTTTTGGTTTAAGCTTTCAACTTTCATTTTGATACTAAACCATTATTATTTATCAGAGTATAATAAATTTGATCTCATTGGATAGATATTTTTGTTTAGAAATTAAATAAAATTTAAAAAATCACATTTGATTTCTGGAATTATTTTAAAAATTATATTTATTCCAAACAAAACTTGTGACATCATGAAATTTCAGGTGGAACTGATTCAATTTGCAAAATGAACAAAATCTTCTTTGTTTCATGTTTGATTAAAAAAAATCTGACTAAAATTTTTTAATAACTACTAAATATAACAATTTATGCTTTAAAAGTTTAGATTTTTTTTTGTAATTTTTACAATATTGCTGAATATTAAAATCAATCTGGTGAATGACCTCATTTCTAGAAAGGGTGCTTTTCTGTGACCATAATCTCTATAATAACAATATTCAAAAGAAAATATTCTTTTATATTTAACAATAAAACACTTCTGTAAAAAATAAATATGTAATAATATTTATTTTTGATTTTTAATAATTATTACACAATTATGATACAAATATAGTCATAAACTTACCAAATAATTAAATTTTTAGACCATCATAATATTTTCTTGATGATTGTAACATTTCTGTGAAATACACTCAGCAAAGTTTTTTTTATCTCAGAATAAACAATATCTATTTGTAAACTGTGGTTTCAGTTCCTTTGTGATGCCAATTATTCAATTTTTCCAGTCATCTTTTGACTTTTTGTAATTAAAATATTAGAAAATAAATATACATGAATTTTAAAGCTAAAAAAAAAAAAAATTCACAAACTTTTTACCAAGAAAAATTTTTTTTTATTAGAAATCTTAGATGAAGTTCAACCATCTTGCAATATGATCCTGTTAATAGTTAAATAAACTATGGAAAAAATATAATTGTTTTTTCTCATTGCTTATAACAATTGAAGAGTAGATTACAACTTTGTTTATATATCCAAGATCAAAGAATCTATGAATCAGTGATGTTCTAGGCCTTCGTCAGCTTCCTGTCTGAATTACTACCATCTTTAGATTTTTTTAAAAGCTAATAAATCAATATTCATTTTAGTTCCAGTTTTTATCATCGAATGAACATAAAACCTGCAAAATAGCACTAAAGAGAGCTACAGGAGAATGATTTATAGCCAACACACAATAGTAGCATCACAGTACTATGTAATATCATATAGCTGAGAATCAATTAATTATGTATGTTTCCACCTTTGAAGATTTATTGTTTATTCAGACTTTGAATACATTGAAATATCAGACAAATGCACAGACTTTGCTAGACAGTTTGATATATATCTCTAGCAGTACAATAAAAATATAATATTAAAAAAGTAAAAAAAACCTTGATTTATTTCATTAATTTAAAACGTTGCAATTAAATTATTATTAGTATTTTGTATAATTAAAAGTTCAAAAGATGTAATTAAAAAACAATAATGATTAACTCATCATTTGATAATCTTCCAGCCATTTTGTTTTTTCAAATCAATACTATTTTGAATAGTGGCAAAATGAATTAATTAATAGGAGTATAAAAATTACCATGACGATTATTTTCTTCTACATTGTTAAAGAACTTTGTAGATGAAGGTCCAATTATTGTAATTATTGGAAGTGTATTCATTTGTATAAGAAAGATCAAGAATAAAAAATTACCTGCCTCAGAGATTCAAAAGCAGAATGTAGTAGGGGCTTATAAAGACCCCTCTGGTCTATATTATTATTTATATAAGCTTCCGGAAAATTTATATCTAAATAAATATTTTAATAATTTTGCAAATGATATGAGTATCCATGTATATTATTGATATTTCATGAGTATGTAATATTTTATACATATTTATAATTATTCAATCATTCGTGTTAAATTATTTATTTTAAATCAATTTACGTACTCAAGGATATTTTACACTTTGCAACAATGAATAGTGTTTGTCTAGCTTGTAAATAATTCCCAATTGTACTACCATATACTCAAATTAAACAAACACTTGTTTATTTTGTTTATTAAATTACATATAATCAGAAATAAAAATAGACACATTGAATTGGGTTTCAAGATAATATATCTTTTCCTTGGTTCAGTTAGCATTTTCATATAGATATAATAAACACCTCCATACTTCCCCATTCTTTTTTAAATTCATATAAATAAAGATATAATAAAAGACAAATGACCCCCAACAACAACAAAAGATAGCACAAAGCAGCTTAATTTTTTTTGATGATCCTTAATCAACTATGTGGTTTAGTGATACAATGTAGATTCTGGAGTGTAAAAAGCTTAGATACTGTGGTCTAAATTTCTTGGCTCGATTCTAGTGCTGACATTTTCGAAGGAGGGGAGGGAAGTTGAACTTTTTATAAATTCTCAGAGAAATAAAATTATCTGATTACTTTTTTAAAATCAAATGGCAATTAATAAGTAATTCTATATAAAATTCCTATTAATATATGCGGATATATCTCCATAACTACTATGGCTATTCAATATTCTTTATCTCAGCCTGACTAAAATACATACTATTTCAATTTTGAGATATTATTTTATATAGCATTATGTTTTTATGTAATAGTAATATTAGCGATTAAGCCAATGCACATGTGCTTTAAAGATGAATTATAAATGAATACTCATTTTTCCAAATGTAATTTAAAGTGATCGTGTAACATCTTCACGCTCTTAATTCCACACACTTAAGATTTGCCCATACATAAACGTTTGGGTTGAAAGAATGGGTATATTCATTCCATTCTTTCTAAAATACTATATCTCGTGCCTGGAAAAATGAGTATTTATTTATAATTCATCTTTAAAGCGCATGTGCATTGGCTTAATCGCCAATATTACTGTTTCAATTTTGGTAGCTGTTTGAGCATAATTTTAATACACTGTTTTTGTTATTCTATTAGATTAAGTGCATGCCTTGCGTGATTTAATGCAATGGATAGAATGGCGGACTTTGGAAGTCACCATCTACGAATCGTGCCGTAGATCATTCGATTGTCATTATTAATTGCATTATTTATTGATGCGAATTGTTTTAAAAATTGATATTTATATTTTCCCAACAATAATATATAACGCTACACACAGATAAGCAAGCGCACATATATAAAATGATTGTAATAAATGTCTAAGCTTCTAGTTATTTCTTTTTTAAGTTTCTTTCATGTAAGATGACGTTATTTGTCAGAATCAATAGTATTTGAGATTTTCACACTTGTATACTAAGCTAGCTTTATTCAGAAACTTGAACCTATAGTAAACGGGAATAATTTATGACTTAAATCCGTTATTGATTTTAAGGCTTTTTTTTTTTTAAGTAATAAATTTCCTCTCCAAAAAGTTCAGTAGAATAAGACATATTCACAATGTTACAACTATATATTGAACGGCATGTATAAAATATTTATTGAAATTTTATTATTTTAGATGAGACCATTTAGATGTTTTATCTACATTTATTTGATTTGAAAATTATAAATAGTCTTCAAATGAAAAAAACTAGTTTAGTTTATTAATTTCAAATATATATTTTTTTTAAATTGGAAAGAAAATAACTATTCGTGAATCGGAAATTGCATATTTAGAATATTCTTTAATTAACACGTTATGAAAAATGGAAATAAAACTTATAAAATTAATAAATAAAAATGTTATTTAGGATGTTACAAATTGCTACTATTTACAATGCCATGCAATCCATTATTGATCTGAGGGCAAAAATAATCTAATGGTTTATTACTCGGAAATGTAAAAGGACAAGCACCGGAAATGACGAACTGGATCGCGATTCATGAACTTTGAACTCCGTAATCAGCCATTCTGAAACTATTTCCGCAGGAAGCATAGAATTAAAGACTTATGTTAATTTCTGTAAATTAAAATCTTTACAGTTTATCTTAAAGTCATTTTTAAAAATGTAAAATGAAGTTTTATATCGCCCAAAAATTTTATAACTATGAAAAGAAAAAAGTATAATAGTGGAGGCAAAAATAAGTGGTAGTTTATTGTTATAATAGTTTATAATTAATTATATATGGGAAAATATAATATAGAAGTGTGATTACCGATAGACATATTTTTGCAGTTTATATATATATTACAATTTAGGGGACACTCAAAGTGAAAAAAAAGAGACTAGTATAGAAATTCAAATAGTGCCAACATAACATTTTTTGTCAGTTACAGATATAACTAAGAAGATGATGAACAGTATCTAACAGAAAGTTGATGTCAGCTTCCATAATCTGTGAACAAAATTCATGTCTGGATTTAAAAGAAGACATATTACCAAAACGTTACATTTAGCATATTCTTTCAGCAGCTCTTAATTTATTCTATTTATTCTTTTCTACTCCAGCACTATTTATTGCAGGCTTGAATAAACAGTAGACATAAAATAGCTATATCATGATTTATATTTTCAAACTAGTTGATGGCAGATGGGGGAAAATATGATGATGAGTGTAGGCAGAAAAGCCCTACATAGTTTACTGCAGTGATAAGATTCTGAAATATAAGATCTTATTCTATTATTTTTGGGTTGAACTTGTTGTAAATTCTCAAGTAATAAAGGCATTCAACTATTTCTTTTATTTATTTACCAAAAGAAGGAAGTTCTGTCCTACTATTAGATCCATGAAACTACCCAAAAACATTGGCTTGGATTCCAATCTTAAGGAGTTCTGAACATTGACTTATTAGAATCATAGAACAAAAGAGTCAGAGGGTCGAAGAGTAAATGCAAGTAGTCAAAAGTTCTCACTCATAAAGGAAATTAACCAGAAACTAGTGTTCATTGGTTTTACAAGTTTACAATAGATGGCTCTGCAGTAGAATAAATAGAGCAAATTATTGTTCTTAAAACATATTATTGCTGCTCTGGTCATCTGGAACTTCAGTCACCAAAATTTATGTTAACTGTATATATTCATCAATAGTCTAAAGGATAGTGACTCCATTTACTACAGATTGGAAATGAAACACTGTAAGACCAATTCTAATTAATAATAAAACTACTTTGCATTATGATAGACTTATGTTTTATATTATCTTTTTAGTTTAACAGTAATGCTATTTATGTATACATATCTTTTGATCAAAGCATTTTTATTCAGTTAAAAACAATAGCATTGGTAAGTAAAGCACCTAAACTTGTAGTAAATATGTTAATTTGATAGCAGGAGTAGTTCATGACTTTATAATATGGCGGAGCAGCAAATAACACCATATCTAACTACATGACTTCAATTATATGCTATACAAAGAAAAATATAAACCAACAAGCAAAAATGTAAAGAAACAAATAAAAAAAAAACATTAAAATTATCAAATTTTGTGATACTCAGGCAACCATTTAATCACACAAAAAAATTTATAATAATAAATTTAAGCAGTTTCTATCTCAGAGCAACGTAAATGTTCATTAAGAAAATTTCTTCAGTTTATGCTGAAAGCACATCCATTTTATTCTTCCTTTAATATCATGTCTGAATCTGATGTGCAATATTTCCTGCAATAAAATGTTTTCTAAGTGCAGTGCTAAAAGTTTTACAAAATTTTAGAACATACTTAAAGTTAATACCATGTTTAAAATGGTTTCTTGATAAAGAAACTAGTCTTTTATAAAAGAAAAAAAAGTTAAAAAACAACAACAGAATATTGACCAAAGCATGTTTAATAGTAAAGAAAGTAAGACATTTTGCTATTGATTTTATTTAAAAAAAATACCATAATTATTTTTTCTTCTTATTTTTATTGCTTCAGTTAATACTTGAGTGAACCCATTCTCAGTAAAATATATGTAAATGCCATTCCTTCAATTTATTATTAATAACTATATTATTATTTTTTTGAATTTTGTTTATACTTTAATTTTAATTTACATATGCATACTATACATATAAAAAAGCACCTGGGTTTTATATATATATGTAATATTCAAATTTATATATATATTAAATACAGTAATATTTATATAAATTTATTTTATTTTATTAGACCTACTTTTGACTATATTTCTTGTAGTCTTTGTCAGTTGAAAAATTAAAAAGAGACATCATTTCATAACTCCCATAATTCAATTCAGTTCTCCCACAATTCTGTTCTTTTAATGTTTGAAGATTGATAATTCATTAACATTTAATAATTTCTTAAAATTAATATAGTGTCTTTTATTTTATGTTTATTGTGGCAATGTTCAATTAAAATAACAGAATTGTGGGAGAATTGAATTGAATGGGAGTTATAAGATGATATCTCGTTTTAATTATTCAACTTTATATAGTTGACAAAGACTACAAGAAATATAGTCGAAAGTACTTCTAATAAAATAATTAAATTTATATGAATATTATTGTATTTAATATATATAAAAATTTAAACATTACATATATTTTGGAAAGAATACAGACATATATATATATATATTGTGTGTGTGTGTTGAAAAATGCTGTGCAATGGCACTTCAATAAACATTGTATTCCATTTTAATCATTGATCATTACTAAAGCATGAATATATTATATGCTATATACGTTTGTTGAGGAGTCTTGGAACAAAATATAGTGTAGTTAATAGCTCTACTGTAATTAAATTTTTTAAAATTTATTAATTACTGATGCATATTAATGTCATTTTAAAATTTATATTTAGTTCTTATGTACTCATATGAATTTAAAACTTTGACTAAATTTCTTAATCTTATGCTAGATATATATATAATGATGAATATACATATATAATTAAGATGTTCTTGTTGGTAAACAAATTTGTTAATTTATAAAGTAATGCTAGTAGAAGGATCTTGGTAAAAAGGTTTATTACTTTGATAAATATAATAATGATGTGGTTGGTGTAGGTATATAATTTATATTTTTACAAGCTTCAGACTAAATTACAATATAATTTAGCCTTATAAAGCATTGGGTAACATGTATTTGACAGGTCAACGTAAAAAGCCACCTGCTCCTCTATTTTTATTGGTCAACAATTGTCCAATTTTATCTAAATGAAAAAAAATAGACCTAATTAGAACACTGAATGTTAATAATTACAACTAAAATAAAAAGTTGAATGTCTGAAGTTCAATAAATTTATTCTTTTAAATTTTCATAATTTATTGTTGCTATTTCTATTCGTATTAAATGACAAATTTTTAGATCGTTTTCAATAATTATTTTTAAAATATATGTATATTTTTATTAAAATGTTTCTAATATAATTTTTTAAATATAATTTATACATCTTCTTTCTCTTTTTTCTCTCCATATGTCATAGCATCGGCCGGGAGGCGAACCCGCATCAACCGTCTGCAACCAACTGCGTGCTTGCAAGGCGGCTGCGCTGACCTCTCGGCTAACAACGCTTGACTACGCCTCGCTCTCATTTGTTTTCTCTCTCTTTTTACTATATAATTAAATATAAATATTCCTTTTATTAACAATAATCTAATAAAATACAAATAGCAAAAATAATCAAATCTAGTCAGCAATATTATATAATAACATATGCAAAGGGTGCATTGTTAAGATATTTGAAATATTTGCATTATACCAATGAAGAGAAACCGCATTTAAGTTTCCAATTTTTATCGTAGAAAAAAAAGCTTACCTTATATTCCCAAAGTGGCCAAACATTTAGTCAAAAACTTATCTAATGAATTCAAAATAGGCTTCAGAACTCCACCAAACACAAAAAGAATGATCAACAACAGCAAAGAACAAAATAGAGCCAGACCAAGCTCCCCTAAGTTGTATATAAGATTACCTGCCCTCAAACTGGCTCTAAGGCAACATATTATGGTGAAAGTCGGGCCACAGCAAACAATAGAGTAACACAACACTTATATATGTTTAATAGAGTGGTAAACAAAAATGAAGGCATTTCAATATTTGCAGAACACCAAAAAACATTTAATCATAAATTCGAATCTTCTAGCGCCAAAATTGTTTGCAAAGAAAAAAATGACCCCAAAAGAAAAATAAAAGCAATATTTGTGAATGATCTGAATGCCATCAATCGAAGAGATGCCTGATTTACAATATCAAAAAAATGGACAGGAAAATGATTTGCATAAATTTGCATTCATTACATTATAATGACGATGAATATGGAGTAAACCTACTCTGAAAGCACTAAGCTAAATGTTATTTGTGAAAATTTTTATTAACTTCATCTATATACATTTAAAATGTATTATAAGTATATATGTATATATCAGTATATTGGCCAATTTTTTCATGTGATGCAACAGCCATCTTATGTTTAATTCATATACTGTGATTGTAAGTGCATTGTTCAATGTAAATTTCATTTGTAGTATCTTACATTATGAGCAGAGACTCATAAATGAGTATAACAATTCTAAATACATTCACACACACACACACATACCTAAAGAGAGACATACCATAAAGTTATAGATGAATTTTATAGTGACTATAAAAAAAACAATAAATAAAACAGAAATATTTTAAAATATATCACATGCTTATTCATTAACTTGCTAATTTAGTATCTTATGGTATTGTCTTTTAACTTCTTTTTATAAAAAATTAAAAAAAACCTTGCCTAATTGTAACTCTCCATTGTATTCTATTCTCAGCCAGATTATCTAATGAAAACAATGAGTACTTCATTTTTTCATATTATCTTTGAGATAGTCCTCTCTCATAAAAATCTTGTTCAAGTTTTCATAAATTACCTTTTTGGAAAAAAAATGCACTTTTGCATATCCAATCCAATGAAGTTATGTTTTTTACTATTAGAAATTAAGACATCATCTGTTTCTAGAGAGATTAAAAAACCTAATCACTATATTTTTAAAGTATTAAGGATCATTCTTCAATGAAAAATTTTCATCTTATATTGAAAAAGTTTTAATATCTCAATTGAATTTGATATAACAACCCTATATGCAATTAGTTATGTTTTTAATAACTTCCACTTTACCACACATTCTGAAATACATTAATGAAGATATTATAAGAGACAAATTACTCCTAAGTTGCATTTTGCACTGAACCAGCATTCACCAGTTGATTCAAATCATACATCTCTCACACATATACTTGTCAAACGTTCAGTATTTATCAATAGTAAATTATTACAATTTGATTTACAAATGTCAACCTTACTCAACCATTAAGAACTTCTACATAGATATTACCATGGCAAAAAAGAAATGATGTTGAAGCTTGTATTACAAAGGTTATCTAATGAGCATGGTTATCTAATAAGCATGAATAGCTCTTAACAAGATTTTCTGAATATTCCTATTCCCAGACTGGTTTCTATGTGCTGTCTGTTGTCAGTGAGGTACTAGAATATTCAGACATTTGATCTAAAAATACCAGCTCAAGCCCAGAACTTAACTAATAGTTAACTATTAAGTATAAAATCTGAAATGTTCACACTTTTATATGTCTTCAAATCTAGCTATATAACTTAAATTGCCATATGGGACTGAACTAAATTCAGATATACCATAAATTAATTGCTTTAGCAATATAACATTGCCAAAGTCTTAAGAGCAAAACTATAATTGCAAGAAAACCAAGTCATACACCACATGATTTAATTTAATAAGCTTGTTCTACAAATGTTATATAATGAGTGTGAATAGCTCTTACCAAGCTGTTCTGAATATCCTATCCCCAGACCAGTTTATAGCTGCTGGCTATTTTTAGCAAGGCATTAGGATATTCAGATATTAGATCTAAAGATATCAGCTCAAGTCCAGCATTTATCTAATAGTTAACTATTAAGTAGAACATCTGACATTTTTAGATATCTATATGTCTTCAAATCCAAATGGCCATATAGATCTGAACTAAGTTTAGATAACATCATACATTAATAGCTTTAGCAATTTAACATCACTATTTAAATTAGATAGCTAGATTTGAAGACATAGAGATGTCTGAAAATTTCTGATTTTCTACTTAATAGTTAACTATTAGATAAATGCTGGACTTGAGCTGATATCTTTAGATCTAATGTCTGAATATCCTAGCACCTCACTGATGACAGTGAGTAGTTCGAAACTGTTCTGGGGATAGGGATATTTGGAAAAGCTTGTTAAGAGCTATTCATGCTCATTGAGCTATTCATGCTCATTATATAATAAAAATATAAATACTTCATGTGTATGTTTAATTAAAAAACATTTGTATTAATCTTTAATTGAAATAAAATACTAGTTTTCTACTTCACCTTTGAGTAGTAAGTAATTTAAATTGTGCTTTACGCAAAAAAAGTGAAGTTGTCTAAAATATTATTAAAGAGTTATATGGCTAAGCGCTTTCAGAGAACTTAAGTCTTCATATTCATAGCCTACTTTAATTGAAGTTTAGCAGTGATTTATGCAAAATTTATGCAGTTTTTTTTTCCATAAAGATCATTTTCTGGAGATTGCAAAGCACTTAGCCATATAACTCTTTAATAATATTTTAGACAAGCTTCACTTTTTTGCATAAAGTGCAATTTAAATTACTTAATCTTTAATTGAGAGATTAGGGATAATCACTAGTTTAATAAATGATTAATGATAGTCATTACTGTACTTATCTAGAGTAGATGGTGTCAAAGATGTGGGTAGGATAACTTTGACACTTATAAATCAACATGTAATAATTAGTTTTGTATAACAAAGATAACATACCATTTCTTTTATCATGTTAACAAAATCAGATGCCTTGATAATATTGATTAAAAAAAGTAATTGTTTATAAGATTATTTTTCTGGCAATATAGCCATATATTTAATGACTTTTGTTAAATCTAAAACTATAGTGCATTTAAAGTAACTATTTTATAATGGAAAGCAAACTATTTAAGAGAGTTCTTAAAAATTTCTATGATAAAGAAAAATATTATGATAATTAATTATTGTAATGCCCTATAGGGTTCAGTGAAGTGGTAGAGTGACATATATAAAAGCTAAAGATGTTTGGGTCAAAGTTCAATTTATCACTTTTGATTTCCAGACCTACTAATCTCTCATACTAACCATATACTTACTTACTTTACTTTATTATTGTAGTCTTTTCTGTCTCTTAATATTTTTATATACCAAAACAACAGAAGTTATTTTTAATTTGTCCATTATATATTGAACTATTTCTATCATCTGGAATTAATTGTTACACATCTTTAAAAAAAACTTCAACTCTATTTAAGCTTTTAAAATATATTCAACTGCTAGTAATAACACACAGGTTAATATATACCACAACGTTTCCACTGGTATTATTTCCTTCTCTTTTTTAACTCTTACTAGCCTGATTGGTGACAGTATCACATGGGTATTGAACTTTAAAGCTTTAGATTCGTGAATATTGAATTTAAGATGATACTCTTATCAGTTAGGCTATTCTATTAAAGGCTAATTGGTTTGAATATCATCTTTAATTCAGTATTCACGAATCTAAAAGTCTCAGCTATAATCCCCATCTTAGGCAAGTCAGCAATGCCTGAGAAAAACAAGAATCATTGTTATATATTAACCAAGTACTCTTACTAACAAGTGAATATTAAATAATATTTGGATTTTTTTAAAAATGTTTGACGACATAAATAGTATAATCCATAATCGTAATTAAAACACCAACATCACAATCATTAAAACAAATGTCAAGTTATTTTTAAGTTTAAAACTCACAGCTTCAATTTTTAAAAAATTCTTTTATTGGTTACCCAGTTTTTCATTGACTTTTCTACAGATCTTTATTCTTCAATTGACAAACCTCATTTGTCTACGTAATGGTAGCTTTCATTATTCCATTATGTATTTATTTAATCATTTATTGACTTTTGGCATTTTATGACCCTCTAACATCTTCATTTATCATAGCAATACTATTATACTCCATATGTTTCTCTTATATCTTAATTTATTATCTTTTGTGTCTTAGATTCTTGTATTCCGCATACTTTCCAGTATGTTGTCCATAATCCAATATTATATTGTACTGTGTTTGTCCAACATATATTATAAAGTAAAATTCATTATTATCCTTTTTGTTTTTGTTAATAATAAATTGGACGAAAGACGTTTCTAACTAACGGTGGCTAAAAAAAAAGATTTATTATATGCATTTATTTTTATTAAATTTAGCTGAGCAACGCGCTTTCGATTTGGTATCCAGAATTAATTTTCTCTATTCTTCTATTAATTTTCACTCCATATAACTCACATTATTATGATCCTGGATCTATTTAATTATCTGTATAGCACAGTGTAAAAAAATTCTTATTATTATAAAAGCAATTTCCATTTTTCCCATTTCCCCCCCAATATTTTAGAGGTCTGTTGTAAATATATTTAAAATAATGTAACAATAGATATAATTTTTGCTTAAATTTCTTGGATATCTTTATATCATCTGGAAATTATATTTATTATTTTTATTTTTACTTATATTTAAATTTAAATACAAGTATACTATATAAGCTACATGTAATACAAAGGGATTTGAACCCAGACTTCCAAGTTCCCTGCAGCCATCCATTCCATCTTTATATAATTAATATATAGGTCATATCTAAAAGAGAAAAATGATCTCCAATATACGTATTTTGTGCTGATCCAGCATTCATCAGCTGGTCTGGATTATCATATACCACACACATATACAATCAATACTCAGTTTATGTTGAAGATTTTCTATCTTAATATAAATCAAGCACTAATTATATATATATGTGTGTGTGAGAGTTGATGATCCAGACCAACTGATGAGTGCTGGTTCAGCACGAAATACATATATTGGATATCATTTATCTTTTTTTGCATGTATGTGGTCATGTGTATCGGTTGTATAAAGATGGAATGGATGACTAAAGAGAGTTTTAATTATATTTAATTTGTACATCGTCTTTATTTTCAAGTAATAGTGAAATTAATAATGAAAAAATTTTAACAATAATTATGAGAAACTAGAAATTTTCGTTAAATTTTATTTTTTTGAAAATGGTGAAAAATTAGCAGTGTTCTTTTTTCTAAAATTTTGTTCCATTTAACTTTATCCTTGACTGATGTTATAAGCATGCGTTAAGATCGAGTTTTCTTCTAAAATTGTTTAATGTATGTTATTTTATTGCGATTTTATTATTTTTGTGAAGATTATTAATTTACCTAACAAAAAGTTGAATATAATATTAAATTAGTTTTTTTTTTTTTTAAAAAAGCAACACTATATTTATACTCTATAAATATTTTATATATTTTTGAAATGATTTATCAAGTTGTAAGATGATATATATTGTACCAGTCAAAACATGTTTATCCATCTAACATGAGCTGGAACTTACAAAATGTACTTCAAACCAGTCAAGCCCCAGATTTAGGTCAGGAACCAGCCTGAATTCGAACCCACTCTCTAAGCCCCAGATCAAACTTCTAATGGATAACATAAAATGATGGCATGTGAGAATTAATTTTAATCCGACCCACTAGCAAAGCGGAGAAGACAATGAGACATCTATTAACTATGACTTAACTAAAATATCTACACGCATAGCTGTATGTGTGGAAGTGGAGGAAAAGGAATTTGAACTACTGAAACAAGTTAAGCAACAAAAATAGTTTAATGTAATGACAAATTATTAATTTACATATAGGAATTAACTGCACACAGTAGTATGTGCATGAATGAGCAAGCAGTAGATGATTACATAGTGTCATTCATGCTATTATTTTTCATATGCTCTCTTATTAATTAAATAACATATAGTATACATAAACACACATCTTTGGTGGGTCTAATATTAAGATGCCAATAAACTATTAGAAAGAATTACATAATATTGCCATTAACGCTTTGATTTATAGTTCTGAAACATGGTGACTAAACATTATTACTTCGGGGAGCATTCTGAGATTCATTACAGATATAATACAAAGTATTTTCATGCCATTACAGTCGTGAAAAATAAATAAAATATATTTGAAAACATATTTGATTATATGACAAAATATTTAATGAAACTTCTTTTAATTAGCACTGGTAAGAAGAATGCTTATTTTCCCCAAGGCATATAGATACTCTTAACTATAGGAATAAGTTACAACGGTGGGATTGTATAAGACTGAAATAAATTTAATTAATAATACTAGAAGTAGTTGGCATTTATATATATTTTTAAGCAGAGCACAATTTTAATATTACAGCATTAAAACTGGGTCAGGAAGCAAAAGAAATAATAATATGAAGAAGTTTGCAGTGCTGATATAATAGCCTAAAAATAACAGGAAAAGTCATGCTTCTGGATGAAAGACAAAGTCTAAGACCCTCTTCTTGGGCAGTGGTTAAAGAAAAATGGATGAGGCATGCTGTGGATATCACTGACATGTAGGCCTTTCATATGAAGAAAGTGAATAGGCATAGCATGTGCCAGACTTAGGGAATCACCACCAGAGCCCTTTTTATACAAAGAAAGTGGATAGGCATAGCATGTGCCAGACTTAGGAAATCACTACCAGAGGCCTTTTTATATGAAATAAATGGTTCGTGGAAGGTCAACTATCATCAGAACAAGGCTTGAAAATAAATCTATGGGTTCAAACTTGTTGCAACCCCCAGATTAGAAAATTAGAAGCACGTAATATATATATATGAAGATAGGCAAATGTCAGTAATGCAGTAATGATAAATGTCACTAACGACATTGAATAAGTTTTATTGCTTTAAAAATAAATGACCCTAGTTTGAATGCCATAATTTATATAAATAATATGCTATGCCACTATAATATATAGAGAGAGATTTCATTTAATAAAATATACATGAAGATTTTATTTAGTAAAAGAAACATTAAGATTTACTCCCTTCCCTTTTCTGTTATTTAAAATAAATAAATCCCACCTTCATTGATTTTACAATAACTGGAACATATAAGTACTGTATTTGATACTTTAAGAGTATGTAAAAATAAAACTAGCAGTTATAAAAAAAAAAACTAATTGGTCACCTTTTCAGAATTGAATAACATTTATAAAATGAATAAGGTTTCAAAGTGTTAATTAGCTTATGTTCTGGATTCACCCTGGGTAGAAAATCCAGAGTTAAACAAATATATTTTTTTATATCAAAACATAAATAAAGTGTTGGCTCATAAAACAATCTGGCGAGTGAATTAATAATGCATTGTTTTAAATGGACATTAAAAACCTTAATTCATGAAGGTTTACTAAAAAATAGAAAAGATTTTAGAAATTCAACTCGTCAGATTGTTTGAAATTGGCATATTAATAATAACTAAAATAGACATAAAATTAAGTGATAAATAACTATAAATGATCGCACCAAAATTAAAGAAAGTGAGAGCATATGAGAAAGAATTAAATTTGTAGAAATTATTTGAGAGCAATTTACATATTATATATTAGAAATAAAGTTAAATGATACATTAAGAGAAGAAGTCTTGATAATAGAGTTTGAGATTAGTTAGACTAGTTTTACTTGTGACTTGAACATTACCTTGCACTATTTTAAGAGTCCATATTTTAAAGTCTGCTCATGCAAGGCAATTGGTTTTTAAATAACAGCAAGCTTTTATTCAGCATTCCACAATTCTCCAGTCGGGCTCTTACTTCATTCTACAGGAGCATGATATAATGGCAGCGGGAGATGACTCTCATGGGTCAGAAAGGTGATGAGCTTTCTATGCTTACATTTCAACACAGCTTGGATTCAGTTAACTACACAGTTCTTTCAGTAGTAGCTAATCTATCTCTTGATTAAAAATTCGTCCATTTTATACTCTGCCCAGGTATTTGAAGAATGCTTTTAATTACATAGTTTTAGCTTAAAATCTAATTTCTGATGTAAAATCTTAAGTTTCCTTTGTTCATTGTTTTTGAAAGATGCAACTGTAAGATAATGTCCAAAATAAATTCAAATCTATTTCCAGATTAGAAATAGATTTAACAGAAATGTTTATAACAAAAGAAAATCTTAATCTCCATTTTATTTTAAGTAAAAACCTTAATTAAAAATACCTTCCCAGATTAAAACAATAGTGTTTCCAACCCTTTAATTATATGGTTGCATCTTCCATTTTGGATTTTATAAAACATACATTTTAATAGAAAAAAAAAGTACTTTAAAAAGAAAAAGTTTAAAAATGACGTATAATAAAATATTTAGAAAAAATCAATATTGTTAGTAAGTTTTTGCTCCTATATATATACATTTGAGCCGCACCTATAATATTTAAAAAAAAACAACAACTAATAATTAATAAAAAGAATTAATAATAATTTAAAATAATGTTATTGAAATGTTAAAATTTTATAACTTAGGCATGCATCTCAAATATATACATAAAATATATATAAATGACAAAAGGAGTGGGATGGGATATAGGGTTTGAATACAGGTTAGGAAATGGAACTATGAAGCTCAATCTTAAGCTAAGATTGACTGCTTCAATATATAGGAATAAAAGTTCTCCAATTGAAGGTGAAATTAATGCATCTGACATTCAAACTTCACATGACCTCCTGGGCATCAATGCATAGTATAAAATCAGTTATACAATTTCCTCCACACAGATCATCACTACATATTTAAAATTTCAACTATCAGACCTGATGTTTTATATTTTATTCTATAGTCTAATATCCTCCAAAACAATTGCATAAATCAAATAAATATATAAAAGTGTAAGTCTATGATTACAGAAAAGCACTAGGATTAGTCATTTGTAAAACTTTGCAATATAGAGTGATTTCTGATCAATTATAACTTCAGTTTTATACTTGCAAGTTAAATGGAATTATTAACTTTTATTACTCATACATGCTTGTAGGTGTTATGGAAATAATATATTATGCATTTTTAAGGTTAACATTAAGTATCTTAAAGAAATTTCACTAAATAAAATTACTTGAAAAAAAAGAAGAGAAAAAACGTAATAATAAACACCAAACAGCTTTTAGATATTTTGAAATTATAATTTGTTGAATTAAAAATCTTCCAGGCAAATATTCGTATTATAAAAAAATATTTTTCTGTGCTAACTTTCAACTTAAATATTATATACAAATATATATATAAAATAAAGAAAAATATTATTATTAATATCATCCCCCACGAATTTGGACAAACCAAATATAAAGGAAAACTATGTATTCTAATGATGAATAAAATAAAATGAAATTATAAAAATAAAATGAACCTGCTTGTTTTGAATAGATTGTTGATTTGGGTACTACTTCATAAATAGAATATATCCTTTTGACAAGCCAAAATTTATAAATGATATTATAAAATAATACACTGTTCATCATGCTAAACAATGAATATCATAAATGCCCTCAGATTAGGTAACTCCTAATGTACTGAAAATATTATAACTGAGCAGTGCTAGTTGGCCCTACAAACTAAATGCAGAACATATTTGGGACACTATCTATAATAAATATAATTATGAACAAAGTAGTTTTCTCCACTTATCTTACATTTCTGGACATCTAAATATGCTGAGTAATGTCATACTTAGGCAATTAAAAATGTGAGTAAATAAATAAATTGATCACAAATAGCTTTATACTAGTTTATATATATATGGACAGTGGACTTATAAATTTGTAAAGAGTGCCAATGGGTACATATACATACTCTTGCTTAGCAAAGAAAATAAAATTTATTAAATAATGTTTTACTTGGTAGTGAAATATAATATGGAATATATTAAAGGATAAGATGCAATAGTAAATCAAAATACCTAGGTTAATAATGACATAAATGTATTAAAATAAATAATAATTTATTTGTGGTGGTTAGAATAAAGAACAATTCATAATAGCACTTTAATATCATTTATAGTTCACACTCACTTTAATATAATTAAATATGATATATAATTTATAATTAAAATTATAAACATGTATAGTCAAGAAAGGGTTAAATATAGATTTTTTTCTTTCATGCAAATAAAAATAAAAATATATAGAGAATTTTTAATATTATCACCTTTATAAAAAATAAGAATCAAGTAATAATTTTTATTTTATAAAGTTATTTATAATTTTAAGCTAAGTTATGCAAATATTATTTATGTTTTGATTGATATTTACTTTTATCTGCTTATTATTACTTAAATTATTGAATGACAAATCTTAGAAGAAAGATTTTTATAAACATTTATAAATATTACCATTATAATTCCAACCGTTGTTAATAAGTAAGATTATCTCTAAGCATCTATTAATATTAATACTGTAAAGGAATGGGTCATGACATTACATGATAGTAGACTTGATAGGCTGTCAGAGTGTGTGAGAAAGCTTATCTAGGATTTCTAAATATACAGACTTATGTCAACTTTGATCTCATTCCTAGGAGATGATGTATTAGCATACAAACATATATCAAGATTATACCTGTATACTCATCTCTTTTCTCCATCTTTAACTTCCATTTATTCCAGAATTCGAGCTTAGAAAGAATACACATAATATTATATTTCAGAGAATATCAACACCACTATCTTTAATATGTGAGCATCTGATAAATTGAGATCTGAATATAGAAAAACACAAGTGACAGTTTTTAATTTAAAATCATATATTTAACAAATTTATTCACAATTAACATAATTTAGACAATGAGGCTATAACAAAATTAAATAATTTGTTTAGATATCAATAAATATTCTTTGATTATTGCAGTTAATATCATTAATCCAACCCCTGTTTCTCTTCAAAGAATAATCATCCAATATCTATACTAACAAAAAAATTAAATTATATCTTTGTTTTATTTAAGTTTACACTTGTTTACTAATTTGAACTTTATTAAAATCGTAATTCATTATCTCCGATAAGTTTATTGATGAGTTTATATCAATAATGTGATGGGACGGGATCTCCCTTCTATTGTGGTTTGTTTCTACAATGATAGGAAGGACCATTAACACTAGAGATTATTAATCACATATATTAAAAAACAAATAACTAAATGACAAAATGATTAGTAATAACAAACAAATAACAAATCACAGCATTATTGGATATGTGTAGGCATTTAATGTATAATAATGTACAAACATATCCTCTGTTAATGATTAAATTCATCCACAAGCAAGCTCATTTTCTGAATCTATATTTTATTTCAATTGAAAATTAAAGCCTAATAATGCTTTTTCATTTTATAACATATCAAGAGTTTATCCCCCACCCCCTCAATCTACAGTAAAGGAAATCAATAAACAAAAAATACTAATGCATAAAATAAAAATATGATGTCAACCTAAGATCAATTAATAGACCATAAGAAAAATGTCATAAAAAGATTATAAATGTCTTCAACTATTCATTTCATGTTTCTGTTGGTGGGGTTCGGGTGTTCTAGAATGTACATGATGGTGATCAGAATTTCTCTCTTCGTGTGGCCTGCTTTGAGATATTGAGTTTGCAATTTCACATCTGAATAGTTTAGTTGGTGCTGTTTGCAACAAAGACGAATAGATGCTATGTCAAAATAAATTTGTTTTTTGTGGTTACAGCTCCATGGGTGATGACTTTTCTTTACCCAATAAAACTTCATACTTAGCAACACATGGTTGTATGTGTTTCTATATAAGTAGTTGATAAAAGTTCTTGAGTTGATCGAAAAGTAAGATATTTGCTGTTGGTAATTTCAAGTTAGAGTTGATCTATTCTCTGGCTTAAAATTAAAAATATTGTTGTAATATTGAATAGCTTAAAGCAATTTTTTGGGATTTATAATTCAAAATCCCTTTATTGTCTGGATTTAAATCCACATGCTTTTAATTTAGCTTTAATTTATATCCACTAAGATATTGTCATTTAACGATTTTATTTTGATGGTAGCAGATTTTTCTGTTTGAGCTATGAGTTCGATTTTCTGCTCACAAAATATACATGTTGGTTAGCCGATAAGAGTTTTTAATCTGATTTTTGAGAAGAATGTTGTTTGTTTATATATTTTGCTAATCACCAAAAATGAGGTTGTTCTTTTTAATATGAATTTGATGTTTCAAATGGTAGGTTCATGTTCATGCATTGAATTAATTATTTATATCATTTGTTATTATTAATATTTATATATATGGTGGATTAATAACAAAAATTTTATTCACTATTTCTTTTTTTTAAGTTTTTTGTTATTTTCTTGTTTGCATCTAAATTTGATTATCCTTTTCTTGTATTGTTGTAATGCGTGTAAATTAAACAACAGTTGACAAGAGATTTTTACAGTAAAGGTAAGTATTAGTGTTTAAATTTTATAGTTAAGTTTTAATTATGCATTTATCATACATTTATTAAAAGTCTAATTATAAAAAAAATAAATTCTTAATTATAGAAACAATTAATTGTTTCTCAGTTATAGTGCTTGTGACTAATTTTATCTTTTGGTCTTAAGTTTCATTTGATTTCCATTCTCATTATACATATAGCTTGATTTTTATTATATGTAGAGAATGTTGTTATTGTGGGTATTAGGTTTGAATTAAGTAAGGATGCTTTTAATGATTTTGGTGGGGTGTAAGACCACATCTTACAGTACATATAAAACTTCAGTTTAACTATCTTATCCTGCAGCACTTCCTTTTGCATCTTAATACTAGTACACATAAATGTAAGGTTTCATAGACATTTTAATCCTTAAAAGTTACCCTATTATTTTCTGTTGTCAATGTTATAATATAAATAGATTTTGCAGTCTTAAATTCAATGGCGGTCAGCATAATGTTTTGCTGTTAATCATTTCATTTAAATGGTAGACATTAAAATGGAAGGAACTCCTGTTCCTTTTTCCCAAGTTCTCTATTGACAATACTTTTTTCTGCTGCAAATATAAAATTTATTTATAGAGTAAGATAAGGTTAAAACACAAAATGTTTAAGGGAAAGAATGTTTTCTTTTTTCTAAAATCATTTTCTGTCTCTACAGTAACATAAACAATGCAGTTTCTATGTTTAAACACTTATTTTAAACATGTGATTTCTTCTAATTTTAATAAAGCATTGTCATCATCCAATATAATTTAACAAAGTAAATTTTTAATTTTAAATTTAACAAATACGTTGTTCATTTATTCCAGATTTATTCAAAACAAAAATAAATATACTTTTATTACACATATATGACCTGGAATTGTTTTCTTTATTTAATAATATATAAACTATAAAAAAATAACAAATGAAGATATGTGTACTACAATATATACAATTACAATGTTAATATAATTAAAAATAACTATTAAATCACATAAGAAACACGATAATAAATTCTAGCACAAATATTAATTCTCAAATTGTTATTTATTAGCTGAAAGCTAGTAAAAGAGAATTTCTTTTATTATGTAACAAATAATGGTTTGGGCATGAATTAACAGGCACAAGATTTTACTATACTCTTTATTGAAATAAAATCCTTGTTTTTACTTCACCTTTGAGTGGTAAGTTTTAAATTGCACTTTATGCAAAATAGTATTATTAGAAAAGAATTATAAGGTTCAGCAGTTCTTCAAAAGTGCTAAGCCTTATAATTCTTTTCTAATAATACTAAGCTCCACGTTTTGTGTAAAGCGCAATTTACAACATATACTCTTTATTATATAGGATTTTCTTAAGTATAATCTAATTATATATGTAATTTATAATATCTATCTATCATTATTATTTTCAACCATTACTAGTCCATTACAGAATGAAAGTTTCTTTAGTTTAATACAGTTTCTGTAATCTATAATTTATTTTCTTCATATGATACCACTAAACTTCCATATATTTCATCCATTCATCTTAACTAGGTTTTTTCTAGATCTTTTACAATCCCCAGGAATCCAACTTAAAACTTCAATTGTACATCCATAAATTCATTTGTTCTAGCAATATGCATACCTTAGTTCCATTTCAGATTCTTAACCCTTCTGCATTTCATATTTTTCATCATCTAGTAGCAATTTGAATTAATAGTTCAACATTTCAATGTAGGATTAAAATCTTTATACCATATTATGAATCAATAAATTGTGTTTGATTTATTAGAAGTATAAGTTTACAAATGAAAAACATTCTAAAAAAATATATTTGAACTTTTTATATATAGAAAAGAAGAAACTAATTAAGTTAAATAAAATGAATTAAGTAATGAGAACAATATTTTGTTTTTCTTATTAAACAATTATAGCAAAGCCAATAAAAAAATAATGAAATCTTTGCTGAGTAAACCTTAGGTTTTAGATGTGCATAAATTATTATAAAGTCACCATAAAGCTAAAAAACTTTTATTTTAAAATTTGAAATTGCATTGATATTTATTAAAATGTCACAAAAGTTCTGTACCATGTTTGGCAAGGTATAACGATCATTGCTTTTTCCCCTTATTATTTTATATTTCTTAACTTGTATATTTATATGGGTTAGAGAACAAACAGGTGTTACTGACCTCATTGAAAAAATTAAAAGACTGAAGTAGAGTTGGGCTGGACATGTTGTTAGAAGAGATGATAATAGATGGACAATTAAAATCTTAAATTGTATTCCAAAATATAGTAAAAAACACAGAAAGAGACCACATGTGAGATGGATGAAATAAGAAAGTGTGCAGGGGTGATGTGGAGAAGAGAAGCTAAAGATCAAAGATGGATTGAACTTGTAGAGACCTTCATCATGCAGTGTATTGATAATGGTTGATGATGATGATGATTTTTAAAAGTAAGACATATTTAAAAACAAATTTAAGTGCTATTAAGCAAATATTTTTTATATAAATATTATGCAAATATTTTATAAAACTAATCATAAATATTTAAAAAAACTATGAAAAATATAAATTCCTTTTGTCATTGCTAACAGCAATCATTGATCTATGTAAATGTGAATGAACATAATTCAAGAATCTGCAATGGAAGGAATATGATGTAAAAATGGAATTATTGTGGCATTCTTAACATTTTTTTTCCAGATCCAATAATAAAGTCATATGGATTTGATTTTTCTAGATACAACTGCAGTCTCATCAATAGATTCAAGACAACTCATGGTTATTGTGCTCATTTATTTCATAAATGAAATTTATCAGCCAATGATTTACTTAAATTGCACTAAACACAAACTATGAACAATATAGTTGATGATTGTCTAATATATGGCACCAGTGGCCAAATTGGAGAACCTAGTAAAAGTGATCATGATCTATTTTTAGGTTGAATCTCTTTTTTCATTGTTAAGCTGTCAAAAATTTTTCTAAATATATAGTCACTGAGAATTTGGGATTTGTACTTTGATTTCTAACCACCATTTTACTCTGATATATTAACAAGTTAACATTCTGAATTTCAAAATTACCTCAAGATTTTGTACCCAAATTATCTGCTTAGATTTGAAACTAGGTCAGTAACTATAAATTTTTAGTAAATTCAGTTTTATATTAAATGAAATTACCTTTTTACTTTTGTGTAATATGGTTCTCACCAACAAAATACTAAATGACTCCTTCTGTTTACAATAATACTGTAATTATAAGAATAATAATTCATTTTATTTATTATACTCCAGCTCCAATTGTTGTGACTATGAGTAATCAATGAACACTAGATGGTGATATTATATCACACTCTCAGATTAGGAGGCATATCCAAAGTTGATCACTAATAATAGGAAGAAAATGTATCTGGGTAGGAGAATATAGCACTGCCATCTGGTGTCCATTCATTCCTCAAATTAATAATACATGGTTCTGGATTACGCAACTTGAATAATGACTGCTTTTAAAAAATACACTGGATGTGAATAGAGAATGTTGTGTGTTGTTCCCTAATGCCATTTTAATTATGACAAAAGGTCAAAGGTGTCTCCAATTAATATAAAACTGAAACTTCTAAAATATCTCACTGCTGTTCAAACATCAAACCTATGGGATTATACAAACAATTTGGGTACAAAATGTTAGGTTGTTTTTGAATTTCTGCATATCAACTTTCTATTTTAAAAGAATTAAAGGTAACTACCTCTCTTTCACAAAAACTAGTAGCCAAAAACTAATCTGAGATGTTAACATAGCACTGCCATCTGGTGTTTTTAGATTACCTTAATTCACAATAGATAGTTCTGAAGTTTGAAAATAGAATTACTTTTTTTAAAAGAATATGTCGGCTGTAAGCAGAAGAGGTCACATGATGTTTTTAGATATAAGTTATCAATATCAGTTTTCCTTCATGGGTACTCTTTTATATATATATATAATTAATAAAGCAAGTCATATATCGCATGACTTATTTTAAGCTTGTATTACAGATATGTAAAAAGGGAGTATACCAATAACTCTAACAAGCTCTCATTGATAAGTGCACAAGAGAAAGCATTTAAAATCTCTATCTAGAATTATCCCTATCCTCAGACCGATCGGTTTCAAGCTTTTGGCTCATCTAGTGAAAAGCTAGGACATTCAGACCCTAGATCTAAAATACCAACTCAAAAACCATCCTTTATCTAATACATAACTATTAAATAGAAATTGTGAAATTTTCAGACACATAAATGTCTTTAAATCCAACTATCTAACTTAAATAGCTATATGGGTCTGAAAACACTTCAGCCTCACCATATATTAATAGCCTCAGCAATATAACATCACCAAAGCCTCAAGAGCAAAATTATAATAATCCATAAAGCAAATCATACATCATGTAACTTGTTTTAAGTTGTATTACAGATATGTAATACAGGAAACATACCAATAGTTCTAACAAGCTCTTATTGATAAATGCAGCAAGAGAATGCACTTATCAATAAGATCTTGTTAGAGCTATTGATACACTCCCTATATAACATATATATTACAAAGAAATTTAAGTCATATGTCACATGACTTAAATTTTACAAGCTTGTATTAAAAATGTTTTATATAGATCTCGCAAATAAGCTGCTAACAAGCTTTGCAGAATATGTTTGAATATCCTACCACCTCACTGAGGAATCCAGCAGTAGAAACCAGTCTGGAATTGAGGATATTCATCAAAGCTTGTTAATAGCTTATTTGTGAGTTCTCTGTTTCTTAGTAGATAATAATTTTCTATTATAAAGTGATAACATTTAACCTTTTTTGACACATGTTAAATATAATTTGTTTTAGCAATCAAATATTTCCAGTTTTATTGCAATCTTTAATGAGATATTATGCCATTAAGATACATAATAAGTATCTCTATAGATGTGTGTGAAAATAAAGCAAAAGTGTGATATTATTTTCATGTAAATAACAGAGATATCTTTACCATTGATGTTGCTGGGCTATACAACATTTCTCTGTTAATAATAATTGATGACTTCCTAAAAATATCAAAAATAAAGATATCTATAATTATTTAAATGAATATAATCTCACACTTTCACTTTGCTTTCTTTACATCATAATAAAATTTTTGAAAATACTTAAATTTAACATGTATGACTTTCAAATTATCCACTGTAGGATGAAGGTCTCTCCATCTTTAATCCAGATTCTTTGAACTATAGCAACTTTCCCCCAGATCACGCTAACAAACTTACTTATTTCATTTATTCTTCTCACATGGAGTCAGTTTCTAGGTCTTTTAAAATTTCTTGGAATCCAGTTTAAAACTTAACTGACCATCTGTTGTTAAATCTTGTAGTATTTTTCCATCTCCATTTTAGTCTTTTAATTTTTTTCGATAATGTCAGTTATCTCACCCAAGTATTTTATTCACATTCCTTCTTGTTATTCCAAAATAAGCTCGGATTCTTAAATAATAGTCAATAAAATACATCTATTGATGACCTTCCTTTTCAAACACAGAACTAGTTCATTTAAATGTTAAATTATTCTTATCAAAAATACTCCAATTAAATTCAATTCTATGGCTGATTAATTTTATCTATTAGGATTCCATTTGTATTAGTAATTTGACCGAAGTATTCAAAGTTGTTAACGTAATCTAATCCATGACCATAAATATTTATTATACATACGTACATATATGTATTAACTTGGAAAAATATTGATCTTTATATATAGGTATATAAAGTTTTTAAAATATTTTAAAGCTTCACACATGTAAATTCATAAATAATTTTAAAAATTTATGTAATCCATAAAATGGCATAAGGAAAATCATAACCCATTAACTTAATAGAGATTAAATAAAACCAGTCATCCAAAAATTGTAATAGCTTTTTTTTTTGTACACAAACATTTATAACTCAAAAATACTAAAATAGTAAAACGAACGGCTAGCAATTTATCAATAATTTGACTTTCAAAAGAAGAAAAATGAAAAAATAAATCTAATATACAAATACATTAAATTTACCTGTAATTGAAAGGCTTCATATATATAAAAACAAAATCCATGTATTATTTCTATTAAAAATTAATAAAACCCAACTTTTTGTTTAACTATATATTAATTAATACTATAGTAAGATTTTGTTTGAAATGTTAACGCTATAAAAACAGATAAAGTTCGAATTTAGCTACAAATAGATAAAACAATAGCATTAAAAATATTGAATTAATTAAAATGTATAAATGCAATTAATCCACTACTTTGAATACTTTTTATCAAAAACATTTTATTGTACCTAAATGCACACACAATTTTATGTTTTGACTGTCCTGCAGTCTCCAGAGCCACTTTTAATTTTAAAAAAATTTTTTTTAATAAAGATGGCTCTGAAGAAGACTACAGAATGATTGAAACATAAGATTGTGTATGCATGTAGGTACAATGAAAGGTTTTTGCTAAAAAGTGTTAAAAAGTGGATCTGAGGAAGACTTCAGAACAATTGAAACATAAGATTGTGTATGTGTATAGGTACAATAAAAGTTTTTGCTAAAAAGTGTTCAAAATAAAATATAAGTGGATCTGAAAAAGACTTCATCAAAACATAAGATTGTATCTGCATATAGGTACAATAAAAGGTTTTTTGCTAAAAAGTGATAAAAAAAGTGGATCTGAAGAAGACTTCAGGACACTTGAAACATAAGATTGTGTATACATATAAGTACAATAAAAGGTTTTTGCTAAAAAGTGTTTAAAAAAACTGGATCTGAAGAAGACTTCAGGATAGTCGAAACATAAGATTGTGTATGCATATAGGTATAATAAAAGGTGTTTGCTAAAAGGTATTCAAAGTAGTGGATAAATTGCATTTATGTAAGATATTACAGCAAAATAAAGGAAGTGGTGAATTTGGTAATAATTGAAATGTATTGAATTTGTTGATACACACTAGTGAAAAGATGATTGGTTTCCTCTAGAAGCTTACTTGCAGTGCCATCTATAAATCAGCACATTGAGTTACATAGCAGTATATTTTATCACAAAATGGAAAGGTGACAGCTTATCTGGATCATGAGTTACAATATGAAATGTAACAGTGGGTTTCATACTTAGGAGATTGTCTTCAATGTTCTCCTTGACTTCAGTCAATATTACAAACCACTTGAAAACTTCTTGAAAATCATGGCTTCAGTGCTATATACATTTTGAATAAGATTAAACATTTTAAAAACAGTTTTTTGAATTTAGAATTTAATGTTAGCCCATTCTTTTATCATAGAATATAAAAACACACTGTTACATTTCATGTCATTACTTAAAATCTAGACATGCTATTATCCTTAAAAATTTTTGTAGTGAATAGTTAACCTATATTACTATGTAGCACATGCATTGATTCAGAGAGGGCACTGCAGGCAGCTTGAAGAGCACTCCAGTGACCCATCATCTTTTTACTAGAATATACTGTGTTTATCTTGTGGACTTTTGAAGAGAGAATTAAAGAAAAAATAATTAAACGCTATGCGTAAAGTATACTATTGTAAATGTGGACAATAAGTAAAGAAATTAAAAACAGATTGCAAGCTATGGAGATGCAGACATGAAGAAGAAAGGAAAAAATCAGTTGGATGGAGAAAATAACAAATCAAGAAGTTGTAAAAAGAGTAAATCAAAAAGGAAGATTGATTGAGGAAATTAGAAATAGAAAGAGAAACTGGATTGGACATATATTAAGAAAAAGTGTAGTTTAATAGAGATGTTTTGGAGGGAATGGTGAGTGGGAACAAGAAGAAAGAAAGGAAAAGATTGATATTGTTGACTGATATAAGAGATATAAAGAATTACATGGAATTGAAGAGCTGGACAAAAAAGAGACCAGATGGAAAAATGGATGAATGTACTCTCTTGACATGGGTAGAATACTATTAATGATACTGGATATATATATCCTACTTAATAGAAATAAAACAATACTCCCAATATATTAAAATGTCACCAATGCAAATAAATGTAAAAAAAAAAAAGTAAAGATTACATATTCCTAATTAAGTGATCATTGAGAAATCATCTAGAGCATGAATTTAAAGAGTACTAAGCCTTTACAAACTCCCCTTCAAAGAGGAACAATAAAAAAAGTCATTCCATATTAGTTTCTTTAATTCCATTAAAAATAGCTTTTAAGATGTGTTTCAAATCTGAATTTTTTTTCTCCAAATTTTAACAAACTCAAATTTAAACTCTTACTGTGGAATAATAACAAATGTGCTTACCTCAATGTCATGAGGGTTTTTATTTTATATACCCATTTTATTTTAGATATTAAATTAAAATGTAACTTTATCTTTCTTATTGAATTGCCAAATCCATATAATATTAATATCATCTATATTCTTTATTACTTTTTACAATGCTTTTTTACAATCCACTATGACAGTTTCGATTGCCCCAGTAATCTTCTTCAGAACTATAACAAACACAATACAAATACATGAATACAAAAATACATGAACATATAATTTCACAGTATATATATATAATAATAATATTTTTGGGTACGAACCATGTATTATTTTATCAAACCCTTAATAATTCTCATAAGTAAACATACTTACTCTCTCACATAATCCATTTTAAAATAAAATTAACTATTGGAAAACATATGAAATTGAAAATAATAATAGTATATCAAAAGTAGTCAATCTTTCTTGTTATGCAGTAACTAAGAAAGTTAAGATATTGGCATCAGGAATGTATATATCTGACTTCTTAATAAAAATAAATGTCAAAGTCCTTCCTACTCATTATTTTCTGTTCTACAAGGGGCAGTTTACAAATGTAGATCCATTATGTGTCCTCTGTCATAGAAGTAATGAAACATTAGAACACTTTCTTATAGATTGTTCCTCACTTCTTCCTTGTCATACTCTTATCACTACCATGACTCCTTCAAACTCACTAACAATCAGCAAACTCATAAAAAACACACAAAGTGGTCCTTTTACCAATATAAGAATTACAACATTCATTCTTTTCACACTCTGGTTTGTAAGATGCTGTCTAAGATTTAATCCCATATCCCACAATACTAAATTACTCTTTAAAACAGGAAAAACTCTCCATACCATAGTGCCACTCAGTGCAAGCCAGAGTAATCAATGGATGCCAGAAGGCTTGTGCATAAAATCCATATCTAGTGCCTACTCATCCAATATTCCCAGACTAGTTTCTAGCTTGTGGCCTTCTGGCATCCATTGATTACTCTGGCTTGCACTGAGTGGCACTACTGTTTAGAGAGTTTTGCCTCTTTTAATAACAGTTATGAGCAAGCATAAGAAATGATGATCATGTGATGTTGAGTGGTTTAAATTACTCTTTCTAAAAAAGTAAATAATATTAAGACCGGAGATAAAACCCATGCACCAGCTGATATTATTGCAGCTACATGAAATCTAATTTCATTAACAACACAGTGACTTGGCTATTAGATATACTAATTAATATGCATTAGATATACTAATTAAAATACATTAGATATATATTGATTAGCACTTTTCTACTTGAAATCTCTTTTGTTTTGATAAGACTTGTAAGTAATATCCAATGTATATAGTAACCCTAATAAAGTTAATTTAAAACTAAAGATTTAGGTGGCCATTTTTTAAAATAAAAAATCTTTATAAGTTTAGATGGTGGAAGATAATTTTTCACAAAAAACGTAAATGCATGTTAGTAGATGTTTATATCATTTCCACTAAATAAAGTTAGAGATTGTCATCTTTCAAAATAAATATTACTGGAGTAATATTTATGTGAAATTTTACTGCGGGACTAATCACTTATTAATTATTAGATTTTCCATTTTAAAATGTAAAAGTATATTGGAATTACAAAAAAATATAATCGGCAGATATTTCTACAAAATAGATGTATTTAATTGAAATGGGAAGGGGTAGGGGGGTAGGTTGACAAGTTTGATTGTTCATTATATGCCTGTCACGAATTTAATTTTTCTAATGTTTTCAGTTTGAAACTGTTATTTAAAAACACAATAACCCGTCTTTAAATGTTTTTTTTTTCTAACTTTAATTCTCCTTTGATATTATTTAAAGTTGTTATAATCAAGGCAGGCAAAACAATTAGATTATTAAGAAAATAACAAAACTTTTTATTGCCAAAATCTAAAAACTAATCAAAGATATATATATTGTAGTATTATTATTTAATGTTTATTAGTTACTAAAGCTTACAATAGACGGCTCTGAAGTAAAATAAATGCAGTATCGTGAACTATTGTTTTTTAAAACTATTTTTAAAGCAATAAATAAAAACGAGGATACACTTTTATTTCATTTATAATCTAGATTTATTTATAAAATGCTGAAAATTATGGTTTAATATTCTAACTGTCTTATATTAGCAATTGAAAAACAATTTTTGTGATCTTTTAAAATTTTATCAAATTTACAATAGCTTTATGCAGAGTTAATAGATATATTTGAAAACTACAGAGAAGCTGCAATATTTGCAAGGAAATCAATTAATATATCACTTGACTTAATTTAATAAGTGTGTACTACAAATGTTATATAATGAGCATGCCAAGAGCTCTTAACAAGCTTTTCAAATTACCCCCATTCTCAGACCTATTTCTAGCTCTGGCTTTCATCAGTCAGATAGGATATTCAAGCTTTAAATTTATAATATCAGGTCAAGCCCAGCACTTTATCTAATGGCTAACTATTAAGTAAAAAATCTGAAATTTTCAGACATCCATGTCTTCAAATCCAACTGTTTAACTTAAATAGCCACATGGGACTGAATTAAATTCAGATACATCACATATTAATAGCTTTAAGAATATAAAATTGCCAAAGCCTTAATACAGAAACAATAATTGTAAGTAAATCAAGTCATATATCATATAAGTTAATTTAATAAGCTATTGGTATGCTCATTATATAATATTTTAACACATGCTTGGCAATAATGTTGACATCAGCATGGGAGTTGGCTTTTCATCAACAGCTTTTAATGGTATGAATGGCTGTAAAGTTGGAGGTTGGAGTGTATTGAAGCCTGTCCATTAAAGTGTGAAGATTTGCTATTTTAATATAAACTGAGCACTGATTATATATATGGCAGATGATATATATCTATATATATATATATGAGCATGATTATATATATGGCAGATGATAATCTGGACCAACTGATGAGTGCTGGTTTAGTATGAAATATGTATATTGAGAATTATTTATATTTTCTACATGTGCAAGGTCATGTGTATCAGTTGTATAAGATAGTATGGATAGTTGATGGGTGTTTGAAAGTCTGAGCTCAAATCCCCTATATTTACAATTAAAGCTCCAGGTTTGTGGAGAGTGTCTGGTTTTCAAATATTTACATACAAGCTTGTATCCTGCCCATCCCTCTTCTATGCATTTAAATGGATAAGGTCCTATACATGAGGTGTCAGAATTACTTCAGGCCAACATGGGCTTGGCAATAATGTTGGCATCAGCATGGGATTTGGCTTTCCATCATCAGATTTTAATGGTATGGGTAGCTAAAAAATTGGAGGTTGGAGTGGATTGAAGCCTGTCCCCTAAAGTGTGAAGATTTGCTATCTTAATATAAACTCAGCACTGATTATATACATATGTGTGGGAGATGATAATCTGGACCAAATGATGAGTGCTGGTTTAGCATGAAATATGTATATTGGTGATTATTTATCTTTTCTACATGTGTGTGGTCATGTGTATCAGTTGTATGAGATAATGTGAATAATTGGTGGGTGCTTGAAAGTCTGAGTTCAAATCCCCTGTATTCATTTTATTTAAAAAAATAAAGATATTGTAAAGTAAGTTTTTTATTATTTTTATTTTTTGAGTAAATACGAATGAGTGAACCCAAATAATATATATATGAATGTGCTCTATCAAGTTATTATTAATAAGTACATTATGGCTTTTTAAATTTTGTTTATACTATAATCTTATTTTATATTGTATACTATATACATAAATAGTGTTTGTGTTATATATACATACACACATACATATATATATATATATATATATATACATACAACTTTGCATATGTTTATTCCTCTGCCTAATGAAGTGTTTCTTTCTTCTTTATGATCTAAAGTTGAGTGTACATCTGGTGAAGTTCACCATAATCAGAGGTGATTATAATGAACTTCATCAGAAAATCACTCAGCTTTAGGTTATAAAGAAGAAAGAAAGCACTTTATTCATATATCTTATAATTGTTCTTTTTAAGATTTATTCATCTTCAATTATATTTTATTATTTTATGTAAGATTTACAATATGTTTAAATGTAATTATAATACAATATTTTATTTCTATGTAGTCATATATATTTAAATATTTTGTAGTTCTGAAGAAGACAGATGGATGGTCGAAACTATAAGGGAAAAAATTATTTGAAGAAAATAATGTTTGCATTATATAAAATGTAAAAAGACTATTAATTATAATCAATGCATAGAGTATAAATAAAAGAAAAAAATTAATAATAATCCTTCAATATTACTTTTAATACAGAAACAATGCGGTATGTTGAAAAAGCCCAGAAAAATATCCCATCTCCATAATGGCAACTGCCAATATTTTGATGTCATGAAAGTTAAGCTGTCCGAATACACCTGTACAAATTTTAACAAAAGAATTGATTATAATAACAGATAGCTAAAGACTTTTCAACCAAATCTTGATAAAACTTTCATAGGGAAAATACCAATTCTTATAAAATAAAAATATTAATTAATAAGGATTATAACAAAAAAAGATACAGTAAATAATTTTATATATGTTGCTATATATCTAAACACTCCAATGTCTACCAAAATTCCTTGTAATATTAGCAAACAAAACATTTCTTACTTCCAATGGGACTATTAGATGTAGTAGTGGATAACTATAAAAATCTATTATATGATTGGTTGGCATCATTTATGCATTTTTACAATAATTTATATTCTTTAGATTTTGTAAATCTTAGAGCAAGCCTATTTATTAGTCAATATTCTCTGAATGGTTTTCATGTTTAGAGAAGGTTAATAATATGGGCTAGTATAAAATGAAATTTCTGTAGTCAATCATAAATCTGCATGAATGCATATCAGCTGAACATTAAGCAAATATTTGAAAATCAGGTTTCATGTCATACAAAATTGGTGGTCGAGAGTTCAGTGCGACTGCCTTGCACTTGCAGGCAGTTGCCTGGGTTGCGGGTTTGCACCCCGGCTGATGCTATGACACTTAAAAAAAATAAATAAATAAAAAAAAAATTTTTTTTCCTAACAGCAATGTTATTTTTTAAAATTATAAGCTTCACTTTTTGTAACTTGTAGTCAAATGTTCATTTTGTATATATGACGATAATGGTATAATAGTCTATTGTTATTTCTAGTAAACAATATGTTTAAAAATATGGATCATTTTTATACATTAAAAATAAAAGCATCAATACCTATCATCCAAATTTGGTAGAGAATTTGAAGTTTATTTGATGAGGATGGGCTTAAAATTTTTTTTCATGCATTATATAATTCAAGCACTTTTACAATTCTTTTTGTTTGTACAAAAAGCTTTTAATATATAAGTGATTCAAGCTCAGACGTTTACATAACCCTCAACTTTCCCTGCCATCTCATATTGCTGACCCACCTGATCACACACATGTTGAAAAGATAAATAATCACCAATATATGCATTTTATGTTACACCAGCACTCATCAGTTTGTCCAGATTACCATCTCCACACATACATACAATCAGTGCTCAGCTTTATATTAAGATAACCAATCTTCATACTTTAATGGTCAGGCTTCAAACTACTCCAACCAACAACTCTTCCGCTGTCCATTTCATTAAAAATCTGCATGCCTGAAATTAAAAAAGACAGACAGCCAATATGTTTTTTCCATTCCAAAAAATAGCAAAGGCGATTATAAGAAAAATAAACAAGTTGCCTGTATAAAATCATATTAAAGATGATCAGTCTGAATTTATAATAGTAAATTAATGATATGCCAGTTACAATAGAAATGGACATGTGATCTGCAGTGTCTATTGTTTCAAAAAAGATTTAGGCTATCATTAATAAGAATAGTGAATATAAGCTGCATCCTAGCAGCAAATGCAATCTCAGACTATCAGGGCAATGAAATAAAACTGTTGGGCCAAACAACAGTTAAAATTACAATGCCTAACAATATTATATACCTACAACTGGTAGTGGCATCAGGTGTTCAGGTCACAACATTAACTAAATTAAAATCTGATTACTCAGAAATCTTCAACAAAAACTGATAACAAAAATGAATACAGGAAACTGGAACACCAGGATTGCCAGAACACTACTAACACAGCACTCCACAACAAGTACAGCAACAGGAAAGACTCCAGCAGAGCTACTATTAAATAGACTTCTGCGAACTAACCTGTCAGCACCCTGAAACTCAATTCCAACTACATAGAAAAAGAAAACAGCAAGATAAAAGAACAAATGGACAGTCATGTGCTTTGCAGAAGGTACTATGGATCCAAAAATGGATACCAGCAGTGGTTACACAACTGAAACGACTCTACACTGCAGTAGTTCAAACAGAAGATGGTTATCAACATCATTGCCACCTAAACCAACTTAGACTGAATTGTACAGAAACCAAAGACAGCAGCAAACAATCTGGCACAAGTACAAAGATTAAAAATGAAGACCACCAAACTGAAGACAGCAGCAAACAACCAAGGAATAGTCCATCAAACAAGAATGATGAACAAGACAAGAACAGTAATAAACACGAGAAACTAACAAAGTAGACAACACATGACTACATTTTTCAGAGCTAAATTTAGCCAGGGGAAGGGATGTCATTTCTGACCTTGCCATCAGAAGTGGACTAGTCCAGATTCCATTATTATCTGATCAGACTGACCATGCATTGCTGCTAATCAAAGTGTAAACATGTGGACAACCAATGTGTAAACATGTCCAAAGGGTAAAAACAAGTATGGCCAATGTGCAAACATGTGCATAAAATTCTACTATTGGTTAGGCTCTCTAAATCTGATTGCTGCCAGTAAGGTAAGAGATCTGGCAATAAATAGTCAACCTTTTTGGAATAAAGCCAGAGAACATCTGTCTACCTATATGACTGAATGTGTTCCCCATTGAAACCACTTCCAACAGTGAATATGTTTCTACTATATTTACTACTGATATGTCGACGCAGTGAGGCAAGTCGCGATAGGACTGGAAGCTGCTACAATTACAACAGACTTGAGGCAAGCGGTCTAGTACAGCTGAGTCATTTACCAAACTCAAGGCAAGCCGTCCAGTACATCTAGAAGAGTTAAGACTAGAACTCATGAGGGAAGCTCATATATACAGCTGGAAGTGAGTTCAATCATTTGGCATGACCAGCTCATTATTGACTAAGTTATACATCAAATTGTATTTATCGATTGTATAATATGCATGTATAATTGTTCTAATAAATTATACATATTAAATAGTGAGTGTTTATATTTTTATTGATATTACTGTTGGTTTGAGTCTGAACCCTGCAATTCAGCCAAATACAACATATAGTTTCATTGCTTTTTTTAATTTTTATTTTAAATTATCGATGTTCAATTCTGAGTATATTTGCATCTTGTGATTTCTGGAACTTAATAGTGCTCTAATGTTGGTAAAGTATATTAACTATATTACTAAATGTCATTTGTCTCTAAAATTGAAATTTTGCAATTTGCTTATATACTTTTAACGTTACACAAACATATAGATTATTAAAACAGTAGAAACTCATTCCGTATAGTAGTACCACCCAGTGGAAGTCATAGCAATCAATAGATGCTAGAAGATTTGGGTATCAAAACGCTGTCTAATGCCTACTCATACAACATCCCCATACTAGTTTCTAGCTTTGGTCTACATCATAGGAGCATTGGATCTGAGACCACTACGCCTAGATGCACAACCTTTCGAGAAAGATTAAAAGTTAAGATTATTTTTGATTTTATTATTATTTAATTTATTAATATTTAAAAAGACATCAGAATTACAAATTTGATTAGTATTACAAAATATTATGTGATTGAAATATTAAAACAACCAAATTATAAAATGAAATTGATAGAGAGATGAATGGATGGATGAACATATGACAGATAGGTGGACTGATAGATAATGATAACTGGATAGATTGATAAAAAGATATACTGGTAGACAGATATATGAAACAGGGAAAAAGAATATGAGAAATAAATAAATATTTTACTACTTTTTAAATAATCCCTGTGAATCGAATTTAATAATTAAACTTTTCTTCTTAAACTTTTACTCATATCTGTATTTGACTTCTTATTGATATTTTATTACTCTTTTGAGAAAGATATTTATTGCTTCCTAATTGGTTTAGCAATTAAAACACCTTTTTTTTTTTTTTGAGAATATGCTTACGGTTATTGTTGATTTAAGCTGACAATTTTTTATTTCTTAGCTATAATATAATATTTCTTGGCGTTATTTATTTACGAACCGAATCACTAATTAACGCGGATAGGTCATAAGCTTATTAATAACAATAAAACATTTCTTCTGATTTATGGCATCAGATAATAATTTCAATTCATCACCAATTGGTTTTCCAACAAATTGCTTAAATAAAGCGTTGCTGGTTTTCGCCCACGTTTGATAAAGTTCACTAAAAAAGTTTTCTCTTATAACTTTATTTAAAAAAAATTAATGTCTAGCAATTATTTAATTAAAAGTGTTTTAATTAAAATAATTTTGATTTATACACTTCATCTTAAGAAACCGAAGATGTAGTGGGCATATACTAAGAAATAGAGTAATTATGATGAATATTTTTGTAAGATGTATGCAACTAAAAATAAGTTATTTGATGACCCTTCCCCATCCCCCCCAAAAAATTATCAACAATATTTGATTATTCGAGCAAAAATTCATAAAGTCTTGGAGAAGAGGATCCAATTGGTGCGCAGAACTCGAGTTTTGGAAAATAACTATAGCTTATAAAAAAATGTTTAAAAATTACCAATAACAAATATTAGTTACTGTTATAATGGGTTCATATAGTAATGGGTGTGTGTGTCGAAAGTCAAGATAAAGGTATTATTAAAAATGTTATAAATTAATATACATGTGCTCTGCACACAGATAATGAAGCTATTAATTATCTGTGAAATTATTAAAATTTACCGCCAAGCGCTTTCGGGACAGTTTATAGTCACATATTCATGGCGACTTGTATTCGATTACTAACTATAATATTAATGCAAATTTTATGCAAATTTATATGCAGATGTAAGTAAAATCTTAACTAAAAATGTTATAATAAAATCGGATAATATATATATAAAAGATGGTAATAATAAAATTAATAGTGATGGTGAGTATATTGGTTAAATAAAGGATAGAGGAAATATCAACATTAGTAGTAATAAGATTATTCAATTAATAAAGATTCGCCCCAGATGTTTAACTCTAAAATTTTATTTATACGATCGAATAATAAATTTTAAATTAATTCATATATTTTATTAATAGTCAAATAACTTTATTGCGGGAGAGTTCATGACAAATATGAAGTCAAGAAATATTGGGGTTGAAATTGATCGGAGAGCGGTGTTCTCTAGTGTTTGACTGCACAAAACCATATCATGCATGAATGCAGAGATCGAGTATCAGACCCTAGAGGGTAAGTGCAGCGGTAGATTGTCAAACACCGGAATGTAAGGTTTTTAAATAGATTTCAGTTATGGCTCTTCGGGCACTAACTTCTTATGAATTTCTGAGCAATAAAGCCTCGATTATTTCTTTTGTATATGATATTATTTAAATTAATAAATTAACATTATTATTGTATATAGACCCATCTATCTATCTATCTATCTATCTATCTATCTATCTATCTATCTATCTATCTATCTATCTATCTATCTATCTATCTATCTATCTATCTATCTATCTATCTATCTATCTATCTATCTATCTATCTATCTATCTATCTATCTATCTATCTATCTATCTATCTATCTATCTATCTACCTACCTACCTACCTACCTACCTACCTACCTACCTACCTACCTACCTACCTACCTTCCTACCTACCTACCTACCTACCTCTGTCTGTCTGTCTGTCTGTCTATCTATCTATCTATCTATCTATCTATCTATCTATCTATCTATCTATCTATCTATCTATCTATCTATCTATCTATCTATCTATCTACCTACCTACCTACCTACCTACCTACCTACCTACCTTCCTACCTACCTACCTACCTACCTCTGTCTGTCTGTCTGTCTATCTATCTATCTATCTATCTATCTATCTATCTATCTATCTATCTATCTATCTATCTATCTATCTATCTATCTATCTATCTATCTATCTATCTATCTATCTATCTATCTATCTATCTATCTATCTATCTATCTATCTATCTATCTATCTATCTATCTATCTATCTATCTATCTATCTATCTATCTATCTATCTATCTATCTATCTATCTATCTATCTATCTATCTATCTATCTATCTATCTATCTATCTATCTATCTATCTATCTATCTATCTATCTATCTATCTATCTATCTATCTATCTATCTATCTATCTATCTATCTATCTATCTATCTATCTATCTATCTATCTATCTAATCTAGCTAGCTAGCTACTTCTGTATGTATGTATGTATGTATAAACTGTGGCTGAAAAGTATATCTAGAACGATTGTATGAATGAATAATATTACTGTAATGTAATTTTTACTACATCACTGTTATGCAAGGTAAAAATTATTGGATATTTCTAGTCTAATGAATGGCTAATAAAAATTATTAATCTATTGTATACATGTTTGTACATATATAATTTTGAATAGTAGTTTTCAATAAATTATTTAATGAAGTTTAAGTTTTAAAAGTAAGTTTATAAACCAGAGATAAATAAAAAGAAAAAAAAAAAAGGATAAAAGAGAAATAGTCTGGTTGAAAACTTACTTGGTATTTAACTTTTTTTTTTTGAATGGAGGTCAAAAAGTCAGTTTTAGTATAATTTATTTTATATAATTTAGTACTCTAATCAAAAATTCACTGCACCGGTAAATAAGTTGAAAATTATTATTATCATTTTTAATTAATTAGCTACATACTTATGTAGAAAAAATAATATTAGGGAAAAATTAGAAACAGATCATTTTCCATTATAATCTTAACTTTTACACAATTGTGTGTCTAAGAGTTCAGATTATAAAGTAAAATGTAAACTAATTCATTGGTCAATTTTTCATATATGTAGCTTTCAGCTTGAATTGAGTTTCTGGAAAAATAATTTTTTTTTTTTTTACATATTTATAATTAAAAATTACTTTTCAAATAACTAAAACAATAATAAGCATTTAAAAATAATTAAATTATCACCTGAAATAAAAAAGTTTTTTCATTTCTGACATTAGTAAAATAGGGTTAATAAAAGAATGTCTACCATATAAGTTTAAATATTTTTTAAAAATATATTTTTAATATATAAAATGTTTTGCTTTTTTAAAATATATATTTTGCTTCCAATTAATAAAAATGTTTCTAAAAGTAAAAAAAAATAGCTATAGAAAAAACAAATCTTTTTGTTCTAGTAATATAACATAAATGATGGTTACCAAAATTCTCACGTTGATATTTGAACTTTAATCTTTCAAATGCAAATTCTATCTTTTTATTTTGAATGCACTCTAATGAGATTTTCATCCATATTCTTTTATATTTGAACATTTTATTTTTAAAATTAAATCTTTTTTCTATGCCATATATTGATAATCTTTGCATTGTTTATTACAAATCTAAGTTTTCAAACAATAGACATTCCAAAAGTTAATATTTGACCTTTGCAAAATATGAAAATAAATTTCTAAGTGAAGTTCTTATTTATAACAATGGCACTTGGCCTTATTGGATATAATTTATCTCTTCAAAAGTTAATGGAATGAAATATTAGATATTTGAATTCCACTTTCTAAAATCCAAAGAAATTTATGGTTAGTTGTTGTTGTTGTTATTATTATTATTAGTAAATAAGAAAATATTTTATCTAGCGCTGTGCTTGCAATTATATTTCATTCCAATATCAGCCTTTCAAGCTAATTGAGCACGCGCCTTTGAGAGTGTTAAATAAATGAATACTCTCTTCTTCAATCCGAGATATAGCATTTATGCAGGAATAAAAAGAATCCCTCTTATTCCTACGACTCAAATTCTTTTATATGAGCAAATCTGAAGAACTTCTGAAGAGAGCGTAAGTAGATTCTCACTTTAAATTACTATATCTCAGATTGAAGAAGAGAGTATTCATTTATTTAACACTCTCAAAGGCACATGCTCAATTAGCTTGAAAGGCTGATATTGGAATGAATTATTATTATTATTATTATTATTATTATTATTATTATTATTATTATTATTATTATTATTATTATTATTATTATTATTATTATTATTATTATTATTATTATTATTATTATTATTATTATTATTATTATTATTATTATTATTATTATTATTATTACTACTGCTACTGCTACTGCTTCTGCTGCTACTGCTACTGCTGCTGCTACTACTACTACTATTACTACTACTACTACTACTACTACTTTATTATTTATTATTACTATTATTATTATTATTATTATTGAAGAAAAAAATATGTCAAAAGTAAACATTAAAGTTATTGTTATTAAAATTAAAAAAATTTTTTTTACCAGTTTTGACAAAAGACAATTTTTTTAGTCAGTAAAAACTGCTTTATTGTAATGAACTTCTTAAAAGTTGTCTTTTTAAAAATAAATGTTTTCCAATAAAATTTTGTAGTGATGTAAGTTTTTGATTTAAAATAAGTATTTTATAAAATATTGCACAAATAACCTTTAATATGTAAAGAAATTAAGGAAAATTATAATTTTCATTTTTGCATGTAATTTTTCTTTTTTTGTTGTTTCAGGCTAAAACACTCCAATCATGAAATTGCCATTTCTATTGCAATCTAAAGAGGCAGGTGTCACTGTTTTCATATGCAAATTAGATTTGCAATTTTGTAAATGTCTGAAATGATGCTGACATTTTCAGATTTTTTTCCAACTAATAATTTCATAATGATTTCAGCAGCAAAAGAAAATTCTTGATAGTAATCTAAGGTTATGAATAAGTTTAAAACATAGGTGAAGTCATTCTATTCTTGACACTTTGTTATTAGAGTGTTATTTATTTACAGCCTGAGGGGAGAGTGATTTATTCCATTAATTATATATACATCAAGCTATACTATTTTAATCTTTCACATGATCACTACAATTTCTCTCTAAAGCATACAATGACACTACTATGCTTTGACTTTACATCATTGTATTGTGGCTATTTTGCTTGTTTTGCATTTATTTCTTAGTAAAAAAGTGAAACTAAAATAATGTTTTATTAATTTAAAAAAATACTCAAGATGGCAATATCCTACAGTCACCAATCAACAAATAGCAAGATTCCACCTACAACATTTCTGATTAGTAGATTCTAATTCTCTTTGAAAGAGCAGTGCTTGGGAGAATTTATTATTTTGTTATAATTTGAAGAATGAAAACATATATTTTCCACAGTCTATATACTTATGATTATTTTTCATAAATATCTTATATATAATATTCTTATTTTTTTGGTTGTCAGATTGATGAATGTATGTTTGAAAAATTAGGGATAAGTAATTAAGTATTTGTTTTATATTTTTAACTTTATCATCATCATTATGTTCAACTATTATCAATATACTTCAAGATTAAGATCTTTTCTCCAATCCATAAGTTCTTTTGCTTATATGTTTAAAAAAGAAACATTTTTATCCAATCCAATTCACATATCTTTTTCTACATCTTGTAAGTCGGTTTAAGTTTACTATGATACATGAATATGTAGATAATCATTTATTGACCAATATCTGAATATCAATTATGTTAGTTATATTATGGCTATGTGAAAGATTAATGCTAAACTTTCTTGTGAACTCAGATATAATGCTTAAGTTCTGAGAATGGCTGAATGTCGGCATGAAAATGCTCTAATCATTATACCATGAAATCCATCAAAGTCGAACCAATAAGTCACAAGTATAAAATTATTAAAGAATAAAAAGAATATATATATATTTAATATGTCAAAGTGTCGGCCAGAAAGCAAACCCCAGGACAACTGCTTGTAAGGCAGCTATGCTAACCACTCGGCCACTAATGCTTGTCAAAGAAAATAATTTTTACTTAAGAAATTTGAAAGAAAAGAGAAGATGGTATTATATATATCTTTTTAAGAATAAAAAAAAATCTATTGAAAAAAAAAAGTGCTTGCTGAAATGAAAATAAAAATGAAATTGATATACATCTTTTAAAAAAAGGTTACTTAATTAATTATTCCTAGGAAGATATGTACAAAAGATAGAAAGATTTAAAAAAGATGTTGAATATTAAAGTAAACTTTCTACTATTAAATAGATAACTGACCTAAATAAAACATTTTTATTGGTGATTATTTATCTTTTCAACATATATGTGTTCAAGTGTATCAGTGTTATGAGATAGTGTGGAGAGTTGTGGATCATGTGAAAGTCTGTGCTTATATACCCTATATATTACATATATAGACACATGTATATAAGCCTGTGGGTTCCAGTTATTACATAGTAGAGATGTCTGCCCATCCCTTGTATATGTATTAAATGGATTATGTCCTGTACATGAGGGCTCAGATTGACTTTAGGTCAACATGGGTGTGACAAGAATCTCGGCCTCACGGTGGCCTTTGAGCATTCCATCATCAGATTTTCAATTGGATGGACGGTTGAAGAGTTGGAGTGTGGAGTAGATTGAAGCCTGTCCATTAAAGTATGAGGATTGGCTATCTAATATATATCCGAGCACTTATAGCATATATGTATAGAGATGGTAATCTGGACCAACTGATGATTGCTGGTTTAGCATGAAATACGTATATTGGTAATTATTTATCTTTTCAACATATATGTGTTTAAGTGTATCAGTATTATGAGATAGTTTGGAAAATGGTGGGTCATGTGAAAATCTGTGCTCATATACCCTATATATTATTGTCTTTTTGTATTATTATTAAACTGCACTTTAACAGTCATTGTGTTGTGATATTTTTTGTTATTATTATTAATTCAATAATTCTAAGCATCTAATTTTATTAAAGTTTGTGCTATAATTCCTAGTATATAACAAAAATAAGCTATTCATTATTTGCATTACGGTATTTTTATGTCTTGAATAAATAAAATGATGTGATGTTGTCATGGCAAGGTTTTTACCATATATTTATTTTATAGTTAATTATCAACTATCAAGCCATCAAATATTGGGCTAATATGATCCAGAAAGAACGTAAATAAAACAACAACAACAACAAAAATATTTGCAAAAAACATGTCCTTATTTAAAAAAGATTATTTACAAAGTGAAGTTATTCTAATAGAAAAAAATTAAAATTGTTACATTTTTATTTATAACTGTCAAACTCACTCCACTCACAACATTGACACCATCCATCTCAGATAAATACAGTAATGATTATTACTAATCATTTTCTAAACTAGAGATCATCTCTAGCACAGATATAAACTTTAAACCTCAGTTAAAGTTTAATATATCTGATTTTTTAATTTTAAACATACACATATATGGAGTTATTCACCTTTCTCTTTCCCATGTGTAATATTTTTATACATATATTAAATAACTTCCATACTTCCCCATTCTTTTTAAATTCATATAAATAAAGATACAATAAAAGACAAATGACTCCCAAGAAACATTTCAAACAACATGAAATGCATCTTGGGGGGGGGAGGCATTTGTCTTTTATTTTATCTATTTATAATATATAGGGTATATGAGCACAGATTTTCACATTACCCACCACTCACCACTCTTTCTCATATTACTGGTCACTTGAACACACATATATCAAAAAGATAAATAATCCCCAATATATGTATTTCATGCTAAACCAGCAATCATCAGTTGGTTCAGATTATCATCTCCACACATATATGCAATGTGCTCAGATATATAGTAAGATAGCCAATCCTCATACTTTAATAGACAGGCTTCAATCCACTCCACACTCCAACTCTTCAGCCGTCCATCCAATTGAAAATCTGATGATGGAACGCTCAAAGGCTATCCTGAGGCCGAGATTCTTGTCATACCCATGTTGACCTAAAGTCAATCTGACGCCTCATGTACAGGACATAATCCATTTAATACATATACAAGGGATGGTCAAACATCTCTACTATTTATACGAATTTAAAAAGAATGGGGAAGTATGGAGGTTGTTTAATATATCTATAAAAAATTAAAATTATTGTATTAGAAATATATTTTTTTAAAAGTTTTTATAAAATCAATAAACTTGCTTTCTATCAGAAATTAAAAATATCGGAAAATATCAATTTATAAAAAAACAATATCATCCTACTTGATAAATTAAATTTTAATGAAAATGTTTCCTTTACTCAAAAATGATAATTCGAGTTTAATTAACCTTAAAATAGTTTTAAATTATCTACAGTTTTAATGCAAGTTGGTTAAATAGAAACATAGGTAAAATCTATTACTTTTACACTATATAAAAAACCCAATTCGTTTATATATTACATTACATTTATTTTATCTCTATTAATATGCACACTTATTACGAACTTTTCAATAAATGAAGATTCAAATAGGTTTATCATTTTAAAGTTTTACTGAAATAATAATAAAGAAAACCAAATGTAATAAATAATTTATAACCATTTTGGGGGAAAGTACAAATAACCTCCTGCCCTTGCAATTAAACCGATAATCTTTGCTTCTAGAAAGTGGATATTTATTAACTTAATAACTACGTTTAATTCAGCATTCTGTTAATGCAGTATTTTGACAGCATTCAATTTAGATTCACTTAAAAGGAATAATAAAAAGAATTAATTTACAATAGGAATGTTAAGAAAAAAAGTGTGATTTATAATATAGTTGAATTGGATTAAAGTAACATGTTCAAATCTCTAAAATCTATTATTTATAGACAAATTTCTTATTTATATATATGTGTGTTTGTTATATATTTTTATTATCACTGTTTTGTGCAATTATTTGAACTTTAAAAATATAAACAGAGTATAAACTACTAATAAAATGTTATTGACATATAATCGAAAATTGATATGCACTCTCCCGACAATAATGGTTTTAAAAGTATAGGTGATGCACCTATGCCCAGAGCTTATTCTTTAAATAAACCAACAATTATTGACTATACCTAAATTAGGGCTTGAACTTATTACGAGCCTGATTTTTAAATCGGCATATTACTTGCACAAGTTCAGTTTATATATTCCAGGAAAGAGGAAGTTTCTCATTTTTTAACTACCTGTGACACTGAATCTTATTAGTTTTTATATATGTAATACTTCGTGATATAGCGATTTATATATATATATATAATATTGATGAAAGGAATGTATTCTTTACATATGCTAGAAATTGTCATGCATGGAGGAAACATGTTCTTGTTAATTTTGTAGGCATATTTGTGAAGAATAGTTGCCTTCGACAATATTACACACACACACACACACATATATATATATATAAATTGCTACCTTATTAATTATAACATATAATAGGTAAAAATTAAAAAAATAAATCTTATTAGTGCCAGGTAAAGATCTTTTCTACAACCTCATATAGAACTTCAGTGAATGAGAAGCCTTTTTTGTGTGAATTTACTCTGTGTCATCTCAGCTTATTCTCAAATGATGAACTTGTTCTTACTATAATATTATCAAGATTGGATTCAACTTACCATAAAAGGAAATAAATACAATAACATAGCAGGCCAATTGGAAAGCTAGATCATTGAATCTAATTGTTTGGGGATCTTGCAGAGAAAAAGCTTCAGATGTTCAGACATTATCAGGCAGTGGCCAAATGTTGAATGGTAGTAGATATGTTGTCCACAATATTGTCAAGATTAGACAGCATGCTTCAGACTAGAACAGGAAGGTGCTATCTATAGTCATCACCCCATCTGCATGAGTCAAACCACCCATAGTCTGGAAGCATCACAGTCCAAAAGAGAAATTACACAATTCTTTCCAAACATTTGCTGTACCACTACCAACTAAACTAACATAGTTTTCCAACTGTAATTGAGGAAAACCATTATATCTAAATATTTGAACATACTTTGTACATAAAATGATATATATATATATATATATATTATAACCTAAAAAGAAAGAATGAATTCCACTCAATCATTCCAAAACTACAACCTGAAATATCGAGTCAATATTTATAATAATAGCATCGCTCAGTACCTTATGAATGATCGAAAGCCAAAATAAATAATGTGCCAAAATAATAAATAAACACTACAGGCTAAGCTCAGAGGGATTTTACCACATGGTATATGCTATAATACAAAGAGCCATGTAGGTATGAATAGCAATAAATAAATATTAGTAATATAATATATAACATAATACATTTTAAGAAGAGAACTATCCTACTCTCTCTTACAAATTACAGGGATACTCTTAATATTGAAAGCATACATCATAGAGTGGCTAGGTTATATTAAGTAGCCTTTCACAAACTTTCTTTATGATTTTAAAATAAATAATTTGAGCAGTTAATCAGCTATAACCTTCTGCATAAAGCAAATAATAATTTTGTTTACAAAAACAGTCTTGTTCTTATAAATGTAATTGACCAAAGATCATTTAAAATTAAGAAAACTAATAAGTAATTTTTAGATAAGTGCTTGACTTTGGGCTGGTATTTTTAGGTCTAGTGTCTGAACCTACCATGACACCTCTCTGAGGAGTTCCAAAGCACGAAACCATGGTCAGGGGTTTGGGGAGGGGTTCCTGATAGAGATATTTTAAGTGCTGTCTCTGGCTAAGCATTTATCACAAAGCTTGTAGAGGAATTGGAAATCCTCATTGTTTATTACTTACAAGCTCAAGAGATAGGGTCATGTGATCTATGACTCTTATTTGGACTATTTATAGTATCTGCCATAAGTATTATGCAAGTTTATATTGCTACGACTACTAATATATGGTATGGGTGAAGATCTATCAGCCCCATATAGATATTTCAGTTGGATAGCTGGGTTTGAAGACATGTAGATGTCTGAAAATTTCAGATTTTCCACTCAATAGATAACTTTTAGATAGTTGCTTGGCTTTGGGTTGGTATTTTTAGATCTAATGTCTGAACCTACTCTGACACCTTTCTGAGGAGTGCCAAAGCACGAAACCATGGTCAAAAGTTTGGGGAGGGGTTCCTGACAGAGATATTTTAAGTGCTGGTTCTGGCTAAGCATTTATCATAAAGCTTGTAGAGGAATTGGCAATCCTCATTGTTTTATAAGTAATTTATTTCTTAGATTCTTTCTTAACATCTATAGATCAGTTTAACAAAGTGATTATTATATTCAATTTTGTGTTCATGTACTCTCAATGATCAACATAAATATAAATGCATAATAGGTTTTAAAATGTCAATATTTATGATAATATGGGTTAATAATAATATAAATACTATAAATCATACTTAATAATAAAAACATTTATTTTGAGAATAAAGACATTTAAATAAATAGCAATTTTGGAAAATCTACAATATTTCAAAGCAAACTATTCAGACACTATGCTATACAATTCACTGCATAGAAGAAGTACGTTTGAAAGTTTACAGATAGTAATAAAATAAATTTACAGATTAAATGATAAGTGAAAAATATGAGACAAATCTACGGACATGCATGGGGAAGGAAGTCTCATTTCAAAGTAGATTTTTTTGATTGTCTTGGCAGGTTGCATAAAAGCTCTTAGTGGGCTGCATGTGGCTCTCAGGCCACTATTTGTCCACCCCTGAATTAGACAATTCCAATATACATGACAAACAAGTATTTTAAACTGTTGTTAAGACAACCTTTTATCAATAGAGAACAACCAGTCAACACATAAACAATCCCAACATAGATAATGATCAAGTATTTCAAACTGTTGTCAAGGCAACCTTTTTTATGAATAGAGGTTACCCTGACAACAGTTTGAAATACTTGATTGTTATCTATATTGGGATTGTCTAAGTGTTGATTTGTTTTTAATGGTTACTATAAACCCATTTAGCTTGAGCACGATTATATATATATATATATACATATATGCGGCAAAAAGGAACTTGCTATTTATTGACGAAAACCCATTGATTTCTTTTTAAAATAACTCTCCCATTCACAAACATGAAATCTTTAAATTAATGATGATGCTGTAGTTTACACACATGAAATGACTCATTTGCAGCTTTCTGGAGAATTAATTTGTTGATAAAAAACTTGAGCTAAAGTGTAATTGATTTAATGATAATAATCAAATGGTTTTATTACTTGGGATTCGAGTGTCAGAATAATCAGAATTGGAATTAAACCCAGATGCTTGCACTTCTGCATCTGATATTCTTCCACAGCACTAAACTAAAAATAAATGTTTAAAAGGCTTTGTTGGTCAGGATTGTGAGTGCCAGGTGGGTCAGAAGTGTAACTGATCCAAGGCCTTTATACTGCTATGTCTGATACTCTATAACTATACTACCCCATACAGCTTAATAAATAATTAAAGAGATTTATTGTTCGGGATTTTATAAGGAGTTTGAGTACCAGAAGAGCCAGGATTGGAGTTGATCCTAAGCTCCTGTACTTGACAGTCAGATACTTTACCATGTTTCCAAACCATGCAGGAGAAAAGTAAATATTCAAATGGATTTATTGCTCAGGATTTCATAAGAAGTTTGAGTGCCAGTGGATTAGGATGGGGACTGATCAAAGGTCTTCATGCTTGAGAATCCAACTCTCTATTACTTCCAATGAGCCAAAACTGGAATTGATCCAAGGCTTGTACACTTTGCTATCTAATACTAAAATAATCAAATGGATTTTTGCTCAGGATTTCATAAAAGGTTTGACTGCCAGGAGGTCCAGAACTGGAATTGATCAAAAAATCCTTATGCTTGAAAGTCTGACACTTTGCCACGGCACTAAACTATGCAGGCTCAAAATGAATAATAATCCAATGGACATATTGCTCAGGATGTCATAAGAAGGGTGCCAGAAGATATAGAATTGGAATTGATCCAAGGTCCTTATGCTCCAGAGTCTAACACTACCATTATTCCAGCAGGCAAATGACAATTCATAAGAATTTTAAGCACTGGAAGTGGCAGTACTGGAATTGATCCAAGGCCCTTATGTTCTAGAGTCTACCACTTTATCACTGTACTTAACCAAACATGCAAATGACAATTCATGAGAATTTTAAGCACTGGAAGTGGAAGTGCTGGAATTAATCCAAAGCCCTTATGCCCCAAAGTCTAACACTACTATTATTCCAACTGGGCAAATGCCAATTCATAAGAATTTTAAGCACTGGAAGTGCTGCAGTAGAATTGAAACAAGGCCCTTATGCTCCAGAGTCTACCATTCTATTACTGTACTTAACCAAACAAGGAAAATGACAATCCATGAGAATTTTAAGCACTGGAAGTGGCAGTACTGGAATAGATCCAAGGCCCTTTTACTCCAGAGTCTCCCACTTTATCACTGTCTTAACCAAACAGGGCAAATGACAATTCATGAGAATTCTAAGCACGGGAAGTGGCAGTACTGGAATTCATTTAAATCCCTTTTGCTCCAAAGTCTACCACTTGACTGAACAGGACAAATAACAATTCATGAAAATTTTAATCACTGGAAGTGGCAGTACTGGAATTGCTTCAAAGACCTTGCACTCTAGAATATGATACTGCTGCACTGCACTGCACCATGTGGTACATTTGAATTTTATTAATTTCAATTAAAATGTTTAGATGTCAGTAGTATATGGAAAATGATAGAAAAAAAGACTGTGACTATGTTTTCAAAAGCAGTGGCACATGCTTTTAACTGAAATTCTTTTATTTTCAAAGTAATCATGTCAATTGCATTAACCCATGTTTTGTTTCAAAATTTAAATTGAAAATCATAAATTTACAATGGATTGTCTATAAATCCCAATTATCCACTACTCTGAATACTTTTTAGCAAAAACCTTTTATTCTATTTATAGGCATACACAATCTTGCATTTCGACTGTCCTGCAATCTTCTTCAGATCTATAATATAATGAACAATATAAAATAAAAGAACTCTGAAGAAAACTGCAGGACAGTTGAAATATAAGATTGTGTATGCATATAGATACAATAAAAGATTTTTGCTAAAAGTGTTCAAAGTAGTGGGTAATTTGCATTTATATTATTACAGCCAAATAAAGGGAGTGATGAATTTGGTAATATTTCTAAATAGATTGTGTATATATTTATTTTTGTAAAATTAAAATAAAGATTTTTGATAACTATGATGACTAGAAAAAGATTTTATTTGAATATATTTGTCTTTTTAAGAAAAAGTAAGTCAAAGAACTATAATAATGTTAATCAGAAAGTTTTATTGCCAACAAAAGAAACATCTTAACACTGTAATTGTTGTTTGTGATTTAAAAAAAGTGACATTTTAAAATATAACTTCATTGCTTTACCTATTCTTTACAAAAATTAATTTTAATGATAGAAATGGAGATTAAATAGATTTTATTTTGTTTGAAATACATTTCTGTTGTCAAGAGCAAAAACCCCCAAGATCTATTTTCATTTATCATTAAAAACCAGTCAACACTTAGACAATCAATAACAATCAACAATTTCAAACTGTTGTCAGGGCAACCACCTTTTAACAATAAAAATTATTTGTTTATTACTTTTTCATGTATTCACAAAGTTGAAATATTATTTTAAAGATTGTTTTATTTTTATTTTTTAAATTTATATTTGTAATAAATATTTTTAAAAATGACAACAATATATAATAAAGAAGAAAATTTTATTTATTAAAATAAAAAGTATGAAAGAACATGGTTAAAAATGCATTAAAGATCAAAGAAATATTACACAGCAAACATTATGTCCAAGGGATTAGTCAGGTAGGAAAAATCATACAAGGACCACTCACTAACATGCATCTGCCTACATGGAATGTTTACTGCTTTTGCTTCTGTGTTTAACCCTTTCACATTTTTTTTTGCCTATATCACTTAAGTTAATAATTCAATATTTTAATTTTGATGTTTAAAATCTTTGTTTAATACTATGAATCAATAAATGGGGCTTGATTTGTTACAAATTTGTATTTATAAATAAAAAGAATTTAAAATATCATATTTCCAAATATTTAAAATATGTAACAAGAACAATGAATTTATATTTACTGGTTCTTTGTTATAATACTATAAATTAATGAAATGTTTATTAATTTCAATTATTAAACCTCAACAAATTATTACGAAGTCATAACAAAACTATGAAATACTTATCTGAAATTAAAAATCGCATTTATATTTATTAAATCATCATAAAATTCCAGAATAACCACCATTGGGTCAGCTTATTGACAGACTGCCAGGACCTTAATTATTTCCCACTTCTGATATAATATTACTTCAAGTTTCTTAATTCATATTTTTAAAAATGAAATATATTTCAAAAAATTTAAGTGGAAACATAATTTTGTTTTATTTTTAATACTTATAATGAAAATATTTTATAAAAATAATTAACTATAGTATGAAATTATAATGAGATATTATTTTATATAGTGCTATGTTTTTTTTTTATGTAATAGTAATATTAGTGATTAAGCCAATGCACATGTGTTTTAAAGATAAATTATAACTGAATACTCTCGATTTTTCCAGACACAAGATATATTATTTTAGAAAGAATTGAATGAATCCACCCATTCTTTCAACCCAAATGTTTATGTATGGGAAAATATTAAGTGTGTGGAAATACATTTGTTATGTTTGAACGAATGACACTTGTGAAATCTTTACAATTTACGAACCGTCATTCTTTAGTTAAAATTAAACATATATAATGAGATATTATTTTATATAGTGCTATGTTTTTTTATGTAATAGTAATATTAGCGATTAAGCCAATGCACATGCACTTTAAAGATAAATTATAAATGAATACTCAATTTTTCCAGACACGAGATATAGTATTTTAGAAAAAATGGAATGAATCCATCCATTCTTTCAACCCAAACATTTATGTATGGGCAAATCTTAAGTGTGTGGAAATAAGAGCATGAAGGTGTTACACAATCACTTTAAATCACGCTCTTATTTCCACACACTTAAGATTTTCCCATACATAAATGTTTGGGTCGAAAGAATGGGTGGATTCATTCCATTCTTTCTAAAATACTATATCTCGTGTCTGGAAAAATTGAGTATTCATTTATAATTTATCTTTAAAGCACATGTGCATTGGCTTAATTGCTAATATTACTATTACATAAAAAAAAACAGCGCTATATAAAATATCTCATTATATATGTTTAATTTCAACTAAAGAATGATGGTTCGTAAATTGTAAAGATTTCACAAGTATCATTCATTCAAACATAACAAATATAATTTAAAGTGATCGTGTAACACCTTCACGCTCTTATTTCCACACACTTAAGATTTGCCCATGCTTAAATGTTTGGGTTGAAAGAATGGGTGGATTCATTCCATTCTTTCTAAAATACTATATCTTGTTTTTGGAAAAATTGAGTATTCATTTATAATTTATCTTTAAAGCGCATGAGCATTGGCTTAATCGCTAATATTACTATTACACAAAAAAACATAGCACTAAATAAAATAATATCTCATAATATATGTTTAATTTCAACTAAAGAATGACGGTTCATAAATTGTAAAGATTTCACAAGTGTCATTCGTTCAAACATAACAAATGTAATTTAAAGTGGTTGTGTAACACCTTCACGCTCTTATTTCCACACACTTAAGATTTGCCCATACATAAACGTTTGGGTCAAAAGAATGGGTGGATTCATTCCATTCTTTCTAAAATATTATATCTCATGTCTGGAAAAATTGAGTATTCATTTATAATTTATTTTTAAAGTGCATGTGCATTGGCTTAATCGCTAATATTAGAATGAAATTATGCAATTTTTTTCTTATTGTTCAAAAGAATATAATGGGAGGTTCTTAATATTGCAATTTTAAAAAAATAACAAAAGCAACCAATCAGCAACTTTTAGCTTTGTAAAAGTCTTTTTTTTCTTCATATGTCAAATGCGTTGACTGGGAAGCGAACCCGGGCCAGCTGCTTGGAAGGCAGCTATGCTAACCATTAGGCCACCAACGCTTGACAGTCTTTTCATCTTATACTCAGATTGTTCTTATTGATTTATCAGTTTAAAAAAAATCTGAAAATATATCAATAGTCCACAGAGTAGTTTATCTGAAGTTTTTAATTCAAGAGGACCTAAAATTGGCTAAAAAAAAAACCAATTTAAAGTCATAGCACAGCAGCGCCATCACAGTACCCCACGAGAAAGTGTACTTTATATAAAAAAAGTTAAGACTGAAAACGCAGTTATTTTGTTTTTATATACATGATAATTTTTAATAAAATGATCACTGAGTTTTCTGATAGCAAAAAGAAATCAGTCCTTGAGTGTGTGTATATATTCTCGCTATTTTATATTGTATTCTGCACTTTCTTTGAGTTATTTTAACACTTGTAAATATTCGTACTAGGACTATAATCACCAAATATTGTCATGTACCAGAAACAGAACTGTTTATTCTTTAATCGATTATTGTTCTATGATTATTCATTGACAATGAAAGAACTTTATGCTTTTATTGGTATATTATTCACATGATGTGGAAATAATGTGTTCGTACAGTTTGCTCAATACTTAATTAAATATTACAAAAAAAATCAAGTCAGATGTCATATGACCTAATTTAATCTAATGCTTGATTATTCTAGCACTTCACTGAGAATGCCAGTAGCAGAAACCGGTCTGGAATTGGGGATATTCTGCAAAGCTTGTTATGAGCTTATTTGCGAGCTCTATATATAACATTAATTAAATATCTACTGAATTTAATGTTCCTCAATAATATATTTACATTTAAACAGCTGGAGTTATTGCAGTTCGGCAAAGAATTAGCTCCATTTAATAGACTAAATTTTAAATATATATAATTTTTTCAAATCACTATCGATTTATATGTCTGTATATATATATAAAATCAGTTTAAAATGAATAACATATATTTTATAAAAACTGCTTAAAAAATTAGTTGCAGTTTAAAATCGAAATGAAAAACATAAGAAATAATCAATTATTTTTAGATATAACTTTTTATTTAGAAATCAATAATATTATTTTTTGTAGATAAGTATGTATATTAAATAACAATGATTTTATAAGAAAATAGTAAGAAAAAACAGTTATGCTTAGATTAATTAATAAAGTTTTTACATTTGTTATGGTAAATAATTGCTTTTGAATTCGTTGATAAATTGCATACAACTGTCTGAACACTCTTGCTGAGGCAGATTTAAGTATTGTTTCTATCCTTCAATTAATCATAGCTCTGTGCAGTGAGTAATGAACTGTTTAAAGTTAAGCTAAAGTTTAAGAAGATAAGCAAATGTATCAGCTGTTTGAACCGTATCCTTATATATGTTTGTTATAATTATATATAGTTTTATTACATTTTTTTATGTTAATAAATTACATTTATTTACAAAAGAAATACTTATATTCTTTTGCATGCTATTGAATACTTAGAAAACTTTTTTTTTGCTTATATTCATTATTTATATTAGATAAAATGTATTATATGAGGGATTCAAACTCAGACTTTCACACTACCCTCAACCCTGCATCCTATCTGACCCACCTGATCACATACATGTTGAAAAGATAACTAATCACCAATATACGTATTTCATGCTAAACCAGCAATCATCAGTTGGTCCAAATTACTATCTCCACACATATATACATTAAGTGCTCAACTTTATATTGAGATAGTCAATCTTCATACTTTAATGGACAGATTTCAAACTACTCCAACCCACAACTCTTCAGTCATCCATTTCATTGAAAATAAGATGGTGGAACATTTAAAGCCCATGTTAATGCCAGGGTACATGTGTATGATCAGATGGGTCAGCAATATGAGATGTCATGGAGAATCGAGGGTCCTGTGAAAGTCTGGGTTCGAATCCTCATAGATTATATTATATATATGCAGGTGTGTGTAAGCCTGTACAGTGTATTAAATTATATAAAATGTATTGTAATTTGATTTGCATTATATACAAAACTTTGTTTCATATATAAATGATCTATTCTAGCGTTGCCAAGCCTATAAGGATTTATATGTTATTGATGCTATAAATAAATATTTGAAGGCTTCGCTGCTTGAGAGTTCATACAAAGTACGAATGCTAGAAGTGCCAACACTGGATTTGATCCTAAAACCTATATTACAGAATCCGGCACTCCACCCCAGCATTAAACCACTCAGGAAAATTGTGTTATTGTTCCACATAAAAATTATTTGCAATATTTAAATCTATCTACGTATTTATTCATTACATTATTCATCTATTTATTTGTATAATCTTCTATATACATATATATCGGTTTGGTGGTTTAACTAATAATGATTAATTCTAAATCACAAATATGATATGTTATATTAAGAAGTAGAAATGAAATACCTTAACGTGAATAATAAAATTATATTATTACTGGTAAAAGCAAAGCGAAATCAAGCTGTGCTAATGATTTAATAATAATAGTTATGGCTGCACAAATACAGAGAAATGATTTAATTGTAGTGATTATAAAATATAATGAAGGATAGATTTTTATGAACATTATGGACATTCTAAAGTAAAGGATAATGTTTTAAATTCATCAACTTGAAGAAAGTTGAATGATTAGTAATATTCATAATAACAGTAACAAACTCTCAATACAGTAGTGCCACCCAGTGCAAGCCATAGTAATCAATGGATGCAGGAAGGTTTGCGCATAAATTACCTATCTAGTGCCTATTCATCCAATATTCCCAGACTAGTTTCTAACTTGTGGCTTTCATCAATGAGAAGCCTTGGATTTGAGAGCATTGCACAACCCTTCATGCATCCATTGATTACTAAAGCTTGCACTAGGTGTCACCACTGTATGGAGAGTTTGCTACTGTTATTAATATCTTGTGTAAACAAAGGAAGTGGTGATCATGTGATGTTTTGGTGTTACTCATAACAATATGTAAAAATCAGATTTTATTTTAAAGATGAAAGAAATAAAGTTTATTTAAAGGAAAAATTATGAAATATTACATGAATTGAAATAAATAGAAATAGGTTAAAGATATAAAATGGCAGGAGCAAACCCTCCATTTATCATACTGTAATATCAAATTGCCATAAAAAGGAAGATAATTACATGAAGTATAAAAGAACAATTCATATTTGGAAAAGATGGCCTGATTAGCTGATAATTAAAATTGGATAATAAATTTCAAAGAGGAAAAATGTATGAATAAATATTTTTTTCTTAAATAATTAATTATTGAGTTTATAAACAATTAGCCTTAATGAATGTTGTAAAATTAAAAGATAATCTTAATGTATTTAAAGTGATGTAATTAAAATCTGAAAACAATCGGTAATTAGTGATACAGAAAAATAATTTAGCAAAAGCAGCTATCTGGGCTTGTTAATTGGGGAAGAGAATGTTTTGAATCATGTGACAGAGAGACTATATGAGTGATAGAGGAACCAGAGAACATATAATTGATTTAGAGTGCACCCATCTGAGTATAATTAATACTGAAATTATTGTACAATACAGAGACAGAATTAAATTAACTTGACTCTGCTAGATAAAAGAGAAATGGGCTATAAATATGAAAATTCAGATTTGTAACAGTGGTTCTGTGGAAAGTACTAATTTAAAGAAATCAAATTATTGTAAATCATCAAAAATGAAAATAAGTCTAATCCATTATACTGCTTTTTTTCTATATTAAATAAATCATATAATATAATAGAAATAATATATATATATATGTTAAAACGAAGATTTGCACGGGTTAAATATATAAAATACATATTTTACGGGTTCAATCTACGTTGTATAAAAACTTCAAAACGATCTATGCAATATAATAACTAAGCCTAAGGATATCAATCCCTCTTAAATCTACAATGATGTCTAATCAAATCTCATGCTAAAAAATTGTTTAAAGCTTCATTACATAGGTATTCAAGTAATCAGTCGCATCAGTGTTTAGGAGAGATGGAGCACCTGCTAACTTCCATGTTAAACTAACACTCATCATCATCAGCACTCTCACTCTGCATACTTATAGATTCAGGTCATAAAATATGATTTTATCTAGTACCAGGATCATATCCAGATGCTGATAATCACTACCAATGCAAGAATCAGAGAAGCCATTGAGATACTCTACAAAGGCCAGATTGTAATGCAACATAAGCAGATGATCGTGCAAACTTCTCTCCTATTTGGAAAGATTTCTTGTACTAAAACATTCTTAAATTTAACATTTTTGCTATTGGTGGGATTTTTAATGTTTTATTCAAACCATGATTGTAGCGCCTTTACAACCGTCTTTCTACCTTTTAAAACGCTGTGGATGGCTCTGTGATTACCAAGATCTGAAACATCAGTATATTGATATTAAAAGTGTTTTTTAACACGGATGAACCTTCAAAATATAGTACTTTATATATATAACTCTTCAGCAAATATTTGATTTTTACCCTTTTTAATGTCGTTGGAATTCTATTTTACCGAATTTCAATCTACATTGCATTTACAGTTGATATCTCATCTCTTGTATATTAAAATTAACTAGAACCTAGTATAACAATAACATAATATGTACAATGATCTATATAAAAATAAAATTATGGCCTGAAAAAAAACTTCTACCAATTTCAAATTCATCAATATTAAACAATTCAATACTATGTCTATGTTGATAGTAAATCTATTCCTAGAGTAGTTTATAAGATTTTTTACAGTTGTAAAATTTATTATAGATCGAGTGAATTAAGTCTTAATGAAAGAATTTCAACAATTCATAAGAGTAGAGTTAAAAATAGATATAATAGCTCAGCTTTGTATACTTTGTATATATAACTGAATACAAGTCATAAAATATTATTTGATAATGCAGAGGTTATATTTTATGAAAGGAATGAATTGAAAAGAAGAATAAAAGAAAGTCTGATGATTAATTTTTGTGAATTTGAGACCGTCGATCTCATGAAAACATCCTTTGATGTTAAAAGAAGTTGGTTTTTGAAGTGAATGATGGGAAAGCTATTTTGTTATATATATATATTGAATGTATCTTATTAAATTTCAGTTGAAAAGGTCTATTTATCAATAGGTGAAACAATGGTTGGGAAAGAATTTTAGTAAAATTTTGTTTTTTGGCTAGTTTTGTAATGTTATATGAATTTCTATTTTATATATAATTATATATATATATATATATATATCAATTTATCTATCTTTATGTAGACTCACCTATCTATATATTCTTCTATGTCTATCTATTTATCTATCTGACTCTATGTATATCCATTTAAATAAGTATCTACATATTTATCTATTTGCTAGTCATTTATTTTATTTAATTATTTATCTATCTACTTATGTAGTTGTCTGCTTGTCCTTCTGTATATCAATGTTTTCTGTCTATAATAAATAATAAAAATAATATAAAACAGCTATATATATATTAAAAATAATTATACATAAAAGGCCTTTTTTAATATATGATTTAATGCCCTTTTCAAATGTTACTCCTCTATTTTAACACTAATCAATTATTGCAAACTGAACACCATCTAGTGTTCTATAATGGAAGTAAATTAAGAACAATAAAAATATAAACATCATAAAATAGAATTAAACCACCATATAGAGATCCAATATAACTTTAAAGAATTGACTATATAATATAATACAGACTAAATAATGCATACATTATACAACCTTACATATACTATTTTATATAATTTTCCATTCATTTTTAATTGACCAGTACGTAACTAAATTTATTGAAGTTTTATAAATATATATATAATTATTTAAGTTATGCTTAATGTAATATGTTGCTTATATATGTGTTTTTATTCTTTGTTTAATAGTTTTTATAGCATCTATTTGATGTCCATATGTTAAGTAATCATCATATAAAGCAAATTTATGCCTATCAATTGCATTGTTATATTCTTTGGTTTTTACCTCTTTCTATCTATTTATCATCTATCTATCTACTTATCCAATTATTTATTTATCTATCAATCTATTTATCTTTCTATTTATCCATTCAGCTACCTACCCACCTACCTACCTGCCTATCTAAATATATACCTTCCTACCTACCAAACTACCCACCCATCTACCCACAACCACCTATCTACCTACCTACCTACCTATCTATCTCTTCATTTATCCATTTATTTATCAATTTAGTTTTACACTCACCTTTCCATTCACCTACATATATGTATATCTGTCTCTGTGTATGCCTATTTTTATACATGTCTGGTTTAGCCTATAATTTTAGCTAGCTATTTATTTTTCTTTCTATTTATTAGCATATCTATTTCTTAGTATATTGGTAAGTAGCTATATCCATCCATTTTCTCATCAATATTGTAAATTATAGATCTATCAATATTTAATAAATTTTATAGAAGATCTTGAACATAATTAATGCAACTTGTCTAACATAACTTTGGACTTAAACAACTAACAACTTTTAAATATGTCAGTAATTTAAAATGATTGTGCCACAATATATCAAATCTTATATAATGAAAAATTATAAAAGAGATCACTGAAGAAAAAATTATAAAAGAGATAAATAAGTGTGAATTACCATTTTGCATTGATTAGTAGATTATAAAATGGGCATTTATCTCTATAAATATTTTTGCAGTGATTAAAATTTTGAAATAGTAAAACAAAGATTCTGTATGGTTCTGCAAAGTGGTAGAGTAATGAACTCTCGACCTCAGAGTCCTTCACAAGATTCAGTTTGTCATTTCCGCTGTTCAAACTTCTTATGATTTCCCGAACAATAAAATCATTCGATTATTTATTTTTATTTCTTATATATTCCAGCACAAAGTCAGCTCTAACAGTTCACTGTATCTAATTAATAATGAATTTGAAGGCTTAAGTAATTGAATTTGAAGGCTTAAGTAATACTAGATGTCACGAAGATGTGAAAAAATTTCACTTTTGTTTTAGCCTCTAGTTAGTTTTCCAGTATATATATTTTAAAAATTAATTTTATAAAAACAATAGAATAAATATATATAATTTTTAATACAATGAGGTTTTTATAAATTATTTTTTAATTTTCAAGCGTTATCTAAAAATGATAACGTAAGTTTATATTTGTATTAGTTACGTTAAACAATTAAACCGCGTTTTACGTACATCAGTATTACTTTATATATTATAATTGTTATTTAATAAAAGTTTCGGATTCTGTTAGTTATTTTAACAACTTTGATGAAAATTGATTTTTTTAATATATACTTATACGGCTTTTTCTTTAAGTAATGAAACTTTTATTATTATGAAAAATGTCTTCTTTTAACCTGAAAGGTCTTATTTTTCAATTCTTATCGCTTTTAAAAAAAAGACAGTTAAAAAAACCTTACATATATATACATAATATATAAAAAAGTTATGATAGAAAAATAATTCTAGAAGTTTAAGATGTTCAGAATGCTACCGGTCAATAAGATAAACAAGTCAAAGAGACAAATAATGAAAAACGTTTAGAATATAATATGGCAGCCAGTTAAAAAGAAGAATTAAGATTATTCCGTTTTTTATTAATTAAAACCAAATGCTACTTTTATTTAACATTGCTGGAAAAGGTAATAAAGTTGTGTCTTCCTCAACAAGGTTTATAAAGTATATAAAAACACTTTTTAATTATTTTGAATATTTTTATTCTTTACATATCTTATTTAACATAAGCAGTATAAAGTAACATTTTTAAAATTATGTAAAGTAATATTTTTTTCCATATGTCATAGCATCGACCGGGACGCGAACCCGCAACAACCATCTGCAACCAACTGCTTGCTTGCAAGGCAGCTGCACTGACCTCTCAGTTAACAACGCTTGACTAAAGTAATATTTTTAACCCAAATGTATAAGGTTTAATGTTTTATTATATTTATATGTAAATATTAATTGTGGTAGCTCAAATCTAGATGAAATTAAAGCAGGTTACTGTAAACCCCCCAGCGAGCTATATAAATACAAATCTGTCTATAAATGAAAAAGTACAGAATTAGTCCATGTATACTTTAGCTTAGGTCCTATATAAGCATATTTATTGATGTGTTAGAATGCAGATGTGAATTCTATATATTAATATAATCTCGGTACACTATTCTCATTTTTTGTTTGAGGATTTTATTAATTTGTATATAGCTTGCCAAGGGTTTACAGCAACTTTTGATTTAATTTATCTACATTTCAGCTATCACTATTAATATTTTCATTTACTAACTTTATTTCATTTAATAGTGGGTTGTTAAATAAGAGGCACAGATGTTTTTTCTAATTGTTTATGGTGATTTCAGAATAGCTTACAGTTGTACTAGGATTATGTCAATATACAGAATTCACACTGTACATTGTAACAGGCTAATAAATTGAATACTTATATATGAGCCAAGCTAAAATACAGGTGAGCTCATTCTAGATTGCTTTATTTATTGATGGATTTGATTACTTTATAAATAACACATGAGGGTTTACTGTAAGTTTTGTTTTAATTATATTTATATATACAAAAATAATGTGAAAAGGTTTTATTAGTCTAAAGCAAATATAAAAATATTTTAATGAATGGAAAGATATGGGTTGGAAAAATATCATACCTATTGAAATTAGATTTATATGAAAATTCTAAATTTAAATTGAGTCTTAATCCAGTTCATTTTTATTTACTGTATATGACTTCAGTTAAATACCAATTATAGATTACACATAAATTAAACAGAAAAAAATATATAAAATAGAATAAAATCAAAGAATTGAGAGAAAAAAAAGAATCACTTATAATTAATTGGAGTTAAATATTTTTAAAAAAAAAACATAAAATAATTGTTTAATAAACTGATTCTCATCTGAAGGATATGACATATTATTTGATGGTGTTGCTATCATTTTCATTTTTTTCTCTTGCTGCTATCTACAATGCTATTTTGCCAGCAATGTATTCATTTGATAGAAACTGGAACTAAAATAAATATTGATTTATTAGTTTAAGAAAAAATCTGAAGATGGCAGTATTTTATAGAGCAAGTAATTCAAATGTGCTGGCAATGACATAGCAATAAGCAAAAAAAATGTACAATTTTAGTAGTTTATTTAAATATTTCTAATTATTTTTACAAAATATTTGTATAGTAATTATCACTAAAGAAATATTTTCAGAATTACACTTAGATTTTATTCAAATGTATTTTATTTTAAAAATACGAGTTAAAAAATTGCATAGTAACAGTCAAGCATCATAGTACAAACATTTGTTATATTTTAATAATTAAAAATGCAATTTTAAATTTTAGAACAGAAATTCTTAGATTTATGATGTATTAATAATTCATTCAGATTTAGAAGTGAAATTCAATTAACCAAGATTTCATTAATTTTTTTTATTGGCATTGTAGTAGTTGTCCAATAAAAAGTTGTTGTTCTCAATATAAAATAAAATTTAATCATAAAGTAAGAGATGATATAATGTATTAAAAAGAAATTGTATATAAAATTAATTGTAGAAATTGTAATATGAAAACTATGGACATACAGGAAACAATTACATGAAAGAGCAAAATAACATAATAATGCAATTAACAGAAGAGATTATAAATCTGCATTATACTCATTATTTAAAATACAAACATAAAATGGATTGTGTAAAAATACAAAACCCTTAATCTTTCATAAATAATATAATAGGAATAAAATATATGAAACTAATTATATTAACTACAATAAAAATAACTATATATATATATATTAATAATTCAAACAAATATATTTAACACAGTATTCAAAATTAAATAATCTATTCTTTACCAGAAGTACTTTCAATTGTTTCACTGACAATCTTTATCAACTGTTAATACAAACATACGTTTGTATTAACAGTTGATAAAGATTGTCAGTGAAACAATTGAAAGTACTTCTGGTAAAGATTGTCAGTGAAACAATTGAAAGTACTTCTGGTAAAGAATAGATTATTTAATTTTGAATACTGTGTTAAATATATTTGTTTGAATTATTATTATATAATTTAAAAATACAGACATTTAATGGTTGTAGTTATATATATATATATAACATCAATTAAAAATTGGTTTATTAAAATGAGTGGAAAATTATATAGTATATATTTATATAGTTTTATTTTTTCTGTATATATTGTATAATAATAATAATAATAATAATAATAATAATAATAATAATAATAATAATAATAATAATAATAATAATAATAATAATAATAATAATAATAATAATAATAATAAGTTATTTAATTGGAAAAGAAAGAAGTAAAGAAAAAAGAGAGAAAAAAGGAATAAAGTTAAAGAAAAGATGGAGGAGAGAAATTTTTTTATGATTGGTTCTATAGAATTATTATTGTTATATAATATTTTATATTGTATAATTTACTTAAATATAAGAAAAATGGTATAATGGATTAAATTTCTTTTCATTTTCAATGATGATGTCATTACATATTTCAATTTATTATTTTTTCCATATTTATAAAATTCAAATATGATTTTTTAGGATGTTTTTCATTTGTAAACTTATATTTCTAATAAATTAAATACAGTTTATTGATTCATAATATAGAATGTTTTAATACTAAAATGAAATATTTACTCATAAATCAAACAGGCATTAGGAAATGACACTAATAATGTTGAAATATGGAAGAAATAAAGATAAGATGTAAATGTTTTCATAAAAAAATAATATTTTAAATATTAGGAAAATTAAGAATAGGAAAATTTTCATTGTATTGCATCTACAAATTTCAATGAAAAAAAATTGGTGCACATGAGTTTCATACTGACAAGAGTTAAAATGTAGTTTTGAAGCATGTTTCTGGAAATATTTACTTTAGTATTAACTGTATTTTCTTTATTCCAAATTATATTTAGGCCAGAAGTCAAAAAATACAATTTGCATCTTTAGCCATCTATTGAAAGATTTTACAAACTTTTTTTTTCAAACTTTAAAATTCACGCATTTTTTACTAATACTTTAATTTCAAAAAAAATTCTGAAGATGTCAGAATAATCAAAAAAGCAGAAATTTGCTCCACAATGATGGGAACCCATTGTATTCTTGACAGTCTTGAATTTTGCAATATACTTTGAGACAATATTACAATTGGCTAAAAAACTTGATTTTTTTGGAAAGTTCATTTTATTTTTGCATAATAATTATATGATACTTATTATGAATTAAGAATATATATTATTACATATTTATTTTTTGCTTAAGTGTTTTATTTTTAAATATAAAAGATTATATTTTTTCTGACTGTTACTATGGAAATTATAGCAGCAGTAAATACAAACCATCTGGAAAATGTTATCAAACTAAGAAAATATAGCAATCCTATAAAAATTACTAAAAAATTTTAAACTCTTAAAGCATAAGTTGATAGATTTACTAGATATTAATAATTATTAATTCACATTTTAGAAACAAACACTAAACAAAGAAGATTTCATTCATTTTGTAAATTCAATCAGCTCTTCCCAAAGTTGAATGACAAAACTGATTTGTTTTGATTAAAATCTAATTTCAAAAATAATTCTGAAAATCAAATATAATTTTTTAGAATTTATTTAATTTTTAGACAAAAATATCTATCAAATGAAATCAATTTTTTTGGTTTAACATTAAAATGAAAGTTGAAAGGTTTTCTTAAATGAAAACAAAATAAATTGTCAGAATAAAGGAAGATTAATTATGCATAAAAATTTAAAAATGTCCAGTCATCTCTCACTTTCCAACATTAAAATAAAGAGATTAATTGAATTTTATTTATATTTAGTTTTGAATAAGCATAAAACCATGGAGAGAAAAGATTTATATTTAGTGAAGAGTTCAAATAAATTTTCAGATTTACAGTATGTTGATGAGTGCATTATTATTGCTAATTCAGACATCATAATATGGTTGTTTGTAATGTTTTGAATGCATTAATGTCAAAAATCTCATCCTAAAATGCATGAAAAATGTGCATCACTTTATGCTTGGAAAGTTATGAACTTAAGATGAATCATTTAAAATATTTTGGTAGTTATTTGAACAGAAAAATAGATGTTATATTTAAATAGTTTAAGGACAAAATATTTCATCACAGTACTGTAACCAATTCAGTTAAATTAGTTGTATATAGATACTGGGAAATTTTATTTGAGAATGCTATGCAATGTAATGGCAAAATCCTTACAACATTCAAAGACCTTGAGTTTGAATTTAGACCAAATACAACTTGGAAAATATTTTCAAACTACAAAAAGACTAACGATGAAAAAATGATACAAATTTAATAGCCAGTTGTTAAATAAACTATTGTTGAATGTTGTATAAGATTTTTAGTAATTAAGAATGGTATTATTTTACTATTTTAGAAACAAACTACCATTAAGGAATTAAAATGCAATGTAGTAGTATTAGCCGGAAGATTGTTAATATTCAATGCTACTGTTGATTTTGAAAGAAATTATAATTAAATTAAAATATAGGAAAACACTTTATTTAGGTAACATACTGTGGATTGCTATATTATACCTAAATAAACTTGTAATATTTAGTTATTTTCTACTAAAAAAAAATCAATGACAATAAAAAATAATATAAAAAACGAGAAAACAAAAAAAACAGATATATATTTTTAGATAGATATTATCAATTAAACCTGTCACTCAAAACATTCACAGGGATTATCTTTTTCAACAGAAATAACTATTTTCTTTAAAATATATATATATAAATAAACCAATTCATTCTTAAAAGTATCTCTTCATCTCTTCATTGCATTTATGAAAACTGCCAACATTTTAAAAATTGGAACAAGAATAGGAAAAGCAAAATAAAATTGTATTAACATAAATTTAAACTTAATTTTATCTCTCTCTATTAATTATGCTGTATGAAAGCCTATTTAGGGTTAGGGCAAAGATTAGGATAAATGCATTAGTTGAAAGATGTATGTAACATAAGAAACATATACTTGATCTATAAAAGTAAATTGTTTCACTATCATGTATAAAATCTGACAATATATTTTTTAAAATGTTATTTTATTTAAATTAAGCTTCATAACAATAATTTTTATTTTATAATTTTTGCTAATTGTAATATTATTTTACCATTATTATTAAATGTATAAGCAATTGGACTACACATATATAATTATGTTATCACATTATAGAAAGAGTGGCTAGGCCTAAATATGTTATTTTTTTCCTCTCCAAAATAAATATTTTCTTAGTAGAAGGTGTAATTTCTAATAAAGGTTAATAAACATTTTTATATAAGAGTTGCTAAATAGAGAGTTGCTAAGTAGATGTTGTTTATAACTGTAGCAACTAAACCTAATGTAAAAAGAGGATATACTCAAACGTTAGCAGTTTTCATTAAATTGATATATTTAAAAGCTATGGACAAATAGTAGATGTTGTTTTATCAAACTAAGGGAATGAGATTGAATGTTAATATCAGAAATTAACCTGCAACAGCTATATGAAGTTTTGGAATGAAAATGTTACAAGTGCCAAAATGATATCGCTAATTAGAAAAGTATTGTTTGATAGTATTATTGTGGTTCAAAATGGGCGTTTAAAAAAATAAAACAAATATTATGGCTATTTATAAAATAAATATATATTATCATCAGTAATAAGTCATTATTTTTATTACAATATTATTACAATAATTATTCTCTAATGGACATTTTGTTTTATTTACATTTGTTTTAACATATATTAATAAGAACAGGTATAAAAATGCATTTAGCTTAATTGATCAGGAGGTCATAAAAAGTTTGACTGCTAGACCCACAAGCACCAGAATCAATCCTGAGACTTCCCGTTTGCAAGTCTGGTGCTCTATAAACTACACAAAACTGTGTAGGATAGGACATGTATTATAATACATAACATTCCATAGCATTTTGTATAACATAATCCAATTATTCTACAAGTGCTATTATTCAAGCATCAATTATATATATATATATATATATATACAAATCAATATATATATATATCAAAGTACAGTACAATTTATATAAATTATATTCTTTTAGAAGTACTTTCGACTATACACTTTGTAGTCTTTATCAACTATATAACGTTGAATAATCAAAACGAGACAACACTTAACAATACCCATAGTTCAATTCAGATTTCTCACAATTCTGTTATCTTAACATTTGATGACTGGCGATTCATTAACATTTGACGATTTCAAATGTTAAGATAACAGAATTGTGGGAAATCTGAATTGAACTATGGGTATTGTTAAGTGTTGTCTCGTTTTGATTATTCAACGTTATATAATTGATAAAGACTACAAAGTGTATAGTCGAAAGTACTTCTAAAAGAATATAATTTATATAAATTGTACTGTATTTTGATATATATATATTGATTTGTATATTACATATATTGTGAAACGAATACAGATATCAAACTTTATTTATTATATATATATAATGTCTTTAGAAAAATTTATTTAAATATTCCAAATACATTCAATTGTTAGTAATAGCACACAAGTTAGTATATGCACAATGTTTCAAGAAGTATTATTCTTCTCTTTTCTTCAGGTTTTACTGGCCTGACTAGTGACAGTATTAGCATGGGAATCAAACCTGAACTCTTAGATTCTTGAGTATTGAAATTTAAGCAGCACTTTAACCAAGTGAGTCATCCTGCCAAAGGCAACAGTCAGTAGAAATTTCATATACTTATCTATGAGATTTCTCCTGATTTCTCCACTTTTTCCTAAAAGCAAAGTTGATTAATGGTTTCCATACATTATTTGTAGTCACACTAGATTGATTTATGGGATTGTTTGCCATTGTAATGTGAGCAGTTTTATTCTTCGTATCTTTTTTCTCTATCCAATATTTTTATATTTTCCCAATTGAACATATGTTTTTTGGTACATACATGGTCTGCTATCTTAGACACATCTGTTTTCTCTCTTCTAATCATCAGTTTCTGTTCTTGTACCTTTCAATGGGATGACTGGTCTTACCAATATACATTCTGATGATTAGAAGAGAGAAAACAGATGTGTCTAAGGTAGCAGACCATGTATGCACCAGTGAACATGTGTTTAATTGTGAAAGTATAAAAATACTGGATAAGTAAGAAAAGGTAGAAAGAAGAACATTTAAAGAAGCTGCTCACATGACAATGGCAAACAATCCCATAAATCAACCTAGCATGACTATACATAATGTATGGAAACCATTAATCAACTTTGTTCTTAGGAAAAAGTGGAGAAATCAGGAGGAACATCATAGATAAGCATAAGAAACTTTTACTGTTTGTTGCCTTTGGCAGAATGGCTCAGTTGGTTAAAGCATTACCTTAAAATTTAATACTCAAGAATCTAAGGATCCAGGTTCGATTCCCATGTTAATATTGTTACTGGACAGACCAGCAACACCTGAAGAAGAGGGGAGAATAATACCTCTTGAAAAGTTGTGCATATACTAACTGTGTGCTATTACTAACATGTATTTGGAATATAGAAATAAAATTAAGTTTTTCTAAAGACATTCAATCCTCATACTAGATGATAGAAATAGTCCAATATATAAATACAACTAAAACATCATCATCACAAACCTTCAGGAAAATAATATATACTTTATATGTTATATAACGTATCTTTAATATATATATATATATACGTGTTAAGTTTAAATAAAAACTTACTTTTAGATAAAAAATCAGTTTTTTCCTCAAGTTAGCTTTATTTAATAAATCAAAACAAAGGAACACATTATTAATTATCAACACAGTTGTAATAAATAAAGAAAAAAAGAATTTGTATCACAAAACAATGAAAAATAAATTAACAAAGAATCTGAATTTGTAAATTCTTTATAAAAAAAAAAAACTATAAAAATTGCAGGGAAAAAAGTACAGAAAAACATATTTTTGTAACATTCGAATAATGAATTTAATCAGCTGATTAAGCAGTTCTAAATTATTGTAGCTATGGCAACCATTTTTAAAATATTGTATTATTAACTGCAAAAACGATTCAAATTAAAATATTAAACCATTATATTCAGATATGTTTTTAGCAAAGAAAATTTAGATGCAGCAGTAAACCACGTGTTTAGCTATTGAAGGCTGAATTCAATTCTTAGGGTGCCTTGCCTGATTTGGTGCAGTGGGACAGTGGCAGAGTGATCCACTTCGGTCTCTTGTAGTACTTGAACTTTTTATGAACTCCCAAGGATTATATCCTTGAATTATACTTATATATTGCTTTTAGTATAGAATCAATTATTTTACACGGGCTTCTTATATATAAGACACTATCAAAACCTTTTAATATTTAAAACAACTTGTAGATTTTTGTTTACATTTATAATAAAGTATTTCTGTAAGTTTGAATGCAATTGGATTTTTTTAATATGTATTTTCCTTCAAGTTTAGACTTTGATCCGTTTTAGGTTCAATAAGTACATCATAGTCATAAAAGTCGTATTTTCTACTAAAACAGCAGTACATTGTTCAGACAGTAGTGCCACCCAGTGCAAGCCTTAGTAATCAATGAGTGGAATTTCTGCATGGAAAGTTTGCTACTGTTTTGACAGATTGTGTAAGCATAGGAAATAGTGATCATGTGATATTTTAGTGGTTTTATAAAAATTCTTCCCAAAGAATGATGGTGACTGTAGTTTTAAAAAAGACAAAGACACCAAAATATATAGGTACTGAACTGGGTTCAGATTGACATGACTTTATAAAGTAAATAATCTTGGATTAAAAACATTTGTTGTTTTTATCTTGAACTCACAGCTTTACAGTTAAGTGAATAGATAAAAGTAGGCTGTTGGAGATTCTAATATCTAGATGCAGTGCTCTCACATCCAAGGCTCCTCACCATGAAAGCCACAAGTTAAAAATTAGTCTGGGATACTGAATAAGTAGGCACTAGATTGAGATTTTATGCACAAACCTTCTTACATCCACTAATTACTATTGCTTATACTGTATGTAGAGTTGGCTATTGTTTTAACAGCTTGTGTGTGCATAGGAAATGATGATCATGTGATGTTTTCTATTAATTCTAACTCTGACTTTTGTTCTATGTTTCTTTTTGTGTTCTATTCAAACTTATTCACTTTATTTATATGATTGAATTCTACCGAACATATACTCCTCAAGTTAATATGAAAAGATGAAATAAAACTAATAAGAAAGTTTTTAAAGCACTGAGTCAGCCTTCAGCACATTACTGACAGAATCATAATGCTGAATAGAACTGCACCATTAAAAATCTCTTTTGGAATTTTCTGTTCACAAGCAATCTGTACATCTATAATTTTAAAAGTTCTATAGAATAAACTGACTGGCACAAACTTAAATTTTGTGTTTTTTATCAAGTACAACAATATTGTCATCTGTGATTACCAATCAAAAGCATGCTAAGCACTACAATATTGTTAACTCCAAAAAACATCACATGACCGCCACCTCTTATGCTTGTATATAACTGTTGTTAAAACAGGCAAAACTCACTATACGTATTGCCACATACAGCAAGCTAGAGTAATCAATGGTTGCCAGAAGACTTGTGCATAAAATCCCCATCTAGTGCCTACTCATCCAATATCCCCAGACTAGTTTCTGGCTTGTGGCCTTCATCAGTGAGGAGCCTTGGATCTGAGAGCGCTGCACCTAGATGGAGATTTTATGCACAAGCCTTCTGGCATCTATTGATTACTCTAGCTTTCTGTGGGTGGCAATACATATAGTGAGTTTTGCCTGTTTTAATATTGTTAATGTTAATAAAGAATTGCTCTTAATATAGTTTTTGTATTTGTATATATATATATCTAATGATTTCTGAAAACTATAATAGATGGTTCTGAGGTAGAATAAAAAGAACTATTCCTAAAAAATCAAATTTGATAATTAATTTTACTATTTTATCTGATATACCATTAATCTCCACAACATTGACTGTCCATATTTATTCTCAACTTTTATTCTCAACTTTATACATATATATTAAGTTATCGATTTTCAAATGGCTTTTTTCATTTATTCTTTTCACTTCACAAGGTTCTGTAATGCCCTTTTAAATATTTTCATGCTTTAATTTGTTTTTTTTTTCAATGTGACTTACAGCTGTAAATTGTCAAATAAAACTCAGATTAGGACCAAATTCCAAATGACCTTAATGGCTTCAGTCTCTAATACTAGCTAATTAGGTCAAGCCTTACAATATTTTGGAATGAATGTTTTAGACTAATTTTATGTTTCATTAAAAGTATTAAAAAAACAACAACTCCTCACCATACAGATTGTTTCAGAAAAATCTTATTAGAAGTGAAATGCTATACTGCAACATAGAGCATTCATGTATATTACTTTTTTTTTTTTACATTTTTAAGGCCATTAATAAGTTAGATTGACAAAAAAAAAAGAATTATATTGTAGCTGTGACAATATGGCACATTGCAATTGGACAAGTAATTAAGTCATAATTGAATTAAGCATTTTATTTTTTAAAAGCCTCCTGTTTTAATAGTCAGTGTATCTGCCTGCATTGGCCATGAACTGAGCTTAAATATTGAGCTGGTAAACCTTAAAACATTTTTGATGACAACAGGATTAGAATTTTTTAAGTAGCCTATGTAACTAATCATCCAACAATGAATACTAAATTAATTTCTAAGTACTTTTATTAAGAGAGTAAATGTGCCACATTAACCTGGATTGATCAGAAGAGTATTTCTATAAGTACTACAATGCAGTATTTATTGCTGGGTGATAAATGGGTTACATATATGGATGCTATTTCCATGACGATTTTTATTTTAATTGCACATTTACTTAGTATTTATCTGTATATAATTATGTATTTGTTTGGAAATACAACTTCCAAAATGATGTGTATTTTTGTTGGGATTGTTAATGATACTTAATTATGCATTAAATTACTAAACGTGACCATAAGTTACAACTTGAAAAAGGGAACATAACTTAAAATAATTTAGTCACCTAGTGAGATATTAGTATGCCAATAATGTGTACAATAAGCATTTAAAAAAGTGGGTGATGGCAATGATTTATCAAGTAATATAAATATAATAAACAAGATGCACTAGAATAACTCTATAAAATTAAAAAATAATGTCTTTGCTATAGCCAGCTTATGGCATCTTCAACCATCTTGAGTAGCAATACAACGTTAATAGCAAAGAAATTATTTTATAATTTTATATAGGCATTTTTAATTTTGTAGACTTATTCTAGTGTATTTTGTATATATATAAAATGCAGATTAAATAAACTACATATGAATAGAAATAAAATAGTGTTAAAACTATATTATTTCTTTAAAATATGGTTGGATAAAATTGTAACTCTTCTATAAACACAATCTTTAATTTTGCAATTGTGATTTATGAGACTTGATGCAAAGTTGAAAAGTGATCAGGCCTATCTCTATTTTCAATTCAGTAACAGATATATCCACTAAGGCTATAACCTCGATAATATGCGTGTAGAAATGCGATAGTAGGGACCTCTACAGGTGTTTTAACCACAAGCTTACGCTATGGAAGAAAAGAGGGGATATGGTTAAAACACCTGTAGAGGTCCCTACTATCGCATTTTTACATGCATATTATCGAGGTTATAGCCTCAGTGGATATTACTTACGTATCAATGTGCATTTAATAAATTTATAAGTAACAGATAATGGAGATGTCTGTTATAATTGCTATTGCCTCTTACAAAAAAATCTTTGGAATAGTTTGCAACCACTATCAGTCCACTGCAGGATAAAAGTCTCTCCAAGTTTATTCCATTTTCTAATCTCTGCTCCACTTCATAACAGAAAACTTTCTTATTTCATTCATTCATCTCACATATATTGTTTTCTAGGTTTTTTTTATCTCACATATATTGTTCTAGGTTTTTTTACAATCTCTTAGAATCCAGTTTAAGATTTCAACAGTCCATGTCTTATCTTCTTTTCCAAAAATATATCAAGCCAAGCTCCACTTCATTCTCTTAATTCTTTCAATAATATCAATACCATCTATTTTTCTTTCACCTATGTATTTAATTTTTAACTCCTTCTTGTTATTCCTAACATACATCTCTCCATATTTTATTGAGTAGTCTGAAGTCGCTGTATTGATCTTATGTTAAGTGTTCACATCTCAGATCCATAAGTAAGAACTGGTAAAACAAATTTAGTAAAAATCTTTTTAAACATATATGTATATTTTCTTTTAATATCAAGTTGTTTTTATTAAAAACACTTTTCCCATCTTTATGATTAAGTTTATAATATCTTTTTATCATGATAAATGCGTTAATATTTGAGTTTATATTTACCAGATTATACTAATGCTTTTACAGAAATGATTATTGCCTTTCTACAAATGTTACTGTTAACCATTTATAAAGCTTGATGGAAAATGAAATAAACACAAAACTTACATATATGATATGGATCTGGTGGTATTTGTACTTTAGTGAAACTTATTGAAATGTTTTTATGATTATTTCAAGAAAGATGTTGATAATTGTCAATAACTGAACGTCAACTAATAATGACCTCCACCAATTACAACTTGCCCTAACAAACAAATATTTATAAAAATTAATGAATGATGAAATAACACCATATCATATAATATACCATTACATGGTACATTGCTATTTTTAATATACTGGTGCAGTAATGTGTTATGAGTCTGGTCTGGTATATATGTCTTGGTATATATGTCTGCAAATGCTACTGTTAAGTGTGTTCAACTGTTTTTATAAATGTCATAAGTATTAGGGTAAAATTATATACTGCAATCAACAATCCAAATGTACAATAATTTTTTTAAAAATCACACTACTTCTGGTAAAACTGCAGTAGGTGTTAAAATTTCAATTTCTCATTATGAAGTTTACTTTATTATAATGTAATTCATAACAACATCTCCAAATGCAGTATACTCTATTAATGTAAAAGACATTAGAGCAGTTTATATTTCTGTAATATAATTTTCACTAAACCACTTTTATGCAAGGTAAGGATTGGTATCTCTCTGCTTTTAACACTTCATGGAGGGGTGTAATCATAAACATATGACCAATGTGAAAAAAATGTATGATCTCTAAAATGCACATTTTGTGCTGAACCAGGACTCATCAGTTGTCCCAGATCACAATCTCTTACCCGTATCTCTATCACTGTGCAGTACATATAAATAGCCAATTGCTATAGTTTAACTGATGTGTCAAACTTACTGCCTTCACAACTTTGATACAAGGTACTTGATGGAAATATATCCTAACTTTTATTAGTCATTCATTAGACTAGAGATTATCCAATTGACAGACAATATTTCTGTAGTGTAATTTTGACTACACCATTCTGACACAAGCTATGGACTTGTTTCAAACTTCATTTTTGTGCATCTTGGAGTATCACACATATTTCCCACATATTTGGTCATATGTTTATAATTACCCCCTTCCACAAGGTATTAAAATGAATAGAAATCATTCCCTACCTGACATAAGAGTGTTGTAGAGAAAATCATATTTACAGACATATTATTTATTAATTGAATAATCTCTATTCTAATAATGACTAATAAAAATATTAATACACTTCCATCAAGTCGTTTGTATTAAAGTCATGAGAGCAATAAGTTTGACACATCAGTTAAACTGTAATAATTGGTTATCTCTATATACTGATCAATGATAAATATATGTGGAAGAGATTGTGATCTGGGACAACTAATGACATCCTTTTTCACATGTCTTTGGTTGTATGTATATGATTACACCCCTCCACAAGGTGTTAAAAGTGAACAGAAAACAGTCTCTACCTTGCATGAAAGTGGTGTAGTGAAAATTGCACTATGAAAATATTATTTATTAAGTGGATAATCTCTAGTCTAATGAATGAGTAATAAAAATTATTATTTAGAGATGTTTTACTTTAGGATGCCCTATAAAATTCTAAAAATATATTGTTATGATTATAAAACCAATGAATATGTTTTTTAACTTGCTGGATGTGACATTACAGAATCCAACTCAGACTTTCACATGACCCTCAACTATCCATGCTATCTCATACTGCTGATACACTTGATCACACACATGAAGAAAAGATAAACAATTACCAATGTATGTATTTTGCGCTAAACTAGCACTCATCAGTTGGTCTAGATTATCATCTCCACACATATATACAATCCATGCTCAGCTTATATTAAGATAGCCAATCTTTATACTTTAATGGACAGGCTCCAATCCAGTCTGCCCCACAACTCTTCAGCCATCCATTTCATTGAAAATCTGATGATGGAACACTCAAAACTCACATTAGTGCCAATCTTTTCATCCTACTCATGTTGACCATAAATCACTCTGACTCCTCATGTACAGGACATAATCCATTCACATACACATATGAGGGATGGGAAGACCTTTTAGCACTATGTTCTAATATGTGAATTTTTTCTACAGTACAGACTTTTTCATACCTGCACTCCAATATGTAATATATAGGGGATTTGAAATCAGACTTTCACATGACTCTTAATTATCCATGCTATCTCATCAAGTGTATCAGAAGTATGAGATAGCGTGGATAGTTGAGGATCATGTGAAAGTCTGAGTTCAAACCCCCTTATATTACATATCAGTGCAGGTATGAAAAAGCTCGTACTGTAGAAAAAATCATATATTAGAATCCACTATTGTAAAATCATATCTTCGTTGGATTGAACATATAAAATGACTGAATAATTCAAGGTATCCTGAAAGAATGTTTATGGGGAATTTGAGCATGCCTGTTGAGGGAGAGTTAGACCTGTTTTCGTTACAAATATTGTCATAAGGCCATTCTAAGAAATGCAAGGTTGTTTGTTTCCGTTGGGAAAATATGGCAGAGAACAGAATACTTGGATAGTTAGACATTAGTATTGAAATGTTTTAGAAACGTTTTCTGTTGAAGAAATTAAAAGACAGCATCTCAAAACATTAAATAAACGTAAAAATGGTCCAGCATGTTTTATATATGATTGTGCTTCATGGATTGGTTTTTATAGTCATCGTAAAACCCACTTTTAGGGCAGAGTTTTGTTTTCTTCGAGTTAGAAGAATTAATAGATGATAAAAAAAATAAATATATGTTTTATCTCTATTTATAATAATTGAAATATATTATTTCTGTATTTAGAAGACGTAATTGATATTCAAAATGATTTAGAAATTTTTTCTTTCGTAAAAAAAGAAATGTAAAAATAAGATTAATAAAAAATATAATTAGTAATAAAATAAAAAGCATTTTAAGTAATAGCTCCAAAATTTGCATAAGTAAAAAAAAAATCTTTTTTTTTCTAACTTCTATTTATTTTGCAAGAAAAAGTAATTTGTGAGCTTATTCAGGTAATCCATCTTTTAAAGTTGACCTTACTGAGAGCTTTTCTTCTATATTATCAATTAAATCAATTAAAAACGAGGTTATAATCTTATCCACGCACTGATTTGATTTTCTAAATACGGCAGTCAATAAAATATTATATTAATCTATCTTTCATTAATGCGTTTATTTCATTCATTATAAAAGTACAAAAAAAAAAATTAATTAAAAATTGGGTTTTAAACATAACAGTAATATAAGATTTCAAATTATTTTTGTAAAAAATATGTTAAAGTTTTGAGGCATATAAATTTAAATCAATAACAGTTTTACATAGATAATATTTTTATAAATTTTGCTCATAGTTTGACTAATTTAAGCAACCATTTTTAATTATAATGTTTATGATATTAACGAATACCAGCTATTAATTTCCAAGAAGTAAATAGGCATACGATACTATATGTTTTTATGTTTGTTAATACTTGTATTTCATGGAATCATTAAATTGTTTTCTCCGCTATTATATAAAATTGCTTCTTCAATTTTTTTAATTTTATTTTTTTCTTGTAAAATGTTTATGTTGTTGAATTTAAATTTAATTCATTTTTGCAATTAAATTCCGATGTTTCAACACTAAAGTTGCTTGTCGTTCTAACATTTTATTTTGCTTTATTTTTTATACGATAATTTATTTTATATATATGTTGGCGTGTGTGTGTAAACATAGTCTTTAAGTTCATCTATATGTGTGGTTTCAGTATTGATTGTAATAAAACACAATACATTTTGCGAATGCACGATATTTTTGCTTTCGCATAGGGATGGTACCATAGAACCTAGAATCGGGTTATAATCTCCACACCAGCATTTATTCATATTTTGGAATGATTTTATTTCATCATTATTGGAAATTTTTAATAACAGCATCAGTAATTATTTCAAAGAAATTTTACAATAGAGTTAATTTTAATTTAACTTTTATTTTCGAGGAAAACAAAGATTTTATCATTGTCACAATGCCAGTATATATTTCTCACAACTTCTAAAAGTATATCAATTGACTTACCTGATTTGATATTTTTAAAAGAGAGATTAAAAGAAAAATATTACCAAAATTTCAATTAGTTGCTATTGTTAAAACTAAACTCAAGGTTACTAATATATCCAAGGCCATGCAGTCGGTTGGCAGTTGTATAATTATTTTTTTTTCTCAAAGTAACCTTTATTAATAAAAGACTACAAAAATTTTGGGTACACTTACCCATTGAGGATTACACAGTGATTCAATGTAACAAGATAAAAGGTACATAGGTTCAAAAATAATTACATCCACAAAAATTGCTGTAATGTGATTAATGTCTATCTGAACATGGATCCACATGGCCCAGCTGTCGAGAAGTTAACCATCACCCAATGGTTCCACCCTGGGGCCCTGAAGCGAAGACTCAAATGCTTCAGCTGAATAGGTGAAGTCCAGCATTGTGCCAAACACCACAACAGGCAGTGAGGCCCAAGTTCACCAAGCAATAAACTCTCGAACCATAGCCGAGCCATGTCAAGACCATTCTGAAAACTTCTGCCTCCCAATTAGCAGTCCAAATGAGCAGGGACCACAATCGGTCTACTTGCCCAAAATTGGAAAGCCAACTTGGGTAAAAACTAAGAAATAATAAGTAAAAAGCCAAATCGACACCGCCCAAAACCAGCCTATCAGGAGACACAGCAGCCAACAAGGCAGGAATAGCACCAACTTTGACCATGTAGCCTGCCGGCAGGTGTTCTGGGCAGTGGCAAATTTGTTAACAGCTCACACCATAAACCAGATACCTAATGTCTACAACCAGCCACCCCTGAAGAAAAAGAGGGGAGTGCAGACTTATGCCCACAAAACAGAACTCCATCGATGTTACAAAAAAAAAAAAGGCGGTGGCTCAAAACAGACCAACCGCTTTACAAATGCACTAAATTTAAAGCTAACAATTATATTTTTGAAATAAGAAAAAACAACAAAGGTTGAATAAAACTTCAAGAGCTTATTTACTCTGAGTAATAATAATGATATTAGTAAGGAATAGTATTTGCCAGTTGAGAACAAGATCATTTAGATCTCTTAAAAAGTTTATATCTCCTTAGAGATTTAATATCTATAAAGTCTCTTTAACTCAGTAGTTTATAACTCTTTAATTCTGTAAGTACCTTACTACTAACATACATTAATTCACAGATAGTACAATTAGATTCTTGATTAGAACTCTTCTTTATTAATTTCCAGAACAACTTTACTTTCATTAGTTTATCTTTTTACTAGTTTCCTTTTGACTCCTCTCAATTCTTCTGCGGACTTTTTTATCAGCTTTGCCAATTTGCATTTTATTTTTTTGCATAATTAATTTTATTTCTGGAGTATATTTTTTAACATATATATGTGTGTTAATACATAGCATTCTTTGCTCTATTCCAGAAATACACAATTTTATTCACAAATAATTTTTGCTGGTTCTGCTCATACTACAATATGCTCAGTTTTATTCTCAACACAGTCTTGTAGCTTTATGGGTCTCTTCCATACTTGAATAGCACTTGTTGAGGTTCTATTTTTTCCCCTCTAACTCTGTATTTTCTCCTCCCTCAGTATTGATAACTTTTTTTTGAACAGAGGAGCAAACAGAAATTTTTACTTCAGCTTCACCAGAAATATCAGTCTAATTTCCTCTTTTCAAGTTCAGAATAATCACTACATCTTCTATGGGTTCTGTTTTCCATTCTTAATATGGTTGATAAGATGTTTAAATATTCTGCTGTCTTCTAACTTATTTCATTTATAAGTACAGATACTATTTTTATAAACATTCCTGGTAGTCATTTCCTCTTTATTATAACTTTAGCCCATATATTTTGGATCATGATAAATTTTACACTTTCCAAATTTTCATTTTTTTTTTGTCTTTAGACTTCAGCTTCTATACTGGTGACAATTTATTTTTACTGTAACAGTTTTAACATGTCCAATACTTTTTTCCTGAACATTAATGTTCTTTACCACTTCTCCTCTTGACTTACTATCTGATGATAAATCAACTTTAGACCTTTTTCATTTGTTATTGCAGACCTTTAACAAACGACCTGTCAATCTACAGCTACAAAACATATATTGTTTAAAGTAACAAGGCAAAACTCTCTATACAGTAGTGCCACCCTGTGCCAACCAGAGTAATCAACAGATGCCAGAAGGCTTGTGCATAAAATCCCTATCTAGTGCCTACTTATCCAATATCCCCAGAATAGTTTCTGGCTTGTGGCCTTCATCAGTGAGGAGCCTTGCACCTAGATCTCAGGATCATGTGATTGTTTAAAGTAATAGAATTTTTTAATATGGCTATTCTTTCTGCAACAGTAATAATCCATTTGCCTACAGACTTTCACATTTAATTTAGGCATATCACCAATATCTTTCAATTTATTTATCATTGCTAACTTTTTAAATACTCACCCCCTCGATTTATTCTTTGATTGTAAATTTTACTTTATCATTTGTCACTTACATAATATTGACATGTGATCTTTAAATTCACAATTAAAAACATTTTTCCATTTTAAATCTGCAGTTAGGTTTTAATGCTCTGTTTCTCCACAACAATAACAAATAGGGGAGGGTTGTTAACTTTTTACTTATCGCTCATGGTTTTTCTGCATTTATACTTATTCCCAAAGTACTGAAGTCTGTCATATTTTTAAAAATTTCTACATAGTCTACAAATGGCTTCAAACACTAAGGTCCATTCAATAGTGACCTTGCATATTAATTTCTCATTGCTTAGTAAAATTTGTTTAAACTTTAAATCTCTTATTCTCCATAGTAACTGATCCAGCAATATTTTGTTGATACAATCCTTAAATTCACAATTCTTCACCACTAAGTGAAGATATACTGTAAATTTTGCTGTTATGGTTTTAAAATATGTATTTAATTTTATCAGTAACTTTTCATAAGGTATTTACTGGCAGGTTGGGATTACTCGATTTGCCACATTCATCATTTTGAACATCCATAATAGCATTGCAACTTTATCATCTGTTATTCCATTAAAATCATTTACTTTTCAATATGATTCGTATATATTTGCCATTGTCCTGAATTTTGTATATCAAACATTGTTGTCACGTTGTTCTCCATTTTCAGTTCACTGCATCGCTAAACTCCAACTAATACTTTATCTAAGCTTTACTGGTGAAATCCTGCACCAAATAATATATCCAGGACCATGCAGTCAATTGTAAGCTGGATAATTATATTTTTGAAATAGGAAAAAACAACAAAGGTTAATTAAAACTTCAGGAGTTTATTTACTCTGAATAATGATAATAGTAAGAATTAGCAATTCAACTAGCCATTTGCCAATTGAGAACAAGATCATTTAGATCTCTTAAAAGTTATATCTCCTTAGAGATTTAGTATCTTTAGTTATTTCCAGGAAGTAGGTAACATTATGCCCTATTTCCTTGATTGGAATACTATTATTGTTGAGAATAGGAATATCTTGTTCTATGTATGTTTCGGATAGATTAACAGAATATATCACACCTACTGTTTAACTTTCTTGACTTAATATTTTGTTTCCCTTGGCTATTCTCCACAGAATTTTTAATACTCTCATGACCATTGGTTATCTTCTTTCTCAAAAATTCTACTGATTCTCCTATATTGCTTTCTAAACTTCACGTATCTTTACCTAGAGATTCCCTTAATTCTTCAACCTTTGGATCCACTATTTCTTCAATGACCCTTTCTAAATTTCCCTCATCTTTATTTAGACATTCCACTAATTCTTCTACAGCACTTCCTATTCTTAAACACAAGGTTTTCTTCTTTATTTCCCTGATATGCCATCAAACCATTCTCAATATCCTTTCTCATTTCTATTTTGGATTGAGTTTATTGAAGTGCAATATCTTCCTCAACACCTATCTTAACATTTTCAACATCATTCTGCAATTGAATAAATCTTTCTTTTCTATCCTCTCTACTAGCCTCTAAATCACTGCAAAGATTATTAACATCTTTCTTAGCCTTACACTATGACTACAATTCAACTCTAAAGACACAAACTTGTTGAGTTCCTCTATATATGTGATCCTAAGATTTGCAAATTGTTTTTGCATGGACATTTCCATTGAACACATTACATCTTCTTTGTTTCTGATTATCTCTTCTCTCAAAATTTCCCTTGATTTTCCTATCATTCTTTTTATTTTTTCCTCAACTGTATTTTCAATTTTCTCCATTTTATCTTTTAGCTTCCTTATACTATCATTAGTTTCCTCTATTTTATTCTCTAATCTATTCTCTAATCCTTTCATATTATTCTCCATTTTACTTTTTAACTTCCTTATACTCTTATTATTTTCCTGCATTTTATTCTCTAACCCTTTTCTATAATTCCCCATTTTATTTTCTAATCTATTCTCTAATCCTTTCATATTATTTTTTTATCAATTTCCTCATAAATTCCATTAGGTGTTGTTACATTATATTTGTATCAGTTCATTCAAGATTAGTACCACTGCTAGGGTTTTTTTTGAAGATCTCTCCATTTCTTGGGATTCAAAATAAAAAGCATCCAAATTACTTATTATTGGTGCTTCTGGTATAGAAGCATTTATCAGAATGGGGCTATAATCTAACTCACTCATTTCGTAAATATTTCCTACAATAGTAACTCTAACTATAGTACCTAATTTGAATTAAATTGAATTGAATTGACCTTGCATACATTTCAACACTACCACTTTTCATCAAACTACAATCCCACATAAGTTTACAAAGAAAAAATATCTATTTAACTACATGCCAGACTCGAACTCCACCTAGCACATCTGATTTTATATGCCTGCATAAATACATATCTCAAAATATATATCACAACCTTATGCTAATAACATCACCATTTACCATATTTCTATTGTGGATATTTTATTAAATAATATTATTATACTTTAATTAATAAGAAGTATACCATATAATTTATTGATGATCACTGATAAAATTATTCAAGTCATGGTCATCAACATAATACCAAAAGTTAGTAAGATTTATTAAATTGAGAACCATATTTCATGACTTGGTCACACTGATCAAATATTAACAATAATTATTTTAAAATGACAGAAACATGTCAAACAATAATCAATACTTTAACAATCAGCTCACACATTTCTAGACACCAAAAATCCAAATGGAAAGGTCTTTTGTCACCACCAATCATCAATTATTCTAACTTACACATTACCATATTGTATTCTGCAAAAACCACCAATCAATTAATTGTGTTGCATGCTACAGGATGCCAAAAATTCAACTGGAAAGGACTTTATAATTATCAATCATCCCTTAATAAGAATATGTACATAAAAATATTGTTAAAATAAAAAAATATTATTGTCTTAAAACCAACTAGGCTAATGTGAATCAGGAAATCTAAGGAAGGTTACCAAGTATCCATGAAGATAATAACTTCTAATATCAACATCAGTTAAACTGGTCTTAAAATCCATAAGCAAAATACTATTAGATAAATTTAATATTTGCAAATCCACATAAATAGTTAATAATCAGGTCTATAAAATGAATATAGAATTCAAATTACGAATTAGGTGATAAATGAATTAGAATGTAGATGACTAAATGGATGATGAAAACAAATAAATAATGAAAATGAAAGAGCTTAAGATGTGGGGAGAAGAGAAAGGAAGTGTATTAAAATAACAAATGATTAAGATGATGATAGACTAGGAGCCAATGAAGGATGAATCAATTATGAGAATGAATTAAGATAAAATGAAAAAAAAACCTCTTTTAAACAGATTTATAACTTCTGGGTGTGAAACCCACTAGTCTAATAACATTATTATCTGATCACTTGTGAATAGTAAAAAAAAATTCATAAAATATCACATGACTCTATCACATGATTTCAGCTTATTCATTGCTGTTTCAGCAGCATAATATTTTTCACTATTGCCATCTACCGTGAGTCTTATTAACTAATATATGCCAGATGATAGTGCTTAACAAATCCCTACTCCATGCTGTTCTATCTAGTAATCCCAGACTAATGTCAGGCTTATGACACTCAACAGTGATGAGCTTTGAATCTTGGTAGAGTGCACTTGGACTCTTAGGATTTAATGCTAGCACTTTTCCAAATTTCAAAACTTCTCACTGATGAAAGCTATCAGCTTGAAACTGGTCTGGAAGATATTATATAGGACAACAATATATAGGGATTTAAAGCACTATAGCTAATAATAGATGGCATAAAAGTGTGAAGATAAAAAAATTATAATGTAATCTTTGAATTTTAAAAAGATTAGTCAGTACCTCTTCTTTAATTAAAAGCATGTTCATGCTTGCTTTGAAGATTACTAGAGAGTTTATATTTTGTATTTGCTGTTCTAATTAAGAAGTAATCATATTCATCAATTGTTTTTGGCCACTTTTTTGAGAAATTTTCTGGCCAATCTAGCCATTTCTATTTTGGAGTCCTTTACTGAAATGTGAAGTGAATGTGATGTGATGTGATGTATTATGGCTTCTCCTTAAACGAAGTCAAGAATCTCTCAGCAATTATGCCCAGAGAAACCTGTTAGCCACATTATTTTCCATCCCCCAGTCTAAGTTTTCCCATATTCTGCTCCATCCCATTTCCATAACATAATCTTTGTCAACTCTATGGCCTTTATATCTAAATCCCCCTTACCTTTTCCGAAACCCAGCATAAAAACCAATAATCCACTTTCAGTATAATCACTTTTTTTCATATTTATTCTTCCATAACTTCATTATATGTACCCTTTCTGTTTTCAAGCATTTACATTCAATTAACAGATGCCTAATATTTTCTATTTCTTCCTTATATAATTTACAGACTAAATCACCCATATTTTTTCCATTTACATGTATATTCTCTTGTTGCTAAAGATCCCACACGAGCATTAAACAATAAACTACTTTCTTTACTATTATCATATATTAACTCGCACCTAATATTCTGTTTATTTCTATATATGTTTAAACTCTTTTTACTCTCCATACTAGTTCTCCATCTCTCTAACTTCCTATTCTTTATTAATAAATCTATTCTTTTATCCGATTACTTACCATTATAACACTTAACAATCTTCTTAACACAATCATCCCATCTTTTGTACAAATATACTGATATAAATTCTTTATCCAAATCTTTTGCATACCGCATTACCTTTCTCACTTATATTATTGCTTGCCCTTTACTCATAACCCAATTAAATACTATTTTGGCTATTCTTTTATTATCCATAAACTGCAATCTATCAATCATTTTCATTTTACTTTTTACATCTCTCATATGAAAACTTGACCATCCCATTTCTCCTTGAATTGCCTCTCTTTCTATCCATACATCTGCATCCATTGCATGTCTTCCTACTTCCCTTTGAACAACTTTTTCTAAGTAATTTAATACCCCATTACTAACATATAATGCATCATTACCATATGTTAACCCTGCTACTGCAACTCCTTTTCATATAATTCTAGCTACATCATATTTATTATATGAAAACACTGTTAATTTCTTTATCAATCCCTTCCTTTTTTTTTTTGCTTCATTTATCAATTTTTTCTCTCATTCATCCAAATAATTTTTCTGATTACTTAAAATAATTCCCAAATAACTATATCTATTCATCACACTTAACTTAATATTTCCCAATAAAAATTCTACACCTTCTCTTTCTCCAGTGTTAACCATCATTATATTTGATTTTTCTTCACTAAATTTAATCCCCATCTACTTACCCATTCTTTCACATGTCCTCAGCATAACTTCCATATCTTCTTTTCTTTCTGCACACAAAAATATATCATCTGCAAAAAAAGACCTGACAAAATATATACTTCTTTACCATCTTTTAACAGTATCTCTATCCCTCTTCCTAATCTTTCTATTGCTCTTTCCATTTCACTCAAATACAACACAAACAAAATAGGTGACATAGGGCATCCTTGCCTTAGATCCACCCCATTTTTAATTTTAACTGATTCTATATTCCCTAATTGATATATATAATAATTATTTTCATATAATTTCTTAATAATATCCACTAAAGCTTCATCCATTCCCAAATTTGCTAAACTTATCCATAATCTATTTCTATTTACTTTATCATATGCTTTCTCTATATCTATAAAACTTATATATAACTGTTTATCTGAATTCCTACTCATATTCATAAGTTGTGTAAACTACAAATAAACTATCTCCTATATGCCTATCTAATCTAAAACCTTCTTGCATTTCCACCACTACATTATTCCCTTCCATTCATTTTATAACTCTTCTAGCCACCAAATATGAGAAAACGTTATATAAAACTGATGTTACCACTATCGGTCTATAATTATTTAACTTTCTATGATTCTTACTCTTTCCTTTAAATAATAATCTTACTTTTGTATTATTCCAACTACTCAGAAAAACTCTATTCTGTGCCATCATATTAAAACAGGATAATAACTTTACTTTTGCCCTATATGCAAAATTCATTACCATCTCTGCTGCCCAGCCATTTAAACCTATTGCCTTTTCACTTTTCAATTTCTTCTCTACCTCATTCAGTTCATTTTTTCTAAACCTAATATCTCCATTACTATATGCTTTCATATTTTCTATCACTCTATTCTTCACATCTAACATCTTTTCTATATTCATTACATATCTATTTAAGATTCTCTCTAAATCTTCTTTAGAGCTACACTCTATTCTCTCATCATCCATTAATACTTATCTCTCTCTCCCCTACATTTCTCCTTTTAATGTAATTCCAAAATTTGTTACTCCCATATCTTCCATTTTTATTAATATCCTCCAAAAATTTACTATTTAATTTCATTCTCTCTCTATAATTATTTATTTTAATCAACTTCTTCTTTTCTAAGTACTTTTCCCATTTAGCATTAATATCTTTTTCACTTTTCTTGCTTTTAATAGCACACTTACATTCTCTGCATGCTTCTTTCCTCTCTTTTACACTTTTACTAATTCTCACTTTTTATTACTTTTATTCTTCTGAATATTCTCACCTAAAATCCTATTTGCCACTTTTTCTACTTCTTTACACCAATCCTTATACTCATCTCCAGAACCAACTCTTTTAGGATTTCTTCAACTTGTATTTTATACTCTTCCAACTTATTCTTATCATTCACTCTCCATCCACATCTTTCACTATTATTTCTACTTTTGTTTCTATTCTCCATCACATTACTAACCATTTCAATTACAATGAAGTTATGGTCACTAGTGCATACTTTTTCTTTATTGTCAAACACCTTAATTTTTCGTATTTTATTCATTCCCTCTTTCTCTACCAATACATAATCTATTGTGTGAAATATATTATTTCTAGACCATGTGTATTGTCCCTCATAAATATTTAATAAATTTCCAATACTCAAATTCACTTTCTGACAAAATTTCTTGCAAAAACTGTCCATTTTTATTGTCTACATCATCAATTTCTTCAATATGTCCATTTGTATCCCCTATATCCATTATTCTCTTTCCCCTTTCTTTAAAACTTTGTATATCCTTAACTAGACATTCATATATGTTACTGTTCCACTCCATTATAATTTGATTTTCTCTAGTGGCTATATAAACTATAACCACCATGCATTCTTGTCTATTCAACCTTATTTCAAACCACAAATGTTCTTGACATTTAACAATATTTAAATATTTTTTTGATATAACATCTACCCATTTTTACTTTTTCTTTTCCCATTTATACCCTGCCATACCAACTGTTCAAAATAGGTTCTTCTTTTACTCTTAGATGTGTTTCCACTACTGCTAATACCTCAAGCTCTTCATTTTCAATTATTTTACTTAATTCCAACCACTTTTCTGGTCTCCTACCACCTTGCATATTCAAAAACCCAATTTTAACAATTTCTTCTTTTCTAACTACTTTTTTTTATAAATTCTTTTAATTCTTTCTTCTCCATTACATTTATAAATAATGTTCTTACCATTAATTTTACAAACCCACTCCTTCTCCATACCTATATTTATATCTAAATCAAATTCCTTTTGCTTATTTCTTACATTCCATCTATTCTTTTTCTTTTTAATAATATTGTATTTTAAAATCCCACCCTTCTTTATAAGTTTCCCAAAAAATATTTTTTATAAATCAGACTCCCTAAAACTTCACTTCCTTGTTTTCCTAAATGTAACCCATTTTTACTATATGACTTCCAATAAAACAATCCCACATATCCACAAACATAACATTATTTCTCTCACACAATTTTTTCAATCTCTCATTTATAGAACATGCCCTATTTAACAAATGCCTCGTCAAATCTTGGTAATAATCCAACTACTCCTACTCTTTCTTTAATCATAGTTAAATTCCTAATCAATTGTACATACTCATCCATTATTTTCTCCGATGATTCTGACAAATTATTAGTCCCCACCATAACATACACATCTCTATTACCTTGCTTTTTTACTTTATCTGCTACATCCCTAATTCTAGCTCCAGGCAAACATACTCTTACACACCTGCATCTATTTTCCTTGCAATTATATAACAATCTTCCTGCAGCTCCTCCTACAAGTAGCTTACATTAGTATGTGAAATTTTCTCCACATAGAAACCTGTCTGATCTTTATAAATTCTTAGTTAAAAACAGCAAACTTTGGAAACATGCAATAAAGCTATTCATTTGAATCCTTAAACTCTGTGAATTGGAACAATATTATAGTGGATAATTCAACCAGAATATCAGACAGATCTAGATTTTTGAGATAAAAATTGAATACATGATGTTAGAAACCATGAAGCATATCAGAGGAAAGGTTTATCCTCTATCTAGATACCTTGACTTCATTTAAATAAGACAATAAAATTAATTCATTTCCAGGATATATCAAAATTGAAAATGGAAATCCTCTACAAATTAATTATTTAGCACAACACTGTTATAATTTCGCTTCATAAGATTTATCATTGTTTTAATAACTCACATCCTGTTAAATATAATCAATTTATATCGACCATAAAATATTACTAAATATGATATAGCTTTCTTATTTTTAAACAATATTACAAAGCTAATGCTTCCTATGGAATATATAGAGCTTGCAAATAAGCTCTTAACAAGCTTTGCAAAATATCCTCAGCCCCATATAAAGTGCTGGGCTTGTCCTGGTATTTTTAATCTAATGATTGAATATTCTAGAACCTCACTGAAGAAGCCAATAGCAGAAACTGGTCTGTTTTGCAAAGCTTGTTAAGAGCTTATTTGTGAGCTCTATATATAACATTTGCAACACAAGCTTGTTAAATTAGGTCATGTGTCATATAACTTGATATTTTTTGTAACTTCATGTGGAAGATCATTTCGATGACATTATAATCATTATTTGTTAGATAATTTTTATGTAAAGCTATTCCCCAAAAATTATTTAAATGAACTTGTAAGCGAGGCCAATCTTTTTTATGATATATCAATGTTGATCTATTTTTTCAGATAAAAGATGATAAATTTTACTAATCTTCAATTTATTATTTTGTAATTCAAATTTGCATACATTTGCTCATTTACATAAGAAAGTGGTTTCTTTTTATTTATAACAAAAAACTAAGTAAATTTTCAGTGAAGTTTACCATAACCGTAGTTCTTTCAAATTAATTTCACACATTTCATCTGCAAAATGAAGTGGTTTCTTTCTTCTTTATAACTTAAAGCATTTTCAGTGAAGTTTACCATACTCATAATCATAGTCATAATCATAACTCTCTTAAATAAAGTTCACTCAGTTTAACCATTTGATGAAAAAATGTATGCAAATTTGAACTTATATTAAACAAGCAAGCTTTTATTTTCAAATTAATTTAGATGAAATTTTAATGATGTTTAATGAGCACATAAATAATTTATAACTTATCAAATATATACCACTAAGAATTTAAAGGTATTCACAGAGCAGACGAAACCCAAATATGTAATAAAAGTTGTATTTTTATATTGGACTATTTCCATCATCTATTATGTGCATTGAATGTCTTTAGAAAAGTTTAATTTTATTTAAATATTCCAAATGCATTCAACTGTTAGTAATATCACAGCCAACAGGTTAGTATATGCACAACATTTCGAGAGATATTTTTCTCCTCTCTTCTTCAGGTGTTGCTGGCCTGACCAGTGACAGTACTAGCATGGGATTCAAACCTGGCTTCTTAGATTCTTGATTATTGAATTTTAAGGTAACACTCTAACTAACTGAGTCATTCTGCCAAAGGCAACAGTATGTAGTAATTTCATATACTTATCTATGAGGTTACTCCTGATTTCTCCATTTTTTCCTCAGAACAAAGTTGATTAGTGGTTTCTATACATTATGTATAGTCACACTAGGTTGGCTTATGGGATTTTTTGCCATTGTCATGTGAGCAGCTTCTTTAAATTTTCTTCTTTGTACTTTTCTTTTTTATCCAATATTTTTGTATTTACCCAATTGAATGTATGTTCATTGGTACATACATGGTCTGCTACCTTAGACATATCTGTTTTCTCTCTTCTAATCATCAGTTTATGTTCTTGCAAGTGCTTTTGAATGGGATAGCTGGCCTCACCACTATATGTTCTTCCACATTCACATGGTATTTCATAGATGCAGTTTTTTCTTTTCGGCATTTCAAGTTTAGAATTTGTAGATGTTAGAATTTGGAATATTTAAATAAAATTAAACTTTTCTAAAGACATTCAACACACATAATAGGTGATGGAAATAGTCCAATATAAAAATACAGCTAGAACACCATCATCACAAACCTTCAGGAAAATATGTAATAAAAGTAATTCCATATTTGGATTTGTTTGTTTTGTAAATAACTATATACACATAACATTACATATTTGACCACCTAACATCACATGATCCTCATTCTTTATGCTTACATTAGCTGTTTATACAAGCTAATGAGTTTGAAATTGAAAACATTATTGTGCTTTTTATTTGAATTCAAAGCTTTAGAGTTAGCTAATAAGGTAAAAAAGTGGCTGTTGAAGAGTTGTATGGGATCCTAAGATCTAGATGCAGTGCTCTCAGATCTAAGACTTATCACTGATGAAAGATACAAGCTAGAAACTTGTATGGGGATATTGGATTAGTAGTCACTAGAGAATTTATGCACAAATCTTGCATCTATGGATTACTGTGTCTTGCATTGAGTGGCACTACTGTATGGACAGGTTAGCTTCTGTGCATTATATATTTAATAAACTGTAAAATTACTTCCGTGCTTATTAAAAATCATTAGCATATTAACTTAAACTTAAGCTGGTTTAATCATTATAAAATCAAATATCACCATTAATATAATGTTTTAGCTTTTTGTGTATCAATGCTTGATTTATCTACTATATAACGTACCAAAGGTCAGGTAAAAGTGATCATTTTATATCCAAGAAAATAGATTGGCATTAATATAACAAATGTGGGTGTTATTTACAAGTTCATTTAAATGATTCTTTGAGGATCTAAGTTGTGAATTATTTTAGTAATGTATATTCTATTCAGACTTATTTGTTATGTAAATAACCTTACAATGTTAGCATTATATATTTAATACTGCTCATTAAAAATCATTAGAATAAAAACAAGCTCTACTCTTATTTTTAAATCTTCTGGCATCTTTTGTATTTATAGGAGAATTCAATTCTCATGACAACCTTTAAGGATATGTAAACAAATACATTAGTCACCATATAAGATACAACTTACCTACCAATAATTAAGAGATTGTATTCTACAACAATTAGTTGGATATTAAAAAATGGCAGATTTTATAGGTGCCACAGACAAAGAAATTCTGAAGTCAGGTGAAATAACAAACTATGCTGAAACTTACCATACAAGCACATGCATTACCCATGTTACTGAGCCAGATCAGGGAAAAATTTGATTGGCACAAACACACATCTAGATATAAATATTATTTCATCACCTAAAAAAGAGAGAGAAGCCTTTACATTAAAGGATGTCTTTTTTCCAGTCACCATAAGAAAAGAACCTTCAAATAAAGGTCAGTTTCAAATTAGAGTGAAACAACCATGCAAGAGTGAGCAATAAGCCAAATAGTCATTTCAAAAAGAGAAAGAATAATACAAGTTTAGGCATTGTTTTTGTTATTAAGTTGAAGAATATGGATTTACAAATTTATAATAATATAATTTTCAATCATCACACTATCATTTTCCATGATTATTTATCCATTGCAGGATGAAGGCCTCTTCCAAGTTTAATCCATCTTCTCCAGTCTCTAGCCTCTATTTTCCACATCACCCTAGCACACTTCCTTATTTCATCCATCCATCTCATATGTGATCTCTTTCTAGGTCTTCTACAATCTTTTGGAATTCAGTTTAAGAGTTCAGATCTCCATCTATTATCATCTCTTTTAGCAATATGTCCAACCCAACTTTACTTCAGTCTCTTAATTTTTTTAATGATGTTAATATCATCTGCTTGTTCTCTCATGTATTTATTTTATTTTCAATCTCTTCTTGTCACTTCTAATATGTATCTCTCTATACTTCTTTGAGTGGTCTGAAGTCCCTGTGTTGTTCTTTGTTAAGTATCCAAGTCTCAGAAAACATTCCTTTTCAATGAAAAACACAGGCATATTTCCTTTTAATATTAAGTTATTTCTACCAAAAGCATTCCAACCAAGTTTAATTCTATAATTTTCAGTTCAAAACATTATTTCTTCTCTAGAGTAGATATATTTTCATTAATCATTATTTATCAAAAATATATTTGAACTATTATGAAGATGGTAACACAATGAAATTCACATTAAAGATGCTAAATGATGAAGAAAATGGATTATTTTATACATAAAAATGACAGAAACAAATGCTAGACTTTTGGTAAAGAAATACAATGAGAAAAATCAAAATTAATAAAATCTAAAAATGTTCTGCCTGTCTTGAAAATATTATTATTAATTATCTTAATTGTCAAATGAAATAAATTAAAAATAACCAGAACAACATGTTTATAGTTGTGGACAAGAGTTGGAAAAGCAAAGGTATATCAAGTTGCCAATGTAATTATATATCCTGGTCATATAAATATTATATGGCTACAGTACTTGAATAAACAACCAAGTATTGAATTAAAGAATAAGTGAATTCTACAGAACATTATTAATAAATATATTGTATGTATACAAAAGCGGGCTCATAAAAAGTTATACGAAGATATGAAGCCGAAAAATTATTGAGAGAAATTTACAATTATTTAACTATATTGGTAGAATTAATCATGATTAAAAGGTAAACATTATATCTTTTGCTACTATGCAAGGCATACACACAAAAAATGAAGACACCATAAAATATGGAGAGATAAGATTAATAAATAATTTGGAATGAATTTGAATAGGTTTAACAATCTTGAAAATGGTAGACAAAATTAAATGGATAGATGATATTAATAAATTATTTGGAATCAGTTTGCATAGTTCAACAATCTAGAAAAAGATAGACAAAATAGAAAAGATTTGGTGAAAAAAAAACCCATTGTAAGCTTACATATATTTAGTTCATGGAGATGGGTTGCAAAATGGATGACTAAAGTTGAATGTTATTATTAGTTCTCAAAAATGATCAGATTAAAATAGAAATTGAAGATTATTCTGCATAGATTTGTTCAACAGATAAATCTAAATCTTCAAAAAAAAATTATTTTATAAAAACTCTTATGTTTTTTTAATATTAAACTACTTACTAAGTTATGCTTTTCAGTCCTTTATTACCCTGATAGATAAAATTTCGTTGATAACAAAACTATTTCTGAATCTCCATTAAACTTATTTTATTGCTTAGAATCAAATCTGATTTTTATTATCAAAGTAATTTCCAGTATACACAAAAATTTCATAATGATGTACTGGTTCATTAAAATCGTAAATTAATTCTAAAATTGAGATAGAAAAGAAAGAGTATCAAATAATTAAATAGCTTTATTACTGGGAGTTCATAAGAAATTGGAAATGTTGGTAATGTCAGAACTGGAATAAATACGATGAACCTAGATTTAAACAAAAAAGATACTCTTTTATTAAAACACTCAATGCATAAGGAATACTAAAAGCCTGCAAGTAAAGGTAAACTTCCATCTATACTTATTAAGTGTAAACCTTCTGCTTAGCGACTCCATTTCACTTGGCAAAAAAAAAAAAAAATTAACAGATTATCGATATTTTTTGTAATAGCCATTTATTTAAAAGTTTAAACGTATAGTAAGCATCGCCATCTACCAGTGATAAAAGCAAATACTACTTCTTTTTTTCAAATAATTTATTATAATTATGTTATTACATTAACAATTATGATATTCTAACATATAATTTTAAATTTAATTGTCCAGGCTGATCATGTTACCTTTTAATCATCAGTCTCTTTATCTCTTTGCCAGTGAATTACCTAATAAAAATCAATGGCTTATGCATTACCAACTAATGAGTTTTTGGTTAATAAAAGAGGGTACTTGTGAACTGAATCAATCTACATGATTCGTAAAAGAGAATACGAAACCATAAACCATTTCAGGTTTGGATGTGTTCAGCTAATGCAGCTCAAAAAAAAAAAAAACATTAATGAGTTGTATCAATGTAGATAAAGCTAAATTATTTAATCTGAAAGACAGTAACAGAAAGGGATCATACCCAGAAATTAGAATGACGCTAATTCTAGATCATTTGATATGGTTTCCTAGATGTAAGCTAGTGTTTAATCCTGATAAATTTGATCCTATTGCCTTAATGCAGAAAAAATTAAAACAGACAAAAACAAAAGATGAACTGATAACCCCTGAGATCATTTTCTCTATGACATGTTGGATTTAGACTCACCATGTCCCCAACTAATGGTATGTCACTCCTAAAAGAGGAAAAAGAAAAATAAAAGGCTAAAGTCTGGCAATTTCAAATGAATGAAAATGAAACCATATCAAATGAAATATATCCCAAAGATCTATACAAATACTACTTTTTGGTGATCTATATTATGTAATTGCTCAAATTCTCTTTGGACCAAAAGTATATTTATGCACCTTATTTACAAATTTTTTTTTTTTAAATTGCATTTTTACGATTTTATTGGGAACAATCGAATTTTAATTAATATTTAATTATAAATAGATTTCGATTTAATTATTTTATTCTGTGAATAGTAATTATCATAATGCCTGACTGAATTTTATTTCATATCGCAATGATAAATAAACATAGTTTTGCCTCAAACATATTCCACGATGCTTGTTTTAAAATCCCTGCAAATTTTTCTCTAAGAATTTTGTTAAGATTAAATATTTTATTGCAAAATTAGCAAAGTATTTTTTATTATTATTCAAATTTTTAGGGGGGGGGGTAACTAATGTGAACGCCTATTTTGATAAATTGGACTTTTACTTAAATTGAAAGCAATGGAAATGACCCTTTTTCTTAAGGCAACATTTATAATTCCTGAGAGTATATTGCTTTCATGCAATTTTTCTAGTATTGTTAAAGAAGTAATGCTAACCGCAGAATAGAAAGATGAGTTTTAAACAGAAATCAACGAATTCTAACTAAAAGCTTTTTGTATAATAATTTAAGTCAATATACTTATCAAGGTAGCTTTAGAGCGAAGTTTTGCAAGACATGTTAATTACTTAACATTAACTATATGCGAACTGTATTTAGTTGTAAAATAAGTATTTTCTTCGTATTTGATTTACATTGATATAAATAAATATAGGGGATTTGAATAAATTTGAATAAATATTGATATAAATAGTAATTTGATAAATTACCTTTATAAAAATTATTTTTGATGGATAAATTAATAATGAAACTTTCAAAACTATAATAAAAATTCTCGTTAAGATCACGTAAATATTTTTAAGAAAAATGCATGTACCTACATGCGCAAACGTATCTCACACATATATGAAAAGGGAAGATAGAATTTTTTTGTATTCTATTTTAAAATTATGTGGATGAATATGTCGTATTATTTACGTATATTGAATCTGATTAGAATAGATAGATGGCCTGCGGTAGACATTGAGATGGGGGCGGATAAGATTCAATTGGCTTGCTGTCGACACCGAGACAATTGGGTTTGCGGTAAACATTGAGACGATAGATATGATTCAACTGAAAACGTTTTTATTGGGAGGGTAGAATATACACGGAGAGTTGCAACTAACCATGGATTGAACTATTTGAGAAAGAAAAAAATTCTGATGACAAATTTAAAGATAACATTGCAAAATATCAAAGAAATAGATAAATTGATCAGCATGTTTTATAAATGGACGTATTTGTGATTCACAAATTAGTTTCTATAGGTATTGTATAACTCATTTCTAGCTCAGTTACTCTCTTACAAGTACTTTCTATATTTACTTAGATATAAAAAATTATGTATTAAGAATTAAGAGTGGAGCAAAATAGTTACGGAATAATTAAGAATTAATTGCGTTTTGAAAGCGTGATAATATTTTCATTTTTTTTTTTGTTTTATCAATATTATAAAAGATGTTAAAATTAGTGATAAATTCCGCATGACTTTTCTTATAACAATTCACCGTTAAACTACATATATATAAAAGATTATTTATTTGAATGTTATTGGCTTTCTGATTATCACTTATTTATTTTGTGCAATAAATGGAGAGAGGGGGTCTCTCTATCATTTCTTTATTTGCAAACAACTCCAGCAATATCTGAATCGAATCTATACTCATATTTTTTTTCGTGATTATAAAATATTGAGGCATCTGTAGAGTTTATTTTTGGTTTTCTGCATATAAACAAATGTTGTGTCAATCTTCTTAAGTTCTTTTTAATTCTCTCATAATATATATATGTATGCATATATATGGGTGGATGCAGAGAAGAATTTTAAGTGAAAAGAGACTGATTTTTTTTTTTTTTGAAATCTCAAGTGTGCCTATTCATATGGTAAACAAAAATGTAGGCTTATTGCCGACACCCATCTCCAAAATGGTGTGTCTATTAAGATATGTCAATGTTGTGTTCTTTATTTTTTAGTTTTAATGGTTCATAACTGAAATGCCAATTGGGTTTTCCTGAAGAGAAGATTATAGAATAATGTATATGCAAGTGATCCTTTTTTTAATATTTATACTCAGGAGAAACAAAATTAAATTAGTGACTTCATTTCCAGTAAACTGTAGAATTGTCAGCTGAGACAGCAATTGGGGATTAAAGGCAGAGAATGCTAAAAATCTTCTGATGATGAATTCAGGCTGTTATTTTATATAATCTTTTGTTTAGGAACCTATAACTGAAGATCACTATCAAGTGAAGGAAAACTGCATGAATTGGAAAAAAGCCTGTCTAATATTAAATAATTAAAACAACACATGACCACCATTTCTTATGCTTCCACAATCTGTTAAAATAGTAGCCTTTTCCATACAGTAATGCCATCTAGTTCAAGCCATAGTAATCAATGCAGAGATACTGAGCTGTGTTCAGATCTGTATGATTACACAATAAAATTCGCTTGGATTGAAAACATTATTGTATTTTTAGTTTGAGTTTATAGTTCCATAAAAAGATAAAAGGTGGGTCCTGGAGACTTGCAGATCTAGATGCAATACTCTCAGATCCAAGGATCCTCTCAGATGAAGCTTACAAGTTAGAAATTAGTCTGTGGATAATGGATAAATAGATACTAGATAAAGATTTTGATGAGAAAGCTTTCTAGCTTTCATTGATTACTGTTGCTTAGGTGTTACTGTTATATGGAGAATGTTGCCACTTGTTTACTATTAAATAGCAAATTCTTGGACTTGTAAAGTTAGAAGGAAAATTAATAAATTAATTTACGAATAATAGTCATTGGAAGTCCAAATGGAATTGATTATATAAGTAAAATATTGAAGAATAACATTATGAAGATTGGTAATACATCGATAGAGAGGAAAAATACTTATTCTCTTTAATGGAAGATATCAAATATAGGTAATTCAGGTTTTCATCCAACAAGTTCTCATTGTTATGAAGAAATTGCTTTTAATGAGATTAACTGCATTTTACAATTACCATGGAAGAGGCTCATTAAAAAAACGTTTGAAAGATGAAAGTGCTTGAAATATTTGAAAATGGTGATAGAAAAGACAAGGACAGAAAAAATATTACATATTATAATTTCCCCTTTTAAGAAAAATGCTATTAAGAAATGAATATAGAAGCATTCAAATGAACACTGAATTGAATTACATTTTGACTTGTAGTATATACATATTTTCAAAATTTTAATATTTTTCATAGATTTGACACAGGAAATAATCAATAATTAGTCTGATGTAAGTTACCAAATGAATGCACTATTGAAAACAATAACTATTTTAAAAGGTAAGATTAATAGTTGATATCACTCATCTTCAAAAACATTTTAAAGTCTTTAAATCTTTCTGATATATACACAGACATTGAAGAAAGCTCAGACTTCAATAAGAAAATAATTTTCTAATAAAAACTCCTAAGCAGATAACTGATATAAAAAATGGCAATTGAAGAATATCAACTGAGCTGAAATAATGTAAGAAACAAAAGATCTATGAAAAACAATTAAAACAAAGTAATTTCTACGATCAAAACATTTTTTGAATTTCCAAATATTTTAAATGAAAAGGAGAAATTTTGCAATTCAACTATTACGAATAAGAAAAAGTTTAGGAAATGATAAAATATTGCCATGTCAAAGATGCAGATAAAGAAATAGATAAATTGTTATCCAAACTATATAGCAAATCTCTTAATAATAGAGATATACATGATGACTCTAAGAATGGAGTGATAATAAGAAAAGATGTAAAAAAGATGTCAGAAATTGCAAACTTATCACTCATTTATCAGTTCTATACAAGATCTTTATTGTGATCATAAAATGAACTTTGAACTCAAGTCAAACATAAGATCAAGCATAATTTTGGAATATCCAACTCTGATCAAATCGCTTTTATAATTATCTATATTATTTTTGCTATCAGATTCAAATTTGTAATTTTAAATTTCTAACTACAGTGAAATGAAATGTTTGATAATAATAATAAACAAGTATGGCTATTTCAATTTTAAAAAAAAGGGGGGGAAGCTATCTAGAAATGACTTTTATGATGACCGTAAAAACAGTCTCTAAACCACAAATACATCCCATATATAGACCATGCTTGACTACTGTTTTATTATTGGATATTTTACAATGTTGTCTTTCAATTTCTTCAGCAAACAGATGTTCTTTCTGAAATACAAGATCATGTTGAAATGTAACTCTCCAATTTATTATATTCTCTACCATATCTTTCTAATAGAACCAATTGGTATTGCACTTTTTAGAGTGCCTTTAAAACAATCCTTATAATGGATATCTATCTTCACCATAAAACACAGTTTTAGGAAGTCTTCCATTAGGCAATAAAACCAATTATGACAACTTTAATAGGTTTATAAATGTAGATGATAACAATCAACCCTTAAGCTATCAACAATCTCAACCTGTAGTCAAGAAGGTTGCCTTGACTACAGATTGAGATTGTTGATAGTTGATTATTATATTGTACCAAGACAAAGTCGGTACAGGTATATATGCACACACACGAGCAATGTAAACACTCTATATTTTTTTTACTTTCAACTTATGATAAAAAATAAATGTAGTTTTCTTTCAATGCGTTATAAAATACATTGTAAAATAAAATGTTAATATTTCTGATTAAATAGTTTAAGGCTTTCATATAATCTACTATAATAATATTCTCTAAAAAAAAATAAAATATAAAGTATTACTAATATGCCATTTTAAATCTCAATAAGTGATTTCTACTTGTATATGCCACGGGGGTAATTAAAAGGGGTTTGTTTTAAATTATAACTGTAGTGAAAGTTAAAAGCTTATAGAAGTGATTTTGAGACAGATTAAATGCTCGACTTTTAAACTAATTGTTCTCTTAAAACACGCACACATGTATGCATAAAAGGTGTGAATAAGTATGAATTTTTCTAACTGAGATTGCAAAATGAGATTGCCTCAAGCATATGGATTGAGTGGACATTACGTAGGACATGGACCCCAACGACAACTCAAAGAATATTGAACTCTGGGTGGAGATTCGATCCTCAGATAATAATCAACCCATATAAATATGAATCTAAATCTAAAAAAAAAAGAGGCTTTTTACACTCCCTTTTTGTTTTTTTGGCTTGTATTTATGCTTATGCTTATAGTTTTTCCTAGATTCCTCCAGAAGCTACAACTAGAACCTTTCTTTTTTTGCTATCCAGTTTATCCAATATGATCGCTGTGAAATTAACATTTAGAGTGTCGATCGTCATGATGGGCTAGGAAACCTTCAGTGATTGACCGACGCTCCACCACCAGAACATCTCCACAGCTATGAATGATCAACAACAGTACCGTCCGAACATAGTGCTCCAATCAGTCCAAGGACGTTGTTCCATTTAATATACAAGAATCGTCCAAACATACTACGCTGAACTTATGTGAAATGAATAACCATATATTATGGAAACATCATCTATCAGGTTCGAACCCTCACCAAATTAGAAGCAGCAGAAGACTAAGCAAAATCCTAGGTAAACATTTTTTTTATAATGCTTCCATTCATTCTTTACGTAAACTTAAAAGGCAATCTCATCATTAATTAAATTTGACTTTCGTAAATCAAATATAAAATGATCCGTAATCCCTCATATTTAAATCTTATTATTTTAATCTCAATTTTCGTAAATAAAAATGTCAGAGGCTCCATAGTTCCTCATATTTAAATCTTAGGACTTTTCCAGTTATGAACTTTGACCCTAATTATTATTTCCTTTCGCAGATAAACTATAACACACACCTAATTTCAAAAATGTAAAAAGAGGAAATATATTTTATCAGCCATGTTTATTATGTATAATATGTTCTTTTCTGTGCGAGTGCGAGAATGCGCGTATGTGCGTGCAAATAAAGCTATTAATCAATGTTTCATTTTTTTATAATCAATAAATTTTTTTTAATTTAAACAAGTCGAGCATTCCTCAAATCATTTTCTATAATTAAATATATATATTTTTTTGAAATTATTATTAAAATTAGCATTTATTCATGCAATTAATTATTTTACTTTTAGATTTGTCTTTCTTATATTTTTTTTTGTTTTTTTTTTATTTCTTTTAAATTTCATTCATAAACATCGTGCCGTAAGTCACGATGTTTATTTATTATGTAGTTAACATAGGTTTAAGAGTTGGGAGGGCCTATTATTAATAAATATAAGTTAATGTCAATAGAGCTAGTATAAATAATTCTATTGGACTGTATGATAAAAGGGGGGATGATATTATAAGCGTCTAATTGTTTATTCTAATGATGCCTCAACCGAACATTCGTATTAGTTATAAATAACCAATGATCCCGTCCAATGCTTGGACCGATCTGTTAATCAACCGATCTTCCTATCAATTGGTTAATATTGTGTCATTTGCCAGAATAATAGTCTTGAAGGCAATTACATCATGACCCTGAGTGACCCCTATTGGTCCATGCTGGGAGTTCGAGCTTATGGGCAGGGATTAGACTTCAAAATCGTTTTGATATGACGTAAGGTGATGCGAGAAATTAAATTGTGAATCAAATCATCGTATCTGGCGCTCTCTTGTGTTGATAATGAACAACTATTGATATAAGAAAAATAAATAAATCTTTACGCTGTATCATGTTTATTTTGGAGCTCACAATCCCTTTTAGGAACGGTTTAATAGGGAGCCGGTGCAGAGGGTAAAAAGGGGACGGTAGAATATGTTCAGGAATGAGAAATAACTGTAGATGATAAAAGTCAACCCTTAAGCTGTCAATAATCTCAACCTGTAGTCAAGGAGGTTGCCTTGACTACAGATTGAGATTGTTGATAGTTGATTATTATATGTTCAGGAGTGAGAAATAACTGTAGATGATAAAAGTCAACCCTTAAGCTGTCAACAATCTCAACCTGTAGTCAAGGAGGTTGCCTTGACTACAGATTGAGATTGTTGATAGTTGATTATTATATGTTCAGGAGTGAGAAATAACTGTAGATGATAAAAGTCAACCCTTAAGCTATCAACAATCTCAACCTGTAGTCAAGGAGGTTGCCTTGACTACAGATTGAGATTGTTGATAGTTGATTGTTATATGTTCAGGAGTGAGAAATAACTGTAGATGATAACAGTCAACCCTTAAGCTATCAACAATCTCAACCAGTTGTCAAGGGAAACTCTTTTAACAATAAAGAAACATATTAGTCAACAGATAAAAATGATGTATTGTTCTTTTCATTGAATCCAATCAAATTATATACTCTTTTTTTTTAAAAAAAACTTTATTTCTTCTCATCAACCATATATATATATATATATATATATATATTCATATCTTTATATATATATATATATATATATATATTCACATCTTTAAACACCCAATGTTTTGACCACTTTTTTCTGTAGTCATTTTGAAGGATCTATAAAATTACATATTTATATCATTATTATTACAAATATAATTGATATCCCTTTCATCAATACATATGTCTTTTTTACATATATATATATATATATTACATTATATAATCCACATTTACTGACTTCTTTTCTCTCTCCAAACTTTTTCCTTTTTTTACAAACACATTTCATTATATATATGAAAAAAATATCAATAATTTTCTTTTTTCTTGTCCTTTTTATACTTTTATCCAATTATTTTAAAACAATACCTTTTTTATACCTTTTTAAACTTGTTTTTAATTTAATCTATCTTTTATATAATTCATCCTATTTAAGATAGATTTTTCTTTCTTTATATATAAACTTTCTTTTATCATTCTTTCTTTATATAATTTTACTTTTTCTAATATTTTTATCTTAAAATCTATGTATCTAAATTGTTTAATAAATTTTGGACACATAGATTTTAAGATAAAATTTTTAGAAAAAGTAAAATTATATAAAGAAGGAATAATAAAAGAAAGTTTATATATAAAGAGAGAAAATCCTATCTTAAATAGAATGAATTATATAAAAGATAGATTAAAATAAAAACAAATTAAAAATGGTATAAAAAAGGTAATGTTTTAAAGTAATTGGTTAAGAGTAAAAAGGATAAAAAGAAAGAAAATTATTGGTATTATATATATATTGAATCGTTTTTCGTATTGCTAGACCACAATACGCCCCAAATGTATATTTGAGCGTGAGTTGATCAAACTGTATCAAGGAAAAAAAAAAGAAAGTTGTATTTCTATTCTTAACACAGCTATTTTTCCTGATCAACTTCGGCCTAGAATTATTACCGAGTACAATCGTGAGCAGAGCCAGTTTTTAATTTCTACTTGAGGGCGCCAGGGTCGTTAGACCCACTGAGACTGCGTCAAATATTGTAGTCCGTAAGGTAATAATTATACGATCTAAATTTACTAACTAAAAAAAATTACATAGCCTAGTATTAATTTCTTTGACACGTACAATGAAAGTGATGTTAATAATAATGATTTATTATAATTCGTTAAACATTTAATAATGATAATTATGATAGGAAATACAACGTTGGAAAAAATTGTGTATATGAATTCATTAATCAGTGTCGAATATTGGAGTATCCATTAATTAGTCTGATTTTCTGTCACGACATTTTGGTTTCTTTCTCAGTTCATGAATCTTCTGATACAAGAAAATTTTATTGTACAACATTTCAATTCAGTTCATCACTCATAAAGCTTTATGTAAAAAAATATTTATGTACATTTACTTACCGGTAAGTTAACATTACGTAGGTCATGGATCTTCCCGACGTACAATTCCGTTAGAGAGTAGTCCACAGTAGCTGTTTTCTTTTTCTTTTTATTTTAGGTCCGAATCTCCGATCTATTTTAGGTAGCACGAGGACGATCTAGGTGACTTTTTCCGAGAGAAAGTGTCGGCGAGCGATAACTTTCTACTCACTCATGGCGGGCGATTTCAGCTGGTATCTAAGTGAACACATTTAAAAAAAAAGAATATGAAACACTTCTAAATGCTCAGCGTTATTGGAACACCCAGGTAAAAAGACCCCTTTTCAAATCTGTCCGCTCCTTTTATACCTTCGATTCTTTTTAGAAGCTCTGCGCACGTCCTTTCTTTTCTTTTGTTTTACTTTACAACTTCTACATTTTTCTCCTTTTCTTTTTTACAAAGTCTGTTTTCCGCTGCGAATTTCGGCCATTTTTAATTACCATCCGAAAGTTGTTTCTGATAGCAATCTTTCGCCTTTTGAAATTTCCTTTCGCTATTTTAATCAATGATTCAATATACACTTTCCAACACTGAATTTATTTTATTTAACTTATTTTCAAAAAAAAAAAGAAAAATTAAACTTTCACTGTACGTTATCTTTCTCTTAAAACTTTATGTTACAAAAAAATAAAGGTCATGTTCGTTCTCCTTTCTCCTTTCTATCATAATTAATATTAAAAAGTAATTTGTACTTTATATATATAAATAAATGGTACAATACCACCGGGGCAGGGGAATGAGAATAAAATATAGGTTTAAACTAATTTTATTCTTAATAAGCCTTTATGGAGTACTTCTAACCCATGTCTTAGTCTTATATGGTTTCAGTGACCTAGCGTTATAGGTACCCCTTTCCCCTTCACCATTCTTTAAGGTGAAAGCATTTGGACCATCCTGTCTGCTGATTTGGTAAGGTCCCTCATACAAATTTTGGAACTTTTTAAAAATATGCTTCCCAGTTTGACTCACAGGGTTCGTTTTTACCCATACTGTATCCCCTGTTTTAAACTTACTAGTCAGGCCTCCTTTCCGCTGGGTTCGGAGCTTGGCACAGTGTTCCAATTTTTTTCTTGCTTCTTCATGATCTCTCTCTTTATCAATGTTTTCTGGACCAGCGGGTAATTTGGATTGGTACAATCTAGGTATTGCTTGTCCGAAGTGAAGTCTTACAGGTGCAAATCCGGTAGATTCATTATGTGACCAATTTATGAAATTTAACACCCTTGGGAGTTGTTTCACCCATCCTCTATGGTTGGATGCAGTGTATACCCTGAAGAGGCGTCCTAACTCTCTCATCACCCGCTCACAAGGGTTTGATTGCGGATTTCGAATGGATGACAATATGTGTTTTACCTCCATCCTCTCTATCCACTGTTGCCAATCATAAGATGTGAACGGCGTACCGTGGTCCGACAAAATAGCTTTTGGTTTTCCTACCCTTTTAAAATATCGTACCTCAAGGGCTCGTATGGCATTCTTGGTATTGGCTTGGGTCATCGGATATGCTGACACCCATTTTGAAAAAAGGTCATATACTACTAGTAGATATTTCATCCTCCCGAAAGCTGGCAATGGTCCATAGAAATCAATAGCCACCAGGTCATTGGGTTCTTTAGGGATGATAGAATTCAATGGACCTTGATACGACTTATTTGCTGGTTTTGTCTTCTGACACATTTCACATGAGCTTACTATCCTGGTGACCTGTGCTCTCATATTCGGCCAGTGGAACCATGTCCTCAATAGGGCTTCCACTTTATCTACACCATAGTGTCCATACAAATGATGTGTGTAGTCAATAAGTCCTTCCTGTAAACTTTCTGGTATGATCATTTTCCATTGATCCCTCCGAGGGTCGGTGATATACCAGAGTATCCCTTCTTTCAGGCGGTATCTCTCATCCGTGTTAGCATCTGCTGTCTCTCCCGCTTCATCTTTGTCTTCTAGTTGATCAATAATTTTCTTGTAGGTCGGGCTTTGCCGTTGTACCTTTCCCAAGTGTCTCAATCCTTCTTCTACTACAGCGTCTGTTTCTAATTCTACACTTGCCAAACAGATATCTTCCATCTGCAAATGATCCTGGGTATCAGGAACAATATTCCGGCTCAATGTGTCGGCTACCACATTTTCGGTGCCCTTACAATACTGGATGGAATAATTGAACTCTTGGAGAAAAAGGCTCCATCGGATTAGCCTACTATTTGTTAAATAACTGTGATTTAAGAACTCTAGGCTCTTATGATCTGTCCTAACAATTGTTTCCGATCCTATCAAGAATTGGCGGAACTTCTGGAATGCCCACACCACAGCCAAGGCCTCTTTCTCTGTTACACAGTAATTTATCTCTGCACCTCTCAGTGGTCTGCTGACAAAATAAATTACACCCCAGGTACCATCCTCTTGAGCCTGCATAAGGGCCGCACCTAACCCATACCCACTACTATCTACCTGAACGATAAACGGTTTCCTCAAGTCAGGGTAAACCAACATCACTTGACTAAGGAATTTCTCTTTAATAACCCTAAAATTGGTCTCATGCTCTTCCGTCCATTTCCATGAAGTTCCCTTACGTAATAATTGCAGCAGAGGCTCCATGTCTGAAGCAAAGTTTTTGTAAAATTTATTGTAGAAATTACACATCCCCAAGAACGACCTCACCTGTTTTTGTGTTCGAGGGGCTGGGAAATCTCGTATTGCCTGGATTTTGTCCGGGTGGGGTCTAATCCCATTGGCATTAATTAAGTGCCCTAAGAAATTCACTTCTTCCGCTGCTAAACAGCTTTTTTGCAAATTAATGCGAATATCCTTCCTATTGCACTCTTGTAGAAACAACTTGAGGTGTTGTAAATGTTCCTGGGCGTTATCGGATGCAATAATCACATCATCCATGTAAACAGTGATTAACTTTTTGATTTCTGGGCACAGCACCCGATCGAGACATTTTAACAGGCCTGCCCCACTATTCCTGAGACCAAAAGGCATTCTGTTAAATTGGTATGATATACCATTATATCGAAAGGCTGTGTACTTCCGGTCAGCAGGGTGTAACCTGATCTGCCAATAGCTGGCAGTCAGATCTAACGTGGAAAATATCTTTTTCCCCCGGAATTTATTTACCAACTCATTTATTGGAGGTGGAACATTTTGGTCTGGCCATGTAATCTTGTTCAATTGCCTGGCATCCAAACACAATCGTATGGTTCCATCTTTTTTCTTTACAACCACCAATGGGTTATTATATGCTGACGAACCCTTAGTGATAATATCCCACTCCTCCATTTTAGCTAATTCTCTCTCTACCTCAGCTCTATAGTGATGTGGCACTGAGTATGATCTTGCCTGGTATGGTGTACCGTCAGCGATCTTGATCCTGTGCTCATACCCTTTAATAACCCCGGGTTTATCTGAAAAATTCGATTTATATTCATTTAAGACTTCTTTTAGGTCCTCTTTCCATCCCTCCTTCACTCTCTTTATTACTTCATCAATCCGTGCCTCTATTGAAGGCTGTTCTGTCTCAACCTCCATATTACATACGTTTTGATGGTTCATTCTCACCCGCGATCCAAACTCCACTTCTTCCCCATCACAGATAATCTTTTCGTCTTTATAATTGATCACACACCCAGTTTTGTGCATAAAATCCGACCCCAATATGGCTTCATGTACCAACCCTTTTAGAATTAATAGTGTGTGAGGCACGATTTTATCACCTATCTTAATTTGCACCCAAACCTGTTTTGATCCCAATTGTGCCTTTTTGTTATTTGCTAATGTTATTAGCGTGCTTTTCACTGGTAGAGTTGGTATCTCTATGGGTTGGCTCCGCATGCGCTCATACGTTGTTTCTGACATTACCGATATCTGGCTGCCAGAATCCCACAATGTCTCTACTTTGACATCGTTTATTTGTAAAACAACCTTTGGGCATTCTTGAGATGTGTACTTAATCGATTCGCCATCCCATTCACAAATAAGGTTATCTATCCTCTTTTCTTCTGTTGTTCTACTGATCACTTTATTTCTTTTCCTTTTTTTTTTTACTGGTTCTTTTTTTTCTTCTTTTACTCCTATGACCATCTCTGTCATTTCTTTTTTTATCTCTTCTTTGAATTCTGTCATGCATTCGTATAATAGTTTTTTTATTAAGGGTTCCAAACCCTCTTTTAATTCTTCCGCGCCTTCTGCCATATTTTGTGTATTTTTATTATTTCTCAATTTCATATATGGCCGTGTTGCTTATTTTTCGCTACCGTAAATCAAATCTTAACGCTATCAATTTTTACGATATAAATCTAATATTTTATTTTGCTTTGCTAATAAATTCGTTCACCGACACCCCTCTCTTTTATCACCCTATAATCTCCCGTCCCCCTCTACCTTTTCCGTCATTTCCTACCTTTGATCGTTTTTATTTATTATTTAATAATTTATAAGCTATTATTTTCTTTCACTCTAGTCCTTATTTAAATCCTACTCTAAAAAAAAAACTTTTGTAATCTTACGCAATAACTTTTTAGACTTGCGTACTATTTGCGGTCATATTTATTTTCCGGCTACAGACATTAAATACTCAATTTTATGCCGTTTTTAGATTTTCTCAGGTCGTGGTTTTTTTAAATCGAAGCCCGAGTTGGGTCGCCATTGAATCGTTTTTCGTATTGCTAGACCACAATACGCCCCAAATGTATATTTGAGCGTGAGTTGATCAAACTGTATCAAGGAAAAAAAAAAAGAAAGTTGTATTTCTATTCTTAACACAGCTATTTTTCCTGATCAACTTCGGCCTAGAATTATTACCGAGTACAATCGTGAGCAGAGCCAGTTTTTAATTTCTACTTGAGGGCGCCAGGGTCGTTAGACCCACTGAGACTGCGTCAAATATTGTAGTCCGTAAGGTAATAATTATACGATCTAAATTTACTAACTAAAAAAAATTACATAGCCTAGTATTAATTTCTTTGACACGTACAATGAAAGTGATGTTAATAATAATGATTTATTATAATTCGTTAAACATTTAATAATGATAATTATGATAGGAAATACAACGTTGGAAAAAATTGTGTATATGAATTCATTAATCAGTGTCGAATATTGGAGTATCCATTAATTAGTCTGATTTTCTGTCACGACATTTTGGTTTCTTTCTCAGTTCATGAATCTTCTGATACAAGAAAATTTTATTGTACAACATTTCAATTCAGTTCATCACTCATAAAGCTTTATGTAAAAAAATATTTATGTACATTTACTTACCAGTAAGTTAACATTACGTAGGTCATGGATCTTCCCGACGTACAATTCCGTTAGAGAGTAGTCCACAGTAGCTGTTTTCTTTTTCTTTTTATTTTAGGTCCGAATCTCCGATCTATTTTAGGTAGCACGAGGACGATCTAGGTGACTTTTTCCGAGAGAAAGTGTCGGCGAGCGATAACTTTCTACTCACTCATGGCGGGCGATTTCAGCTGGTATCTAAGTGAACACATTTAAAAAAAAAGAATATGAAACACTTCTAAATGCTCAGCGTTATTGGAACACCCAGGTAAAAAGACCCCTTTTCAAATCTGTCCGCTCCTTTTATACCTTCGATTCTTTTTAGAAGCTCTGCGCACGTCCTTTCTTTTCTTTTGTTTTACTTTACAACTTCTACATTTTTCTCCTTTTCTTTTTTACAAAGTCTGTTTTCCGCTGCGAATTTCGGCCATTTTTAATTACCATCCGAAAGTTGTTTCTGATAGCAATCTTTCGCCTTTTGAAATTTCCTTTCGCTATTTTAATCAATGATTCAATATACACTTTCCAACACTGAATTTATTTTATTTAACTTATTTTCAAAAAAAAAAAGAAAAATTAAACTTTCACTGTACGTTATCTTTCTCTTAAAACTTTATGTTACAAAAAAATAAAGGTCATGTTCGTTCTCCTTTCTCCTTTCTATCATAATTAACATTAAAAAGTAATTTGTACTTTATATATATAAATAAATGGTACAATATATATATTGACATCTTTAAACACCCAATGTTTATATATAAAGAAATATGTATGTAAAAAAAGGAAAAAGTTTGGAGAGAAAAAAAGAAGTAAATGTGGATTATATAATGTAACATATATGTAAAAAAGATGTATGGATAGATGATAGAAAAATGTTATTGCTTTTTTGGTAATAATGGTATATACATTTTTATATATCAATTTTATTTGTAATAATAATGATATAAATATGTAATTTTGTACCTACTTGAAAATGGCTACTGAAAAAGTGGTCAAAATGTTGAGTGTTTAAAGATGTGAATATGTATGTATGGTTGATGAGAAGAAATAAAAATTTTAAAAATAAAAGGAGAGTATATAATTTGATTGGATTCAATGAAAAGAACATTATAGTTTATAAGTCATACATATTTCTTTTTTCCATGTGTCAAAGCACCGGCTGGGAAGTGAACCTGCAAACCTGGAACAACTGCTTGTAAGGCAGCTGTGCTGACCACTCGACCACAAATGCTTGACTAAGTCATACATATTTTAAAGAAAAAAGTTTTTTTTATTGTGGTTGTTAAAAAGTTTGTTAACAGCAATGATAATAAGATAAATATATATATATATAAAAGCGGTACCATCTTTACTGTTGAAGAAGGTTGCTTTGACTTCAAATTGATATTGTTAACAGTTTAAGGGTTGATTGTTATTAAGTCTTCCATTGTTCATTCATGTATATGTTCAATCCAGCAAAAGCATGACTTTACATTTGTGGACCCAAAAGTATCAGATCCCACAAGCTGAAGAACATATTTATTGTATGTGATTTTTGCCATTGAAGTATTAAAATTTTGGAACATCTTTAAGCAAGACTTTTCTAATATCTTTGTATTGTGCTGATAAGGTGTTCAAGATTCACTTCCATACAATAAATTAGATAAACTAACAATTGTGGTACTTATTTCCCTGTCGTGAAATACTCTATCTTTTCATTTTTAATAATCAGTGTAGCACATTGGAGTCTAGGTTGTACCACAACATCTAAGTCCACCTTGTTACTTGTAAAAGAACACAAGATATTTAAACTGGTTTATATTTTCAAGTATATAACCATCCCATCTGAATGTTGTTGAGGATTTTTCTTTCATTCTGGCTGATAATAAATTTGAGAAATTTTTTTGAACATTAATTAATAAGCCAAGATCTTTATAAGTTGCATTCAAAACATTAAAATCATTCTGTAAATCATCTTTTGAATGGCCAAAAATAGAACAATCAGCAGCATTCTGTAAATCCAGAATCCAAAAAACTGAAGTTCTTGTTTTTGGTTTTAATAATATGCGCATGTAATCCCTATTACTTAATGTCTTTATACACATCCAGCAATCAATAGTATTACCATGTCTTTTTAACTTTAAATGTAAAAATGTAATAGATTTATTATATATCTAAGTGTGCTAAAATGCAGGTATTGGTGAAGCTAATTACAGATAATAAGTTTAATGGGCGAGAAGTTTTTTTTTCTCATAATTATAGCCAGCAAGTTGAATGAGCACAATGAAAAATGTGTGCAATGAATATTTAAATTTTATACAAAGTGGATTAGAGAATTTACTTTTGGGAGAGCAGCATGCTCACTTCCAGTTTATAGCATGGGTGTAGTTAGCTACAAGCCATGCTTCTTTAACTTTACATTTTTAAAGTCATGACACTCTATACAAGTGATGGAGACAGAAGATGGTGCACATATATGGCTGGTGAATCTTTGGTGTTCCAAGAAGATGTAATTATATTCAGGTTTGTTTTGAGCTCTTTTGTACAAGTGACAGTGCTGAGAGATGTGAGTGTAGAGAAAGGCATGATATTTGTCACAATGCAGCCAGTATGAGAGCATTTGATTTTATACAAAGTGTGAAGAGTTTGATAGAAGATAAAGTGGTCTTTTGAATTACTGATTTGTCTATAAGCTGAAGGGTCTGTGTAAAAACTTAACTTGAAAGAATGATGTTTTTAGTGAGGGAATAAATATCTGGGATGAGAAGCCATGGTTTGCCATTCTTTGGAGAGTGTTGGTGTGTAACTTCTGTTAAAATTGTTTTACCTTTCTTGAAAGATGACTGGGATTGACGTCATCTTTATTAGACCTTAACGGAATAAGTTTGAAGAGCACATACAGCAATATCATCAACACATCCTGTAAATATGATATCATTATTAAGATTTGAAACAATCTAAACAACATCTTTCTTAATACAGGTAACACTGAAGCTGCAGATAACATCATGAATAGAGAAGTCTACGGAACATTAGTCATTGCAAAAAATATTCACATTAAATGTAGTACACAAATCAATATTTACCCAATACAAAATGTCTATATTAAGTCAAATTATTTTATGTTTATGGTGCTATACTTCAAAGAATCTTGATTGATATTCAAAATCTATTTATTGAACCTTAGAGTTCAGTAAGGTTGACCCAAAAATGACATTAACGTATTGAAGGTAAATTAAATTACTAAAATAAGTAATAAAGGATACTCTAGGTTCTATTATCTTTACATTACATGTAAAAATGACAGCGATTCAATTTATAACAAACACATATATTTGAACCCACCGTAGCAAAGGCACTATGCACAGAGTGCAATGATACTAAGAGCAAAATAAAAGAAGCGTGCTTCATCGCAAATGACGTCAATGCAATAGACCGGAAGGATCCGTGTTATTCCATCTCTAGAAAATGGACTATATGAAGACATGGAATAAATTTGAATAGATTTGCATAAATTACTTCTCAATCTTTTAATAATCACAACTCAAACCAACACTCCTAAGATAGGGTATGAATATGGGATCTAAAGTATCCCCGAAAGCGCTCAACCGTATAATTCTCTTGGGATTGAGACTCACTTGTTTACGTAACGCGCAATTTGTAACTTACTACTGGAAGATGAGGTATAAACAAGAATTTTATTTCAATATATTACTACTATAACTTTTTGACTTTTAATTTTTTTTCTTTTGTTTTGTTTTTGAAAAAAAAAAAACCCCTTTTTTTTAATTAAAAAAAAAAGTTCGAGTTTTAAACTAAGTTTATAAAATCAGTATTGAATCTAAAAATGTATTTAAAAAATTACATTATTAAAATCTAAATCAAACATTTAATATTATTAAAAACGGCACAATTCTAAAACAAAATATTAAAATAGTATATAAAAAACTGTTATATAATAAAACATTTTCAATTTTTTAAAAAATTTCCTTTTAATGTTTAATTCTATAATTTAAGCAAAAATAATTAAAAAGTTGGATTGATAAATCGTCTAGAAGAAAACAATAATTATAATTTTTTTCTACATTACATATATATTTTTATGTAAATGTAAATATGTATATATTAAACAGTATTCTTAAAACTTGCATTCCAGGCAAAACTCACTATACGTATTGCCACACACAACAAGCTAGAGTAATCAATGGATGCCAGAAAGGCTTGTGCATAAAATCCCCATCTAGTGCCTACTCATCCAATATCTCCAGACTAGTTTCTGGCTTGTGGACTTCGTCAGTGAGGAGCCTTGTGCAAGTAATTAATGGATTCCAGAAGGCTTGTGCATAAAATCCCATCTAGTGCCTACTCATCCAATATCCCCAGATTAATTTCTGGCTTGTGGCCTTCATCAGTGAGGAGCCTTGGATCTGAGAGCACTGCACAAGACTCCTCACTGATGAAGACCATAATCCAGAAACTAGTCTGGGGATATTGGATGAGTAGGCACTAGATGGTAATTTTATGCACAAGCCCTCTGGCATCCATTGATTACTCTAGCTTGCTGTGTGTGGCAATATGTATAGGGAGTTTTGCCTATTTTAACAACAGTTATAAGCAAGCATAAGAAATGGTGATCATGTGATGTTTATTAACTTGTATTTGAAAATAACAAGTGTTTCTCTATATGCATTTCATGCTGAAATCACATTTATTATCTAGCCTAAGCAATCTTATACTTATTTTTATCATATATTCAGTATTTATCCATACCAAATGATTAACTTTGATTTATAAGTGTCAAACATTCTGAACTCACAAGTTTGGTACCAACCACATCAGAAGATATTTATTAGACCAGAGATTATGTCCAATCCTAATAAAAACTTTAATCATTAGTTAAATATATATATATATATATATATATATATATATATATATATATATATATATATATATATTACTTAATTAAATACAAATATTTTTGAATAAATAGTAGAGCTAATACTAAACAAATCACTGATGAAACAATATTTAAAATATCCAACCAAACCCCACTATTTATGATGAACTTAGATAAAAAAAAACTCCATTTTCTATCCATATTTAAATTCTTAACCATAGTGATAAATAAGAAGGTGAATTTTGAAATCATTTGAGATTTGTCTAGGTCAAATAAAAATTATATAAAGTAGAAATAATTTCCATTCATTTCAATAAGCTTGTAAAGAAACATCTGCAACACAGTAAAATATATAATAAAGCAAACATTTTAATATTAGATTGACAATTATATAAATAAATAACTCACCAGGAAAAGTTTGATGTAATCAGGTAAAACATGCAATCTATTTTCAATGCAAAATATGATCAGATAAAAATGAAAATCAGCATTTTATTTGCATCTAAGTTCTTGACTTCTTTTAGATTACTACAGTGTGTCCTCATAGTTAACTGTAGATCCCTCTCTTATGGCTAATTTTAGTGCTATCATTTCATTGTAAAAATTGAGCCAAAACAATATTGATATTTTAATTCTTAAAAAAATCTGAAGATGTTAGTATTTTACAGATGAATTTGTATTTCAAATAAGCCAACTGTCCATCCTTATGTTGCTTCAAAGAAGCTGACATTCTTCCTCTCAATGTAAGAAAGTAATTATAAGAGTTTTGGGTGTATTCATTCTTTTGTGTTAAATTTTGAAAATGGAAACATTTTTTATAATTATTTACATATTTGTTATTATTTTTCACAATATTTTGATTAAAAAATTTTTTTTAAAGAATACTGTGATTACATTTAGATTTTTATTCAAAAATATTTACTTTTAGAAAAAATGTTTATAATGTTTATAATGTTTAGTATCATAACTTGTAAGCTAAAAAAAATTAATGGCATTCAGTGACTGCAAGTGGATTTGGCTGAAAAAGAATTCCTTTATATTTCTCAGAACAGTTTATTTTTGTTATTTTTTTACAGATATGAATAATGATGTTAACTATTTATACATCTTCTATACAGAATGTAATAACTATGATAAGTATGCTTAAATGGAACTATAAAAAGTTTGTTATTTCTATAAAATAAAAAAAACTTAGTGCTTTTGAAAACTTATGGCATTCTCATATTCATAGTAAGATAAACTATAATCATAATGGAGTGTTCACCTTGCTATGAATATGAGAACACAATAAGTTCTCAAAAGTGCTAAATCTTAACTAATTTATAAAAATAACAAGCTTTTCTATAATTGTGTATAAGCATAGTTATATTATTTTAAATTTTAAATGGAATTTTGTTAGCTTTAAGCAATAAAAATGTTAATTCTTTCAATCTTTACAAACTAAATTAAAATAATTTTGATTATTTTATTTTAATATTTTTATGAATAAAATGAAAATTATTAAAAAATAGTATTTTATTCTAACATATCAATAATTGACAAGTAAAAAAAATAGACATTTAATGAATTAAATAGACCATAAATTAAAAAATGATAAATAATGGGGTGGATTTTTAAATCTACCATGATGTTAATAAAATTCTATTCTAATTGGCTTAAATTAAACTTTTGCAAGGCAGGAATAATTTGTACTAATTTTAATAATATTGTAAACATAATATTCTAAAACAGTGAAATGTATAATAAAACAAACCTGTTAATTCTAAACAAATTACTAAACAAACATAACTTAATGTTATTTATAAGAATCACATTAACATGACTGATACTTTGATATTTTGAGTATTACAGTGATACTGCAGTCACAATAGCTTTTCTATGTTGTTTTAAATCAATCTATAGTCATGTGCAGTTTTATTTTACCATAGTTACCATATTAAAATTATTAATTAAAAAAAATCTGAAGATGTCAGCATTATACAAACCCTTTAGATAATTACAACACCTAATTTTCATGTGAAAGATAGATGTATTCCATGATGACATCAATAGAAAGGACAATTTTTGATTGGTGGATTGTTTTTGCCCATGGTTAAGTATTCAAAAATGTATGTTAGTGAGAAAATTGTATAATTTTCAGTAATTTGTTTGTTTACATATTAAAAGTTATTTATACAATATTTTTATAAAATACTTATTTAAAACCAAAAAACTATCTTACTAGAGATATATTTTTATTTTTAAATATTGATTTTGAAAAAGGCAAATCCTAAAAAGTTTGTTACCGCAAATAACCAGTTTCTACTGGTTAGCAATCATTTCTTTTTTGTCTGCTCAATAAACAAATTTCTTTTAAAATTTTAATAATAATAAATTTAATTATTACTTTCAATTTTATTTTCTTTCTTTAATGGTGTCTAACCTTAAATTAGTTTTTAATTTTGAAAGCGGAATTCAAATAAATATTTCATTCTACTAACTTTCTGAATAAGCAAAACTATGCCCAATAAAATGTTCAAATATGGATGATGTTTTTATTAATGTGTTTTCTAAAAGAAAAGAGGAGATATCATCTAAAGCAGTTAAGAATCAGTCAAATTATCTCAGCTAGTATTAAGAGCTCATATCATTAGATAAGAAATGGAACACCCTTTTTATGTGCATCTATTTTTTATACATATCATAAATTAGACAATGGTGATGTGTTAATGAATCTTCTCTCTAAATAACTTGAAATGTTTCTAAGTGAATAGTTTTACTATTTAGCATTAGGATATTTGTTATCTTATATATTTCAATATTATTAAAATAAATAGAAGTTATCTTTGGTTTGTTAAATTTTAATGTAACCCTATGAAAAGCATGGTTCAAAAAAATACAACATAACTCACATTTTCGATAAATACATTCAATACTAGAGCGTGTTGAAATGTGACAATTAAAAAGCCTGAAAATTTATGTTTATTATATTTACATAATAAAATACATAATTTTTTTAATTTATTTTTAATTACTATCTAGAAATTACTAAATAAAAAAATTTTAAAATGTAAAGATTAAAATATTTTCTTTTCAAATAACTATTAATAAAAAATGCAACCATTAAAATGTTTTTAACATTAATTAATCAGATTCTTCAATAATTGATTTTGCAAAATGTTTGTAACAATCATCATAAACAACATAGACATATTCATGACTTAAATACTTTTCACAATTATTTCAATATTGATCTTGGAATTTACAATATATTTTAGACACATTTTACTATTAAAAATCATATATCCATATACTATAATCAAACTGACAGCTTAGGAAAAATGTATTACTCAGATCAGCAAGGACTTCCATAAGGTTAATTTAACTAGAGTGGAGTTTCATTAACATATTACCTATTTTTGTAAACACTGTGTTATTTATCATTAGAATTTACTATATATTTAAGATTTCATTCCAATATCAGCCTTTCAAGCTAATTGAGCACGCGCCTTTGAGAGTGTTAAATAAATGAATACTCTCCTCTTCAATCCAAGATATAGCATTTATGCAGGAATAAAAAAAATCCCTCTTATTTCTATGACTCAAATTCTTTTATATGAGCAAATCTGAAGAACTTCTGAAGAGAGCGTGAGTAGATTCTCACTTTAAATTACTATTTACGATGTTTTTTGACTGAATGATGTCAGTGTAATTACTTAGAATTTACTAGATGTCATTCTTACTGAAACTTCAAGCAAATATTTTATCTAGTGCCATGCTTGCAATTATATTTCATTCCAATATCAGCCTTTCAAGCTAATTGAGCACGTGCCTTTGAGAGTGTTAAATAAATGAATACTCTCCTCTTAAATCCAAGATATAGCATTTATGCAGAAAAGACTGATATTGGAATGAAATATAATTGCAAGCATGGCGCTAGATAAAATATTTGCTTATTTACTCATAATTAAGTTTCAGTAAGAATGACGTCTAGTAAATTCTAAGTAATTACACCAATATCATTCAGTCAAAAAACATCGTAAATAGTAATTTAAAGTGAGAATCTACTCACGCTCTCTTCAGAAGTTCTTCAGATTTGCTCATATAAAAGAATTTGAGTCATAGGAATAAGAGGGATTCTTTTTATTCCTGCATAAATGCTATATCTTGGATTGAAGAGGAGAGTATTCATTTATTTAACACTCTCAAAGGCACATGCTCAATTAACTTGAAAGGCTGATATTGGAATGAAATATAATTGCAAGCATGGCACTAGATAAAATATATATTTAAGATCTAAAATGCAAATAAAAAGTGGAGTTTTTTATGGTAATTAGCCAAGATAATAGATAGAAGAGTTTGTGTGGAGTCCTTAGCTTTTGATTGATGGGTTATTTGGGTCTGTGTATATATTAATATTAAATTTCCATTTATAATTTTATATAGTAAGAAATATAGTGAAAAATTAATAGAAAATAGTTAGTGATTTTTTTCACTTAAAAGGAATTCTCTTCTAAGTGCTGCTGTAGTTATATACAAATAAAGCATTACAGTAAACATATGTAAGTATAAGAAATGAAAGTATTCCACATCTTCATATTTCCTATTTTATAATAGACACTTCCACCAGTCTTATAATGTAATAATTTTAATGGATGTACTGTATAAAAATATTTTATGATGAAAATATTTTAATGCATGGAAATTTCCAGTTATAATTTTAGTTAGAGACAACCACAGTGAGATGTTAATAGTAAAGGGTTAATGTTTTTTGCATTTAAAAGAGATTGTCTTTTAAGTACTATTCTAGTTGTTATATAAACATGAGTGCTACAGTAAAAAAATATATATAAGAAATCAAAGTATTATAATTTTTTGTATATTCTATTTTATAATGTTCTTTCACCAGGAGTATTATAATTTAATAATTTTAATTGATGTAATTAATAAAAATCTTTTATATGGAGAAATTTCTGTTTATAATTTAATTTGGAAAAAACCACACTCAGAGGTTAATATTGCACTATTAGCAGTTTTTTGCATTTAATAACAATTAGAGTAGCCCTTAGAAGAATATTCCTTTTAAGGACAAAAAAAAAGCAGTAATAGTTTACTATTAATATCTGTCTGTGTTTTTATAAATAATATTATAAACAGAAATTTCCATATATTAAAATATTTTCATCAATTACATCTTAAAATTTAAATTATAATCCTTGACTTACTAGTGGAAGAATCTATTATAAAATAGGAAGTATGGAATGTTATATTTTGATTTCTTATTCCTATATGTATATGCTGTAGGGAATTATGTCTATATAACAACTAGAGTTGCACTTAGATGATTTTTTTTAATTGCACAAAAATGGTAACAGTTTACTTTTAATATTTGAATATCACTATGATGTTTTTCTAAATAATATATGTAATATATTATAACGATCAAAATGAAAGTGAAGATCGAATCTAACCGCAAACTACGATATCTGCTCTACAAGGCGCCATCTAGGCATTTAAACCTAGAAAAATTTATAGAGTAGGCAGATACGCGCTGTTAAGATTCCACTTTATCTAAATATTCCGATCGTTAGCCCATGTCACTAGCTCAGTGGAGACGCAGAGATAAAAATCTATATCTTAATTTATATCTTAAATATCAATAAATAAAAGCCACTGCCAGAAATTAACACATAAAAATATTTATTTACGCACATATAAAATAACTTAAATTTTGAAAAATAAGTTTAACATTTTAGATTTTTATATTAACTTTTAATTTTACATTTAACTAAGTTTCAATGAGTTTAATATTTTATTTAGATAGTCAAGTATGAATAGACTACATAGATCTGCATTTGAAAAGAAAATATTCTTCCCTGATTTAACCTTAGGCAACAAATTTCACAACCAAACTGGCGCCAATCCATCTGATACATTCATGTATTCAATGTAGCATGATACGACAACACAAAATACTATACTGTCAGGAATTTACATCTGAACAATAAGTAGAAATAGAGAAGACATTGACTCTCCACCAACAGGAATGTTACATCTGTTAGCAAGTAGAACAATAAACAAAAAACTCCATAGGAATGGACTGTGGTCTTCTGCCGACTTACAAACCCATCCATAGGCAAACAGAGGGTGTGTGGCATATATCTATAATCCTGCCCATAGCGGACCTCATACTACATCTACAATTACACAAATATATCCAATCCATTGAACCAATTCAACTACGAAATGAATAACCTAAGATTACCCTCCCTTAATATAACTTTACAAAACTATATAGCCATTCACGCCCGACTTAAATTTAACATTTAAATACGTTCGCACAGATTTGTTTAAAAATGTTGGGTATAGATCGATTACATAGATTCCACGGTCAAAAACATTTCAAAATAAACATAAATGATCAAAATACAAAATTATTGATACTGACAATCGCAGAGGGAAATTTATAAGTAACCCAATAGTATTCACCATAAGATACTTGCGTTGTCACCAATAACTTAAAAGACATCCGAATAAATACATTTTAGATACCATACGGTATCATTATTTATCGAATGTATATATTTTGATCAAATATGAAAACCAAAATATAATTAACCACGAACGAATCCATGCAAGCGTCTATAAACAACTTAAATTTCATGCATTTAAATAATAATAAGAAAAAAAATGGAAATGATGTTTATCAATCGGAAAACATATAAAATTAAACATTATTAATTTGATTTAAAAACTTACAAAAGTCAGATAAGAGTCCGTTTTAACATTTAAGTTGGCTTGTTTATCAATTTATAAAACTTGACAAAAGTTCTTAATTGATTTTAATAATTGTTCATTTCATATAGCTTATGGTAGAAGAGTCCAGGTTCCTGTTTTTAATTCCCATGACGCCTCCATTGGAAGATAATGTTCTGGAGATGGCAATAGCTGGTTCAAGGTATCACAGTCTTTTCCTTTTTCTTTTTTAAATAGAGAGTGTGGTATGTGCGTCCTACCACAACTCTCAAACACACAACAGTGGAACTGTCTGAAAAAACTGTATTTCCCTTTTTATATTATCCACACGGATTCAATCAACAAAACATCACTAATCCATCACTTTCGTTAGGGTCCGAGCCAAGGCTTAGTACTTCCATTGGTCAAACTAATTTTTCTTTATTCTCTTATCCAATTTTCATCTCATCATTTTAATTATACAAGAGCCTAAGGCTAGCTTGCTTTTCAAACCATTTATAAACAATCATTTCCATTTACAGATTACAAGAATTAATTAATACCTGTTTTTATTTTTAAATCTTGTACATTCAAGTACTTATTTATTTGTTTTTTTCAAAAAAAATATTTTTAAAGTTTGGCATCTGTGCAAATGTATATACGTTTAACAAACATTTTAATTTTAGCGTTTAGTTTTTTACTTTTATTTGCGAACTTTTAAGTTTTTATTTTAAATTAATGTAACGACATATTTATATATCATTACAATATAAAGTATATGAGCACAGACTTTCACATGACCACCACTCTCCACTCTATCTCATAACACTGATACACTTGAACACATATATGTTGAAAAGATATTAATCACCAATATACGTATTTCATGCTAAACCAGCAATCATTAGTTGGTCCAGATTATCATCTCTACACATATATGCAATAAGTCTGTACTCATATACCCTATATATTACATATATTGATACAGGTATATAATAATCCTGTATTTCAGTTATTAAATAATATAATAAACAGAAAATTTCCATGTATTAAAGTATTTTCAACAATTACATCCATTAAAATCATTAAATTATATATAATAGCTACACATTATATATTATATTATACAGAATCATGTCTGAAGTTTTGTTTCTTCTTCATAATATTACAACCATAGTGTGTGCTATATAAATAACAAACAAATTATATAATGATAAACTTCCATTAATTGTTTTTAACATATTAATCTTAAAAAAACAACAACAGAAGTCTGAATTTTTATCTGAACTTCATTAAGTGTGAATTAGCACATCACATGTTATTCCTGATATAATATTCACATGGAATCTTTATATAAATATCTCATTTTTTCTAAATAATTTAAATATGGAATGTTTTGAAAAAGCTATGAGCCAAATGTTTTGTGTAGGTGCAACTTAAATTTCATTTCATTCTGTCACTGTTACACAATGACCCATTACATCTGCAAAGAATTTGAAGAGTTTTAAGTGATGCTATTTATCTTAAGATTCACTAATTCTTCTGTGACACATTATAACTTTCCAAGCTGATAATGTTTCAAGTCATATATTCCATACAGCTATATATTGGTTATAAAATGTGAGAAAGATGTTTCCAATACCGGAAATCTACTCAATAACCATATTTAAATATTATTACCTTCATTGTCAGTCTAGAATTATGAAAAAAAAATTGTAATATTGTAGTCAGTGAACAACTCTGGCCAAGTCAAATATTACAAGCTTATAAAAATTAGTAAAGTTAGAATAGGGAAATGATATAATTTAATTGTGTCATGTTTTTAATACTATATAAATGGATTATTCTCCTGTACATGAGGGGTCAGAATGACTAATATGTCAACATGGGTAGGATGACAACCTTGGCACTATCAAGGGCTTTGAACGTTCCATCATCAGATTTTCAATGAAATGGAAGGCTAAAGAGTTGTGAGTTGGAATAGTTTGAAGCCTGTCCATTAAAGTATAAATATTGGCTATCTTAATATAAAGCTGAGTACTGATTATATATATGTGTGAGGATAGTAATCTAGACCAACTGATGATTGCTGGTTTAGCATGAAATACGTATATTGGTGATTATTTATCTTTTCAACATGTGTGTGATCAGGTGGGTCAGCAATATGAGATGGCACTGAGAGTGGTGGTCGTGTGAAAGTCTGAGTTCGAAACCCGAATCTATTACATATATAAATGCAGGTTTAAGCCTGTACAATGTATTAATACTATCAATATTAATTTATTTAAAGGTTTATCATTCTCAGAATGAGGCCATGAACATTTCCAAATATTTTTTAAAATAATAATGTGATATTCATAATTTCACAAGAGTAGTATAAAAGAAAGAGAAAAGGTTTAAAATCAAATAAATAATTTTATTCTCTCACTTCAGTAATTATATCTACCAGTTTTAAGTTTTAATTTGATAAAAACGTAATAAATTAATACTTTTTTTCTCACTTCAGTAATTTATTGATTAGTTTCATTTTTTTTTTAAAAAAAAAATAATAATAGGAGATATAAATAGAAAAAACATTTTATGTACAATTTGTAAGATTTTTAAAAGAAAAAAGATAAGGTTTTAACATTTTGATAGTAAATTTTATTTTAATTAATTAAAATTGCTTTTTTTATTTTTCTTTATCTCTCTCCAAAATGAAAGGCAAAGTTGTTCAAATCAAAGGATAATTAAAATGTTATATTGGTTTTTGGCATAAGAGTCAAATAGCTACAGTGGAAATAACCAAATAATTTTTTGTAAAAATAGATTCAATTGGTAAGAGTTTAATGTTATCATGTATTATATAACATGCCATTGGGTGGATACAGGATTAGCATATTACAGATCAAATTAAATAAAAGTGTTTTTATAAAAAAATTTTTTTTATATATTCTGGATTCTTACGTTTTGCAATAGGCTTTTTGCATTCAAATTTAAAAACAGATAATCCAAAAATGTCACTGTATTTCCAGTATTGGGAATGAAATGTACAGATTGTTTACAAAATTTATATGCTTACGAAGGCAGCATAAAAAAAGGCAAGTTTTAGTTAAGTCATAGACATCTATTATAAATATGAAATACTTAACAAATCCATTTATACCTAATGTAACTTCAAAAATTGCTAAAAAATTGACTAACGATTTCAAATTTAGCTTCAGAACACCGCCTAACACTAACCGACTAATAAATAATTTCAAAGATAAAGTAGAAAAAAATCAAGCCCCTCGTGTGGTCTATAAAATAACATGCCCTCAGGCTGCCAGCCATCTTACTACAGTGAGACTCTGGCTAACATCAATACAAGAATTTACCAACACAGGTATGCATACAATAGGGTTAAAAATAAAAATGAAAGAACATCAATCTTCTGGGACCACCAAGTAGCTAAAGGCCATGTAATCAAACCTAGTTCTGCCCAAATAATTTGCACAGAGAAGAGTGATGCCAAAAAAAACCTCAAAGGAGCTTTTTACATAGCAAATGATCTCAGTGCCATTAATAGAAGAGAGGTATGCTTTGCTCTCTCCAAACAATGGACTAACTAATTAAAAATTCGAACTCATTTGCATATGTGTACAATAAATCTTAACAGTCTTCATTTGTAAAACTATGAGTATGAGATTTGAACATTAAATCTCGAAAGTGCTAAGCAGACATATTACACATTATGGTATAATTACAGTATCACTAAAGTATTTGGAAAAAAATCGCATATTTATAATTACAATTTTTCTTGGTGAAGAGAAAAACAATTTATTATAGACATCTATTGTGCGATTTGGAATTCAATCTGCTACATTGTTAGACTAGGCAAACAGCAGTACAACCTTAAAACATTGGCTTATTACATTTTCATTGATACCTAATATATATACAAAATTTGAAGAGAATCCATTCTATAGAAATATATTGAAAATCAGTTACAAGAATTAGCCAAATAAACACACAAACAATCAAACAGAATTTCTAAATTAAGTGCAAACATTTAAACAATAGAATTTCATAAAAAGCAAAGACAAAAAACAAGAAACAATAAAACAACCATGAAATAGTTTTTTTTTCATGTGTCAAAGCATCGGCCAGAAGCGAATCCGAGACAACTGCTTGTAAGGTACCTGTGCTGACCACTCGGCCACCAATGCTTGACAACCATGAAATAGTTTTTTTTTCTCATGTGTCATAGCATCATCTGGGAAGCGAACCCACTAATCTGGGACAACTGCTTGTAAAGCAGCTGTCGCTGACCTCTCGATCACCAATGATTGACACCATGAAATAGTTGTATGTGTTTTATCAAATAATCTCAACTAAATCTTTATTGCTATTTATTTTTTCATACACAATTATCATACAATTGTTTTATATAAACGTTACAAACATAAAAATCATCTTTAGAAATTAATCTTAAAGAATAAAATAAAGGCTCACAATTTACTATCATTAACTAAATTAAAAATAAATTAATAAAGTAAAAAAATTATTTGTGACAAAAATGATATTATAATCTGTAATAATTTTCATCATACATTTATATTCCTTTTTTAAAAAAAAAATCAGTGAAGAAATAAAAACAAAATAAATCTATTAATTATATTAAAACAAAGCTGTGAATTTATTTAAATCTTAATAAGAATAAAAAATATATTTGTCTTTCTGATATCGTTAAATAAATTACGGCAGCAAGGGGGGGGGGGTTATTTCTAATCCTAGATAAAAAGAATATCGATAAAAATTATTCAGTTAAATCTGAATAATGAGCTGTCAAAAAAAAAAAAAAAAGATTAAATAAAGTTTAAAAAAGAGCAGTTTTAAAAAAATAAATTAATGTATTATTTCTAATATATATATATAAAACGTAAAACTAACTTTTTCATGGACCATTAATATCACTAAGCTAGTTTACTGGTTAATTAAGAATTGCTAAATGTTTACTGATAATTGGATAAATATCTGTATGATCTATAGGGCAATTGCATGGAATACATTCCAAGTTTGTATAAAAAAACTGTTATCTTAAAAAAAAAATACTTTACAGATTTGAATCCATGATCAAGCGAATAATAGGCGGATACATTATCCACCACAATTTAAAATTCTTTGTATATACATATAATTTTCAAATTTAATATAACATTTTTAAAGTTTTATATATTTTGAATTTAATATTATTTTGCACATACAGACTAATTTAACCATGGCCTGATATTTTTGAGTTTACCAAGTCGTAAAACTGCGTTCATCCTAAAAATGTATTACACGTATTTGTATATTTGCCTCTGCTTTTACAATTAAATTTAAAAACAAAAGTCAAGGCAATACTTTTTCAAATTGTTTTTGTATTTATCAATGGCTCTCTCATTCCAACTAACAGGCAGAAACTCAGACTACTCTAGCGTCGCTGTGCGCAATTTGCGAACAAATGATACATGCGTATAGTGCAGTAGTTATTCACTTCCCCAAAGTGTTGAATGCAGAGAGAATCCGGTTTTTATATTGTCATGAGGTAGGGTGAATGTAAAGATATCAACATGGGTGTGGAGATTCTGGCGTTTGATACTTGCAACTTATCGGAAAAGCCTTCATGAGGGTTGAAAGATATCCAACCATCAACCTGGGCATGGGAACTCAGATGTTTGATACCTCTAGATCAATCAAAGATCATAGTAAGAGAAAAAGATGATGATCTCAATTTCTTTGCTAGTATCTGGTTGTGAGAGAGAGGATCTGGATTTCTGTGCTAGCGGCTGGTTGTGATGTGGTGGAGTTGAACTAAACAGGATGATCTGGATTTCTGTGCTAGTGTATTGGTTATTAATATGATGGAATTGAGATGAGAGAGGATTATCTGGCTTTCTGTGCTGGTGTCCGGTTGTGGTGTAGTGGAGTTGGGATGAGAAACATTGATCAGACTTTGTGCTCATGGCTGATTGTGATGTGGTGGAATTGAGATGTAAAAGGATAATCTGGCTTTCTGTATTGGTGGATGGTTGTGATATGGTAGAGGTAGTTATTCAGTGAATGGACCTTTTCCAGATCATGTTTGTGAAAATTTTTGTATTTTCTACCACTTTTGGTGATTAATGTATATATAACTTTTTGCTCATTGCTTATAGATAATAAGTTCAGTTTAACAGAATTTTACTTTATAGTCTTGATATTAAATTTTGCTCTTGATATTAAACTTTACCAATTATTTTCTGATTCCATTTTTGTTTTTTACATCTGTTTTCCATGACGAGATGAAGTTTGAGAACCATGGTAATGGTACTCTTGCATAGCATAGCATAGGAATTATAATAATAAAAGGAATAATATAGTACTGGACTGAAAAGGTGAAGATTTCCATATCTTATTCTCAGTTTAGAAATAAGGATGGGGGGAGGGGTACCAATTTGGTTAATTCTATAGAACTATAGAGCTCAGCCCAACATTTTAGTGCTTATTTAATCACATGACATTTTGAATTACTAACCATTTGGTTATTTTTATTACTAACTGACTGGTCATTTGAACAATATTGACATAATCTAGGGAAAATTAATCCTTAGATGGGTCTGTTTGTAAATGGTAAAAAATTATCTATAGGATTAATAAGATGATCCACATGATGTTTCATAATGTAATCAGGTGTATGAGAGCCATATCCCATAACTTGAATTCTGGCTGGAAAAATTTTAAATTGCAAATTTTTCTTTTAAACATTTGGCACAATACCAATGCATATAACTATCCAACACATTTCAGCAAATAAGTATATAGATATTCTTTGATAAAGAGTAAAACCAAGATTGAAAATCACCCTAAATCTTCTGGAAATTGGGAAAATCTTGTGAATAATGATTTATATACTGTCTCTTTATAAAGGCTGTTAGAGAAGCCCTTTTTCTGCAATGGGCCATTCAAAAGCTGTTTAACCTTTTTCTTTACATATTATTCAAGGTCATAGATTTTCAGAACATATTACCTGGTTCCTCTACAAATGCATTTTTTGATTTGGCTGATTTTTGGGGTTTTACCATTAGTAAAATCCATAAACATCACATGACCACCATTTCTTATGCTTGCTTATAACTGTTATTAAAAAGGCAAAACTCTCCATACAGTATTGCCACTCAGTGCAAGCCAGAGTAATCAATAGAATGTCAGAAGGCTTGTGCATAAAATCCCCATCTAGTGTCTACTCATCCAATATCCCCAGACTAGTTTCACTGACAAAGACCACAAGCCAGAAACTAGTCTGGGAATATGAATGAGTAGACACTAGATGGGGATTTTAAGCACAAGCCTTTTGGCATTCATTGACTGCTCTGGCTTGCACTGAGTGGCACTAATATATGGAGAGTTTTGCCTGTTTTAGTAACATCCATACGGTAATGCCATTCTAATACTTGATTAATCCTCAATCTTATGCTATATCTGGGAGAGATCTTTCAAATTCTTAAAATATTTTTATGTTTGAGTGTTTTAAATTATATTATGGTTTCAAATATAACTAACTTGTATTTTAAAGGTATATGCATTAAAAAGGTTTTCTGTAGCATCGTATAGCAGTGACAATGGTTTACTGTAAATAGGCATGTAATTTTATTTCCTTTTCCAAATATACTTCATTTAAACAAATATTAATTCTTATGAGAATACATGCTTAGATAACTTTTATATAAGGTAATTTTCAATGAGCAATGCTTGGAGTACACATATGACTCAAAATTTATATCTGGTCAAGAAAAATTGAAGATATAGTTAATGACAGTGCTTCCTATGGATTTTGACATATACAAACTATATATATTTATATTCCATAATGCTGATATAAATATAATTCAACTGACCAGTTGACTTATAAATCTATAAAAGTATGCAGACAGCAATTATCAATGAAAGTGAACTTTACTGAATTCGCATTCTTACAAAAATACATATATCTTACTTTAAATTAAGACTGAAAACTAATGTTCGTATAATTTGTTAAGTTATTAAATAACTAATTCATTAACACATTCACTTGTAATATGACTGTTAAATTTGGAATTGATATGCAAATTCTGTAATTACAAATCACTTGCTTTTTAATGATATTAAATAGGTTTTTTTAAAATGCTAAACTAAAAACTAAAAAATATTGATTAAAACAAAATCTGAAGATATCAGTATTTTCCAGACAGTTCAGTAAAGGTCAAAGTTTATTCCCATGTGTTTATCTTGTCTCCACTCTTAGACAGTTTTCATTATATAGTTTCCACAACATGTATGAAATTACTTTAAGAAAATCTTTGAAAACAATTATGAATTTTGCATAAATAAAGCAATATTTATAATTATTTTTACATAATAATTAGTTAAAACCAAATGGATGTATATATATATATACTTTAATTTTATTTATATATGTTTTATTTTTAAAAACAAAAATTTACACAGAGATTAAACTCTCCATACAGTAGTGCCACTAATGAATCCAGAATAATCAATGGATGCCAAAAGGTTTGTGCATAAAATCCCTATCTAGTGCCTACTCATCCCTAGAGTAGTTTCTAGCTTGTGGCTATCATCAATGAGTAGGCACTAGATAGGAATTTTATGCACAAGCCTTCTTGCATCCATTGATTACTCTAGCTTACACTGGTGGTGCTACAGTATGGAGAGTTTAGCCTCTATGTAAACAGCTTATGTAAGCACAAGAAATGGTGATCATGTGATACTTAGTGGTTAAAAATAGGAGTCAATAAATGTAATCTTAATGCTAGCAAAAAAAAACTATGGCTGGTAAGATGACATCTTATGATGCTGATTTTATACATTATCTGTCATCTCAACACCGTATTAAAATAGTTTGAGCTATTCTAAAAATTATAAGCAATTTTAATATTTTAAAGCAGAATTTTATAAATTTATTAAAGATTTTTTCATCCAAGTTTTAAAAATAATTTTTTATCCAAGAAGATTTTGTTGATGTTTGGAATTGCTGACCTAAATTGTTTTTCTGCATATCACTGAATAATGAAAACATTTTTCATTCTCATTAAAAACTGACTTTTTAAATATTTTCAATGTTCAAATATGATGTTTTAGAATGTTTTTTTTGTTTGTAAATTTAAATTTGTAAGAAACTAAGTCCAATTTATGGAGTTCTAGTATACAATAAAGATTTTATACTGAAATTAAAGATTGAATATTGACAAAAACTGCCACCAGGGATACGAATAGAAAATGTCATTCTGGTAAGGGTTAATATTTTGGAAAATAAACTTTAATTTGTTTTGTTCACTGAAAATCATATCTGCAATGAAAATATTAAGTTGTTCTGCAAAAAGCTAAGGCTATCTTTATAACTAAATTATTAAAAGTGGAAAGCAGTAAATTAGAATTAAAAATATTACCAAATTTACCACTTCCTTTATTTTGCTGTAATATCTTATATAAATACAATTTATTCACTATTTTGAACATTTTTTAAACTTTAATTTGTTTTGTTCACTGAAAATCATATCTGCAATGAAAATATTAAGTTGTTCTGCAAAAAGCTAAGGCTATCTTTATAACTAAATTATTAAAAGTGGAAAGCAGTAAATTAGAATTAAAAATATTACCAAATTTACCACTTCCTTTATTTTGCTGTAATATCTTATATAAATACAATTTATTCACTATTTTGAACATTTAAAAAAAAAAAACCTCTTATTGACCTCTATTCATGCACAATCTTATGTTTCGGCTGTCTTACAGTCTTCTTTAAAGCCACTTTTATTTTAATTTTTTTAAAGATTGTGCATAAATATAGGTAGATAAAAGGTTTTTTTCTAAAATGTGTACAAAGTAGTGGTTAATTTTCATTAGTATTCAATAATATTGTATTTATTAATTAAAACAGTATTTTTAAAAAATAATAAATTAAAATTTAAAATTTTGAAATTTCATAAGTATTTTGTAAGTGGGAATATAATTTTTTTATTTGTCAATAAAGCAAGTCATATATAACATGACATTGCTTTTATAAGCTTGTATTTACAAAAATGTAATATAGAGAGCATATCAATATTGTAAACAAGCTCTTAATTAATAAGTGTGGTAAGAGAAAATATTTAAAATCTCTATCCAAAATACTTTTATCCCCAGACAAATTGGTTCTGAGTTTATGGCTCATCTCAGTGAGGAGCTAGAATAGATCAATTGGTTTTGAACTTATGGCTCACCTTAGTGAGGAACTAGAATATTCAGACACTTGATCTAAAATATCAACTCAAAACCCAGCACTTATTTCATACATAATATTTAAGTAGAAACTCTGAAGTTTACGGACATGAAAATGTTTTTTACTCTAGTTATCTAACTTAAATAGCTATATGGGACTGAACCAAATTCAGATCCATCATATATTAATAGCCTCAGCATAGCCAAAGCCATAAAGGTAAAATTATAATTATCAATAAAGCAAGTCATATATAACATGACATTGCTTTTATAAGCTTGTATTTACAAAAATGTAATACAGAGATCATACCAATAGCTCAAACAAGCTCTTAATTGGTAAGTGCAGAAAGAGAAAATATTTAAAATCTCTATCCGAAATACTCTTATCCCCAGAACATTGGTTTCAACCTTATGGCTCACCTATTGAACATCATCTAGTGTCTGAATATTCTAGCTCCTAAGGTGAGCCATAAGCTTGAAATCTATTGGTCTGGTGATAAGAGTATTTCGGATAGAGATTTTAAAATATTTTCTCTTACCACACTTATCAATTAAGAGCTTGTTTGAGCTATTGGTATGCTCTCTGTATTAATTTTTTTTTATTTTATCAAATGGAGAAATATTAAAAAAATAGAGTGTATCTGGATAAATTAAGAAATCATTATTTTTGATCTTTGTTCTTTTGTAAATAAAAAAGTGCGTGCAATATCTACCCCCCCCCCCCCGTAGTCCTTTCCACAGCGGCATTTAAAGAGACTGGAAAAAAATTGAAAGATTCATAGCTTCTCAAAAAAATTAAAGTATATATACAATCATTGAAATTGGATGTTACCTGTTGAAACTATTAATGGAAACCAGTAATTGAGTATGAATTTAAAACATTTTTTAAAGTAAATTAGGTTTAACCTTCCTCTTGTTGAAAAAAAAAAGGAAATTCTCATAATGAAAATTCAAATAATTTTAATAAGCTTTTAATAAATTACTGGCATTAAAACGTAACAATGATAAGGCTGAAATTTATTCATGAGTCAATTATTACAAAAATTCACAAAATTCTTAAATAATATCTTTAAAAAAAAAAAAACAACCTGCAAAATACGCCCACTCCCTCATATAAATGGCAACATAATGTGGGAGCTGGTTAAAATTGTCCATCTTTTGTCTGGCCAATGGATTGGCAGTTTGTTAAAAAAATGAATCTTTGGCAATCTCATTTGTGAAATTATAAAGAATAAATTTATATTTTAAAAATGATAATTTCGTTATTACTATTTAGTTACGGATCAAATATAAAACAATGTTGTACATTCATGTTCAAAAGTTTACGAATTACCAGATAAACTGGGGGCATCTTTGAGTTATCACGAGCACACAGCTGACTAGATAGGTGATGAAAAATTGTTTATAATTTATACTTCTCTGACTATGAAAAATTGTTTATAATTTATACTTCTCTGACTAATACTCCTTAATTTTTGACAACAAAATAAATTTGTAGCAGAAGGTTTATGGCGTAAGACACAAAGACTAAATTTATTTTCTCATGAAATAACATAACAAATATAATGACAATTATGATTTTTATACTAACAATGATTTTCCATGTTCTTCTCAATATTCACCCCCCCCCCCTAAGGAAGTAGATATTCTGACTTACTTGAGACTTTTATAATCTCTGCTGAACAAGCACCAATGAAGCTAACACAGTTTGGAGTTTTAATTCATATTCTAGCATTTTTGCTTGATCTATTAGTACAAACTATATTTTTTAGATCTGATAATTGCATATTTGATGTTGATCCACACTTAAATATGCAACAAAGTAGATGGCTTCATCAAATATATTACTTACTTATCATGAAACTCTAATTGGGGAATATTAAAAAAAACGTAGAAGATTTAATCCAAACTATTTCCTATGAATCCACTTAAAAGTGCTAGTTTAAATAGTGTAAGAACGGTTCCAATAAAAGAGAATTATAAGTATTCAATTGCACCTATCTCAAATCTCGTAGATGCAATCAATTAAAAATACTTAGGTTTTGTATATATTCTTAGGAGTTTGTTTTATTATTCGAATAAATTTGTTAATTGATTATATATATATGTGTGAGGATAGCAATCTAGATCAACTGATGATTGCTGGTTTAGCATGAAATACGAATATTGGGGATTATTAATCGGTGATTATTAATCTTTTCAACATGTGTGTGATCATGTGGGTTAGCAATATGAAATAACACTGAGATTAGTGGGTCGTGTGAAAGTCTGAGTTCGAATCCCACACATATTACATATATAAATGCAGGTTTAAGCCTGTACAATGTATTAAATGACTCAGTTAATGTAACTTTTGGAATGGAAATGAGTATTAAAAATTATATTTAACTAAGGTGACCAATTATTTTTTGTCCAAAAGGAGTACGAATGGAATTTCATTGGATATGGTGATTAGGTTTGTGAAAAAAAAAAAAAACAACTGTCTTCTCCATTCGACTATATATTTTTAAAATAATATAAAAATTAATAGTAATTCTAATATTTTAAATTTATATAACTTTTAATTTTTGAAATAATATTTTTGTGCTGTATAATTTTTTGGGGATAATTCTGAATTTTCTTTCAATAGCGCACACATTTCAGAACAACTTGCATCCTCCATGTTGATTTTAACTGGTAAAACTGCCGCTAGTATCCTCACTGATAATTGCGATTTTTCACTGCTCCAGTAATCATTGCCAAGTGAAAATATCTTCTCTACAGCAACATGAGTGCTGGACCAACACAGTGCACATTCAATCAATAATTTTACATTTTTATGGGGGATATATTCTTGTTTAAAATGTAAAGGTATTTCTACCCACCTTCTGTCCACACTCCCTTTTTTATCTATCCATTTCTTCAGTTTTTCTTCATTTAAATACATATTTACTATTTCAAACAGAAAATTAACATCAATAACAACATCTTACCATTTCTTTCATTATGAATAGGACTGTTGAAAAAACATCTTCCTATTCAATTTTGCCCTTTAAAAGAGTCCACTTCAAGCAATTTAGTTCAGTGAAATTGATCAACCATTGCTCACTGTATTCCATAAAAAATTTTTTATAAAAATTTCTAATTTCTTTTAGAAATTTATCTTTAATCCCATATAGACGCATCATAGACAACTTTAAGCACAAGAACGTATAAAAGGTTACATACAATAGTTTTTATGTTTTTAGGAGTACAAAGGAGTACGGTTCACGAAAAACGAATTTAAAACTCCCTACAAAAGTATGTTTGGTCACCTTAATTTAACTTATATAGCAAAACGAACTAAAAATGCTTTAATGTAGTATATTTTTATTGTTTTTAAAACTATTCAATCTAAATATTACATAACATATAATAACAATATCCCACTGACAAAGACTGCTAGGAACAGTCGAAACTGTAAAATTAATAAATATATTTCGCTTTAAAGTGTAAGAAGAGTGGGAATTTTGTTATTATATGTTACATATAAAAAAAAAAAAGCAAAAATAAAGAAGGAAAGAGGAAGAAAAAGTATTGAAGATTATACTACTAAATATTACATCATTACAAAGCCAGTACTTTTTTTTCTAGTAATACCTTTATATTATCTATATTGAAGAAGGCGTTTTGAATCTATGTAAAAACGTATAAATTCTTTGCAAATTCTTCAGACAAGTAAAAATTTCAGTGACTACAAACCAATGAATTGATAATAGACGTTTAAATGATAGAAATTTAATCTGGAAATTATCTGTGCATTTTTAGAAATAATTTTCAATTGTGACGGAATAAAGCAAATTATTGATCAAAACATATTGTTGATCAGCAGTTTATAAAAAGTTCACATTCTAACAGTGCAGTCCACGACAGAGAAGGTATTATAGGATAAAATTAGTTTAGTAGAAATGGTGTTTGTGTGAAGTACATAAAACCAAAAATAAGTTCATTGAAAATTATTTGTAAAAATATGTAAAGAATTACAGTCAAATTTCTACAACATTTAAATCTATAAATCTGTGAAAATCTATTTAGAATTATATATATGATATTACAAATACATTGTTTCTCATGGGCTACATTGTGAAACAAATATGAAGCAGCATTATTCGGACTTTATGTTTGTTTCACAAGGTAGCACTGAGGAAATATTGTAACTGTTGGAAATAGTAATATTTTATAGTTGAGTTGCAGCTAACGATATCAACTGGTTCATTCTATTTCATAAATATATAATCATAATATTTTATTAAGAAATTTGGATGAAATAACTTTTTTAAAAATACCTTATAATAAGAATAATAAAAATAAATAAATAAACAACAACAATAACAACAACAACAATAATAGTAATAATAATAGTAATAATAATAATAATGATGATGATGAAGAAGTAGAATAAAAAACAAGAACAGGCTTAGGAGTCCATAAGAAATTTTGCACCGAATAGACAGATCTGAGAGAGAGGAACGATCTTTGAGCTCTAGAATTTGTTATTGTAACATTGCACTAAATCTCACGCAGCAATTAGTTTAAAAAAATATGAAATATTTTGTTACAGTTTTAATTTATTTTTATAAAAAAAATATTCTCTAATAATTTTATGTTACTTCCACTCATTTTAGGACCAAATGATATGGTTATCACAAATTACTTAACACTTTGGACACCAAATGAACTACTGTTGTCGCAATTAAATTGAGCTATTCATGCCATACTTAGTTTGCCAAATAAAACTGGCTTATCTCAAGTCTAGAGAGGGATAAATAAATGTAATCAAGCTTAAAGTTTAAGTCACCAAATGAAACAGGCTTGGTTTTAAAGATTCCAAATATAGTAAAGTCATGGGTTTTCTTGTCTGCAAATTCAAGAAAAATGCCACGAATAAATATATGATTTATATGTTGTTTTTATTTTGAACCTTCAGTTACTTCCTGTTCAGTTACATATAATCTGAGTTATCTACTCATTATTTAAAATAACTTTAATAAATAAAAAAATGAATGACTAATAGGTTTTTTTTTTGGAAGTTCAAAGACAATTCAGCACATAAAATGGCCAAATTGGAGCAGACCTCAAAATCTTACCCCCAGAGTCTGACCACTATACTAACCTATGCAGGGTATAACAAGAAATAATAACAATCATAATCAAACAAAAAATATGGCGATTAGATATCAAATGTTAAAATAACATACACATTTGTCTAAAATTATTTTAGAATAATTTTAATTATTATTTTTTCTTAATTTGTTTTTATTTCAAATAATACTTCTACTTTTAATTTATTGTTACTACACTGCATTGAAAAATTTTGACATCTGGAAAAAAATAATAAAAGATTATAATAGCCCTATGGGAAGACTGCATAAGTGAATATCAATAGCATATTGCACTCAACCATTAAAACAGCACATAGATATGATTATCATTTTTTATGCCTGCACACATTGTTGAAAAAATAGCCAATTCTTCATATAGTAGTATCATTTAGTGCAAGTGATGATAACCAATGAATGTTAGAAGATTTGGGCATCAAAATCCCTGTCTATTGCCTACTCATCCAATATCTCCAGACTAGCTTCTAGGCTATGGTCTTCATCAGTAAAAAGTCTTGGATATCAGAGAATTGCAGTTAGATTTTTCGATCTAATACAACCCTCCAGAGGCTTTTTTATCTTTTTAGTTAACTATAAAACTAAGTGTCCAAAATGAATTTGAGAGGTCATCGCAACTGCCTTGCAAGCAAGTAGTTGGTTGCAGATGGTTGTGGGTTCACGTCCCGGCTGATGCTATGACATATGAGAAAAAAAAAAACAAGAGAATGAGATGAATTGAAAACGTTATTGTGTTTTTATTTTGGACTCATTGTTTTATAGTTAACTAAAAAGATAGGACTGCTGGAGGGTTGCATTAGATCCATATCTCTAGGTGCAGTGATTTAAGATCCAAGACTTCTCATGCATAAAGACCACAGGCTAGAAACTAGTCTGGGGATATTAGACTAGTAGGCCTTAGATAGGGATTTTGTTGCATAAACATTCTAGCATCAATTGATTACTATGGCTTGCGCTGATATTGCAAAATAAACTTTACCCACGCACAAAAAATCGCAAAACATTCACAAAGTAAATTAATATATTTATGTAATCATATAAATTATAAAGCAGTAGAATAATTTTATGAACATTAATATTTGTAATTAATATATAAATGTTTAAAATTTTATAAGAATAACTTTGATTGCTACTTTAAAGATGAATATTAATCACATAAAAAAAAACTATAGACTTGCTTCTACGACGCATTTTAAAATTCTTTCACAAAGTTGTATATATATATATACACATTCTCACACAATCACTTTTCATGTGTGTAAATTGACAGGCATATTAATATTGTTATTGCGTAGACTATTTAGATGAATTCCACGCTATCAACTGGATAAGAAATATTATTTTTAAAAATCGTTGTAGAGGCGATGAAAGCAACATCACCTAGAATAAAATTAAAAGTTTTAAGGTATGAAATCATATGTTTGGGAAGGAGAGAAATGATAGTAGATAGTAAAAAAGGTTATAAAATCAATAATCATTGTGATCATTGGGTTTTAAAAATATTTTCAAATAGAAAATATATGTATTATCACGTTTGTGGATACAATCTGATTTCTTAAAAAGTTTGATCACTTTTCTATTGTTCTTTAGTAATTAGTATAACATCTGGATAGGATTCTGGCATGAAAACTTCATGTTACAAAAAAAAATAAAAGATCAAAAATGTTTCGGATATTAATAAAGAAATGACAAAATATATAGAGAACTGCAAAATTATGACTTTAATTTAATTTTTTCTTCTATTATGTAATATATAGAGGGTTTGAACTCAGACTTTCACATGACCGAAGAGTTGTGGGGTGGAGTGGTTTGAAGCCTGTCCATTAAAGTATGAAGATTAGCTATCTTAATATAAGCTGAGCTTTGATTGTATATATGTGTGGAGATGATAATCTGGACTAACTGACGAACGCTGGCTCAGCACGAAATACATATATTGGTGATTATTTATTTTTTCAACATGTGTGTGATCAAGTTTATTAGCGATATAATTTAAGTAATTGCAGTTATATAATATAAACCAACAGTTAAACATTACAAATTTAAATAATGTTTTCAAGAAAAAACTATCCACATTCACAATTTTATTATTAATTCGAGTCTTTTTAAAAAGATCCAAGTTATTTAGAGTTGTTAATTTCCCCGCTTAGCTAAAGTAGTCGTGATTCTTCTCAAAAGTATAAAATTATTAAAGCAAGCTTTTTATAGCCGAATTAGTATGAAACAAAGAGGGAATTCTACTCAATTGACCACACATTATTTTTTTCCAATTAATATTTCACGCTAAGTTGGATTTGTCTTATTATTTAATTTTTTAAGCCCAAACATTTTTTTCAAGTCCTGTTTTTAAAAACAGTGCTTTAGAACATTAGTGTACAACATTTGTACACATATGACCCCCATATTCAGACTGAAATAGCGCCCCATTATATGTTTTCGCCTTCCTATTATTACCAAATAATAGATAAATAAATAAATAAAGTTAGATAAATGATATGGCATAAGTAATGGAAAGTTCGATAAATAATATAAGGATAGTAATAATAAATGTCGTTTTACCACATACAAATATATATCTACAAAGAAATCAAGTTATAGGTCACATGACCTAATTTAAGAAGATTGTATTATAAATGTTATATATAGAGCTCGAAAATAAGCTCTAAACAATCTTTGCAGAATATCCCCAACTCCAGACCGGTTTCTGTTACTGGCTTCCTCAGTGAGGTGCTAGGATATTCAAGCATTAGATTAAAAATACCAAGACAAGCCCATCACTTTATCTAATAGATAACTATTAAGTAGAAAATCTGAAAATTTTAGACATCCATATGTCTTCCAATCCAGCTATCTAACTTAAATAGCCATATGGGACTGAACCAAGTTGAGATACATCATATATTAATAACTTTAGCAATATAAAATTGCCAAAGCCTTAATAGCAAAAAATAAAATTACAAAAAACCCAAGTGACATGTCACATGACCTAAATTTAACAAGCTTGTATTACAAATGTTATATATAGAAATTATTTGTGAGTTATATATATATATATATATATTATATTATATTTCAGTACATACAATTGGATATAAGATCTTTGAAAAAAACTGCAAATTAACAAAAAATGTATAAAAATATTTTGGTTCTTAGTAGATCTGATCTTTAGCAAATACAACCTTTTTAGCCTGTTTTAGAAAATGTGCAACACCCCATAACAGCATTAGAAGGATATTAGTCCAAAGAACAAAATTCAGAGAGTGAACAAGAGAAATGAAAACAATATAAGCAAAATACTTGTCCTGATATGGTGTTTATACAAAGTGGATTGGAATATATAAAAAGGAAGTGTTTAAACACAAAAGTAATCAGACTCAAAATATTAACTTTATTATGTTATTCTTAAAGATACTCGTCTTATATATAATAATATTATTTGGAATTAATTCAATTTTGTGAAAAACTTTAAACTCCTTGTAGTAAAAAGTTGTCTGTTATCACAAGTATATTATTTGAAGTCATATATAAAATTATTTCTTTTCCAATAAGAAAAACATGTGCCTTTAATTAAAAGACATTATTTGACTGTACACTTGTCATTAAGAAAGCATTATATATTGTTTAATAGTAGCATAGTAGTAATTTTATTTGGTGCTCTGTTTATATGTGATCTCCACCATTTTAAATTTTAATAATAAATGCTTTTGAAGCATTTTTAGCAAATTGCTTACATGCTATAAATGGAAATATGAATATTCATGAAATTAATATGATCTTTAATCAAATTGTTGTGAATTTTTTCTGCATTAGCTATGAAAGCACGTTCACTTCTGCTTAGTATTTCTTATTATTATTTAGTGAACTGTTTCAAAGGATGAAGTATTGAATGTCTCATTTTAAATGTGAAATAAATATTCTTACTGCTTAATCTATAAAAATTGCTGAAATAAATAGTCACCTCACCCATTTTGTTAGTATCATTAATTCTAAACATTTTATTTAAGAATAATTGTGAAGGGTTATTAGTATTAAAATTATGTTATACTATTGTGTGTTCGCTATCTTCACTATCTACAGAATTTCATTTGCTTGATAAACTGCATCTGTTTGAATGGTTGGAAACAGAAGAAAATATCTTTAATTTTACTTTTATTTTTAATGGTAAAAGGGTTTAATATTTTATTATTTATGTTTATGATTTTGTCTATAAAGTCATTTTATTTTATATGCTCATAATTTGATATAATTTATATGTTATTTTATAAACAGTTTTGTCAAAATTCTCAGAATATCACTATTTCATAGTTACATATTTTGAAAATATTATGTGTGCTCTTCCATATGACTTATTTATTATAGGTGTATAATTATGCTGAATGAATATTATAAGATTATGATAAATATATAATATAATATATAATGAACATAATGGATGTATATTTCTATTGTTTATCTTATTGCTTAGTTTATTGCCTAATTTTACTAAGTTATATTAGCATCAAATATTATTTTGTTTTTGCATATCTGTTAGCTATTGTATTTGATTAAGAGATAGTACCATTATCTCTCTTTTATTTTTTGGAATGCCTATTTTTCCAGTATAGTTTGGATATCATAGTTTAGGCCCTCTTTATTTTGTTGTGATTTCTTCAGTTGTATTTTATTGTTCTTATTATATCTTAAGCTTGTAAACAAAGGCAAAACTCCCCATACAGTAGTGCCACCCTGTGCCAAACAGAGTAATCAATGGATTCCAGAAGGCTTGTGCATAAAATTCCTATCTAGTGCCTACTCATCCAATATCCCCAGACTAGTTTCTGGCTTGTGGCCATCATCAGTGAGGAGCCTTGGATCTGAGAGCACTGCACCTAGATCTTAGGATCTAATGCAATCCTCCAGCAGCCACCTTTTAACTCTACTTTACTACAAAACTATGAGAATGAAATTGAAAACATTGTTAATATCTTCAATCCAAGCTCAATAGCCAAAGACACCAAAATGTATGGGTGCTGAATTGAGTTCAGACCCATATGACTATATAAGCTATTGAGCTTGGATTGAAGATATTAACAATGTTTTCAATTTCATTCTCATAGTTTTGTAGTAAAGTAGAGTTAAAAGGTGGCTGCTGGAGGGTTGCATTAGATCCTAAGATCTAGGTGCAGTGCTCACTGATGATGGCCACAAGCCAGAAACTAGTCTGGGGATATTGGCTGAGTAGGCACTAGATAGGGATTTTATGCACAAGCCTTCTGGCATCCATTGATTACTCTGTTTGGCACAGGGTGGCACTACTGTATGGGGAGTTTTGCCTTTGTTTACAACAAATTATGTGCTAGTATAGAGATGGTGATCATGTGATATCTTAAGCTTTTGATGCGTTATTGAAGCAAACTCAATTAATATTATTGTCTCTGATGGTTCATTCTCATTGCCTCATGAATCAAGATTAAGTCCTAGTTCCTTCTTTATTGCCCTCAAAAGAAGGTGCATTTATTTATAAATTCATGCCATCAAAATTTTACTTTGCCTTTACTTTGTTATCAAAAATGGATTTAGTTTGTTGTTGATAGTGTACTTTGTATAAAGATGTGTTCATGACTTTACTATGGCAATTGATTGGGTTTTCATCAGGTATTGTAGAACTCCACCCTTATCTATTGTCATAGCCTTGGGCTATCTGAATGTAAATTACATTGGTGACATGTGGGACCAGTATTTATGCTTTGCTAATACTTAGGACATAAATTCAATAAATATTGAAATTCAAAATTTTAAATTATATTTTGGCATAAAATAAACAATATACATATTCTTTATGATCCATTTCATTGCTCGATCGGTAAGCTTATATATTTAATTGTAATAAATATTTATAAGTGACACTAATATGGTATGAGTGTTATAAATGTGAGAACTTATTGAAATTCAAATTAATAGAAAATTTTATAGACCAACCATATTATATTTATGTAATTAATTAGTACATTTGTAATCATTAATTTTCTGATATTTCAAAACAGAAAGTTACATCAGAAGTTTTTGGCTTTGTTGACATTAAATGATATGTTGCAGTTGTTAATTGTTATTTGTTTTATGTGAAATGAATATTATTTAGTGTTCATTAAATTTTCTTATAGTCATTTTTCCACATCATTTATCCATTAATCAGAAAAAAAAATCATAAAAATATTATGAATTAATTTAAATGTGATGCATTAAGAGTACATGGGGTATAGAAATGTCATAAGAGTAACTTTATTAAAATTATAACTAAAATACTAGAATTACACCTAAGAAAGAGATGATTTTGTTGAATAAAGAATTATAATTGCATATTCATCATTTAAGATCACTTTAATAAATTTTCTTTGTTTATTAAAGATCATTATGCATATTCTTAATTTATTTTCCATACTTATAAGATTATGTTATCATTCCATAATACATTGAGATTATGAAATTACTGAACCGTAAATTTAAAAAATTTTTAAAGTAGGTTTATTAATGTGATATTTAGAATGGCCATAAAATCCCTTATCCATTCTTAAAATGTTATAACAGATTTTTTTTCTGCTATTCCAAATTAAGAGTTGATCATGTTTATTTTAAATTTTGATGATACTTTTATTGTTATTAAAATTATGGAAGTCATTATCTTAGGGATAAATGTATGCCTTACTTTATACTTACTAGGATTTTACGCTTTCTTAAATAAATCTTAAGAATTAGAAAGGAATTTATTTATCATGGTTAAAGTTAATGGTATTTATCCTGAAATATCCATTCATTTTGTAATTAATGTTATAATGAGATTATTATTATTGCTAAAGAAGAATTGTTCTAAAAGATATCATTGTACAAATATTCAAAAAAACATGTTCATATTATAAATGTTTTCTCTGATGATGGCAATAAAATGCTTAAAGGATTGATAAGAAGTGTGGTAGTAATAGAGGTTGTGAAGAGAAGGATTTTAATGTAACCTTAATGAGATACACTTTTAATATTAAGTGTCATTCATTTTTGTGAGTTGAGATGTCTTCTTCACTAAATTTATTCATATTGCTTTGATCTTAATGATATTTTGTTACAATTATTTACCCCTGATTTCTTTTGTTATTATTATGGCATATGGCATTTATTTTGAAACCCACTGAGCTTAGTTGATATATCTGATAAATATTGTTTAGCTTTGATGATATTTTAATCTTCTGATCTGAATGAGAGCACAGATCATTGTAATTTAGCTATTATTTTATTAGGTTGCAATTTGGTTTGGCCAAAGTGTTAGCTTTCAAATGGCAATAAGGTTCCAGGTCAATCATCATGATAAAGCATTTGTTGGTTGCTATTATAATTTATTTTTAATTATTTAGTTACTGTATTATATATATATATATATATATATATATATATATACAGTAACTAAATAATTAAAAATTTTATCCACTTAGGAGTGCTTTCGATTATCCCAGTAATATTTGTCAACTAAAGCTTTGAAAGGCTAACTTTCCCACAATTCTGTGATCTTAACGTTTGCTGCTTGCCTGTTAATTAAGTGATGTTTATATTTGTATATTAGCATAGCTTCCTTTATTTTTCTTTTATTATTATTTTTTTCAATTTGCAATATTTTTACATTATTAAAATTGAAGTCAAAACCATAAATACATGATTTATTATGGTCGTAAAAACAGACGCTGAAATATTATTATCTACTATACAATTTTGTTTTGATTTCTGAACTTATTTTAATAATAGCAAGTGCTCTTTACTTCTATCCACTGCCACACCTGCATATCCATTTATAAATGACAATTTTTATTTATAACTGAGGGTTTTTTTTTGGAGTTATTTATTAATTTGTTTAATATAGGAGGTGTGTAAAATGCAATATCACATATATCTTTATAAATTTTCCTTATAAAATTCACTTGATCATTTGAAATATATGGGATTGATATCCATATTTTTTATTATCAGGAGAATCAATGTTATTATTCAAATTTTTATTCTTATATTTTGTATTAAAATCTCTAATAACATTATATATATGATTATAATTGTAGCCAACATTTAACAATTGATTCGAATATATTTCAATATTTTTGCCTTTATACAATAAATATTTGCAAATACTATTAATTCGAAATAAGAAGGACTTCAAACCTGAACATTTTGTGTGACATTGGGACTTTTGATTTATATGGAATATAACCTCTTTTCACTATTGGTTTAATGGTCATACAGTAATCCAGAATGCATTGATTTCTAGTTATTTTAAGATCAAGAAACTGAACACACCTTAAATCTTCATCTGTTTTATCCACCTTAGGCCTTTTAAACCATTTAATTCTTTAAACAACTATTAATTGTATTTGGTTTACCACATACAAAAACATCATCAACATATCGATAATATACAGTAATATTTTTTTTTAATAATATTCCTTTTTCCAAAATATTTTCTTCATATGGAGAAATTATAAAATTACATCATATATATTAATCTTTAACTGAGGTTTAAAGTTTATATCTGTGCTAGAGATAATCTATAGTTTAGAAAATGATTAGTAATAATCATTATTGTATTTATTTGAGGTGGATGGTGTCAAAGTCGTGAGTGGAGTGAGTTTGACAATGATAAATAAAAATGTAACAATATGTTTTAACATGATAATTTTTTTGAAAAATGAAATTTAAAATTTACAAAAAATATAATAAGATAATAATTTTTAGTGAATTGAAATTTTTAATGAAATCACATATGACATCAATAACAATTGTGCATTATATTTAGTTGAAGTACAACAATTTTACCAAAGGATTAGAATAACATTTTCCAAATTTATAAAGCAAATGCCAATGATTTTAATAAAAATTTAAATAAAATTTAAAAATCCAATGTTCTATTTAATTTTTTTATTTTTAAGAAGTAATTGATAATACATAATTTATTTGTAATATATAGGGTATATGAGCACAGACTTTCACAACCCACCACTCTCCACTCTATCTCATAACACTGATACACCCGAACACATATATGTTGAAAAAATAAATAATCACCAATATACATATTTCATGCTAAACCAGCAATCATCAGTTGGTCCAGATTATCATCTCCACACATATGTGCTATAAATGCTCAGATATATATTAATATAGCCAATCATCATACTTTAATGGACAGGCTTTAATCTACTCCACACTCCAACTCTTCAACTGTCCATCCAATTGAAAATCTGATGATGAAATGCTCAAAGGCCACCATGAGGCTAAGATTCTTGTCACACCCATGTTGACCTAAGGTCAATATGACCCCTTATGTACAGGACATAATCCATTTAATACATATACAAGAGATGGGCAGACATCTCTACTATGTAACAACTGAAAACAGGCTTATTATATACCTGTGTCTATATATGTAATATATAGGGTATATGAGCACAGACTTTCACAACCTACCAATCTCCACTCTATCTCATAACACTGATACCCTCGAACACATATATGTTGAAAAGATAAATAATCACCAATAGACATATTTTCATGCTAAAACAGCAATCATCAGTTGATCCAGATTATCATCTCTACACATATATGCTATAAGTGCTCAGATATATATTAAGATAGACAATCTTCATACTTTAATGGACAGGCTTCAATCTACTCCACACTCCAACTTTTTCAACCGTCCATCCAATTGAAAATCTGATGATGGAATACTCAAAGGCCACCCTGAGGCTGATATTTTTGTCACACCCATTTTGATCTAAGGTCAATCTGACCCCTCATGTTCAGGACATATTTCATTTAATACATATACAAGAGATGGGCAGACATCTCTACTATGTAACAACTGAAAACAGGCTTATTATATACCTGTGTCTATATATGTAATATATAGGGTATATGAGCACAGACTTTCACAATCCATCACTCTCCACTCTATCTCATAACACTGATACACCCAAACACATATATGTTGAAAAGATAAATAATCACCAATAGACGTATTTCATGCTAAACCAGCAATCATCAGTTGGTCCAGATTATCATCTCTACACATATAAGCTATAAGTGCTCAGATATATATTAAGATAGCCAATCTTCATACTTTAATGGACAGACTTCAATCTACTCTACACTCCAACTCTTCAACCATCCATTCAATTAAAAATCTGATGATGGAATGCTCCAAGGCCACCCTGAGGCTGAGATTCTATTTGTATAACATTTACTTTGTGAACACATTTTAGAAGAATAGCACTATCTTGGACTTTGAAAACCAATTGTGTGTGTATATATATATATATATAGTAGTTTTTGGGTTAAACTGTATGTTATTTTTGCTTACTTCCCAACATTTCGATCAAATAGCATCCGGCATTGTCAAGGTTAACTTTTCAAAGAAAAACCCTCAGATCTCAGATGATAACGAGATTGAGTGTGAGGTAAAGATTGAGATTGAGTGTTAAGTGGCTGTGCATTCAGAATATGTAAATTAAGAAAATGTTTATTTTCTTCAATTTTACCATTAATTTGTTTTCAAGTTTACATTAGAAAAAAGATAAAATATGTGGTCTTCATAAGGCTGAAATACATTGTGCTTCATCAGCTCTATTTAAACTAGTTGTTTTTTTTAACACACGATTTAACCCAATCACTATTAATTTTATTTTATTTATTTATTTTTAAATTATAATTTAACCTTTATTCAATCATTAATTTACATGCAATTTATAGATTTAACATTGATGTCAAAATTATGCACCAATATTTACATCTTTCACAGATGCCTTAATGCCAGTGTTGAATTAGAGTTTCACAGCTTCCCTTCACATAGAGAAACAAACACTTTTATTTATATCATATTATCGTGAAAACATTAAATATAATATAAGATTATTTCTAGCCTCTAAATTTTAAATCTCATTTAAAGAATAATATATTTGATTTTTAATTAAGCATAAACACTCAGAATACACGGAATAACACAACTTCATCATTCTTTTTTCTTGAGTAATATCATTTTTTTTTAGATATACTTAGAACTTCCTTTCCACCAAACATTCTTAAAACAGATAAATAAAAGCATTAAAAAACAATATATATATTACAGATAGAAACATACATTTGTGCGAGACGTTTATCTATCTATTTGTTTATCTGTATTTGAATTAATAGATCTGTTATTGAAACAATAAATTTATTTGAATTAATAGATCTGTTATTGAAACAATAAATTTTAAATTCTACTTTAAAAGTCAATCGTAATATTATTTATTTGCTCATTCTCTCTCTTTTTCACGCACATACACGATATAATATTTACCTGGAGAACAGTCCAAAGAAGATCGTTTATTCAACATGCATAAAAGCCGGAGGTAATATTCATTTGGTTTATGATATCGGCTAATTTCAATTGGTGAACCTAAAAGAAAAATATTACAAAATTATACTATATATAATTAGCAATACCTTATATTTGTGAATAGAAGAGTAAATGTTTTTTTTTTTTTTCAAGAAAATAAAAATTCTTAAACAAGTCAATAATTCATTGACTGCACTATAATATATTATCTGCTATCTATTAGTTAGTAAAGCTTACACTAGATGGCTTAACTGTAGTGAAAGAACATAACATACTTTTATTATCACTTTATATATTCAAATTTACTGTATTCAGACTCATTACATTTAAATAAATATGTAAACAACAAATAACAAATGTTTCATTTTTTACGTTTTTATGTAATGTTAATTATTTTAGTCGACAAAATAAAACACAAAGGCAATGTTAAAAATGGATTATTTTAAAATTGTAAAAAATGGATTAATAATTTTTGAATTCATTACGTAAATTATGATTGGTTGATCCAAATCTCCATTATAATTACGATCTTAATCGTATGGGAAAGTCAGTAATTAATACCTGGTATATTCAAACTCAGGGTTTAAATATGGCCTAGATGAATCTCAAAATTTTTTGAGATCACAAGTTTAATTAAAATCTTTTTTCCAGATTGTTGCTATTAATCAACTTTGCTAGCCATTCCATTATCATATGTAAATGAATTTTTTGTTAATATTGACTAAAAGTATGGATTATAGCATAAAGAAACCTTCACCTCTGGTGAAGGAGGAAAGCACATCTGCGGATTCTCACTCAATTTATATTTTTCCTTATATTTTTAAAAATTAATTTTTCAGAAATCTTAATGCCCAAAATTTAACTTAACAAAGAATTCTAAAAATATTGTAAAATATTAACAATAATACTTTTTATAAATTCTGACCAGTTAATAGTATGAATGATGCATCAGATACAAAGGTGTAGGTGCATTGCTCCAGATTTAAGACCCTTACTTGATGACAGCCATAAACTAAAAAAACTATTTTGGAGATACTGGATGAATAGGCACTGGATAGGGATTTAAATTCACAAACAATCCAGCATCTATTGATTACTATAGCTTTCACTAGGTGGCACTGCTATATAAAGAAAATTGCTATTACTTTAATAGCATGTGCAAGAACATATAGTATTTTTTTTTATTAGTTATCTTTATTTTTACTTCATCACATATTCTTGAAAGTGTATAAATAAAAGACATCTAAAAAAAGATAAATGACCATGAGGGTGCATTTCAGCAATCTTCTATTGGCCCATCTTTTGCACATCTTCATCATTTTTCAATATTTATTAATATCAAATTATTAGACTTTGATTTATACTTATTTAACTTCCTGCAGTTATAACTTTGACACCTACCATTTCATATAAATATATTAATGATTATTATTTTTCATTTATTAAACTAGTGGATTAGATCAAATATCTATGCTTCTGTCATTTGTTCAGTAGTTATTAATACCACATTAATATACTTCAATTTATAAGTGTCAAACTTTCTGTACTCCCAGCTTTGACATCATCCACTTTAGATAAATACATTAATGATTATTACTAATCATTTATTAGACTAGAGATTATCATATCATTTCTAACCAGATAAAAATGTTAAACAAGAACTAATATATTTACTTATCACAATTTATTACTAATCATTTATTAGACTAGAGATTATCATATCATTTCTAATCAGATAAAAATGTTAAACAAGAACTAATATATTTACTTAGCACAATTTAATCTATAAGTGTCAAATTTTCTCTACTCACAACTTTGACACCAACCACTTCAGATAAATAAATTAATGATTATTATTAATAACTTATTAAAATAGAGATTATCTTTAGCCCAGATAAAAATTTTTAACTTAGTTAAAAGTGATATATTTGCTTTTTAATCAAACAAACACATGGGTAATTCAACTTCTTTCCTTTTATTATGATGTGTAATATCTTATTTAGATATACATAAATTTCTCACTTTGAAACACATTTTTGGGATGTGTAATATCTTATTTAGATATACATAAATTTCTCACTTTGAAACATATTTTTGGAACACATGAAAAAAATCTCCAAAATGTATTTCATGTTGAGTAGGACTTTTATCTTCCCGTATCACAATCTCGTACATACGAATTTCAAAATGTTGCTCTCACAATTTTGACCATATCATTTCAATTAAATATATTACTAATCATTTATTAGGCTAGATATTATCACTAATAAAATAGCTACATTAAACTTTAACTGGATTTAAAGTTTATATCTGGAATAAAGATAATCTCTAGCTTAATTAATACTTAGTAATAATCATTAATGACATTGTCAAAAATGGAGGGGATCAGAGTTTTAAGTGCAGAAAGTTTGATTCTTGTAAATTAAATTATAATAATTTGCTAATATTAACTAATTCTGATTGTGAACAATGCAAATTTACTTTATAACTAGCATACTTCTAATTTGGAGCAATTGACATAATTGTTTTATTCATCGTGATATTGTTGTTGTGTTCATAATGTAGTATGGTGAGGAATAATATTCCTGGTCATGCTACCAAACTATGCAGGGTCTAGTCATTTAGTCATTAGCGGTAAAACTAATGTTCAGAAGGAAATGCTGTGATTTTCCTTTTGAACCTTAAACATTTCCAGCCTGTGGGTGGCCTTCCTTGTGTGCAGGTATGATAATGGCTGTAACCAGCACCTTCCTGATTCAGGTTTCAGTACATCTCACTTACAATATTGTGATCAACATAGTACCCATCTCACATATGACAGCATCTGAACTTTTATCTGCATTGTTTGTTATTCCTCTCAAATGAACATCAGTATATAACAAGACCTCCATCCTTACTGGCAACACTTGGATTCATTGACAAACTTTCCAATTGGCTTATTTATGCTGTTGGTTGCTTATTTTTTATTGTTAATTCATGGGTCAGTTTTATTGTAAGTTGTTTCTGATATTAATAATGTTATAGTATGAACAAGTTTATTATTTGAGAAAGTTAAGATGGGTTAAAATGTTCAGTAAATAAACTATTATAGATTATTAATATAATTAGTAAGACAAATCAAAAATATAACGCAGACTTTTATTAAAAATCTAGACAAATAGCTCTTTAGAGAATGGTAAATGATTTCTGTTACCAAAACCGAAAATACCGACAGAAAAATAATACAATTAACGTTTGAAATTCTTTAACGAAACAAAAGTAACCACAACATTAAATCGCTTTCGGTTATAATTCTGGAAAAATTTTATGTTATTATGAAATTAACTTGAAGTACTTTATCATATTAAAATAAAACATTACATAATGTTTTGAAATACTGTAACCTCTAATAATTATAATATAGCTTTTAGCAATCGCGATTTTTGTTAGCTTTCAGTTAAGAAGGGAAAGGTGATATCTTCCTAGTAAATAAACTGAAATTTTTTTATGTCTACATCAGGTTATTCATTATTATCTTATTTTATAAAATAATAATAGCTTGAATAATAATAATAATAATTGAAATACAGGCTTATTATATACCTGTATCAATATATGTAATATATAGGGTATATGAGCACAGATTTTCACATGACCCACCCCTCACCACTCTATCTCATATCACTGATACACTTGAACACATATATGTCGAAAAGATAAATAATCACCAATATACGTATTTCATGCTAAACCAGCAATCATCAGTTGGTTCAGATTATCATCTCTTCATATATATGCAATAAGTGCTCAGATATATATTAAAATAGCCAATATTCATACTTTAATGGACAGGCTTCAATCCACTCCACACTCCAACTTTTCAACTGCCCATCCAATTGAAAATCTGATGAAGGAACGCTCAAAGGTCACCCTGAGACTGAGATTCTTGTCACACCCATGTTGACCTAAACTCAATCTGACTCCTCATGTACAGGACATAATTTATTTAATACATGTACAAGAGATGGAAAGACATATCTACTATGTAATAACTGAAATATGGGCTTATTATATACCTGTAATAATAATACCAATAACTACAATATTCTAACTATAAATCCCTGCTTTGTTTATAACTTTGTATGTGAACCCAAATTAGTAAACATAAAAAAAGTCTAATTATCAGTAAATGTAGTAACCACAGAAAATAGTCATAATGTTTTGAGAATGTTGTAAGATATCTTTATTTTGTTTATTGTACTAGATTGGAAAAAGGGATTCAAAAAGACAGTTTTGGCCTCTAACTAAGAAATATTGCCACTATTTTTTTTCTTTGCATAAATCATACTATTCGAGTACAAGTTTTATTTTGACATTTTAGTATTGTATTTCTAATTGTATCAAAAACAGAGCTGAAAATAGTTTTCTCAATTATCATGTTCACCCCTATAACGTTTGATATCAGAATTCAATTTAGTGATTAAATCATATCTTTTACAAGTGAGATTCTTAATGTATTATTTTATCAGTTAAACATCTTGAATAGAAACTAGAGACAAAATCAATTGGTTGATTCAATCCCTTTTGAAGATCTGTATATACATATATAATCAAAATTAATCCATTGGTAGTGTTTTAGAGTTTATTTTCTTGGCTAGTCTAGTTGAGTTGTAAATTTGGGGTACTTTTGATTATTTATTGATTAATTTAGCTTTATGCTTTTAATGTATATATTTATCATTAAAAACCAGTCAACACTTAGACAATCCCAATATTAATAACAATCAACAATTTCAAGCTGTTGCCAAAGCAACCCCCTTTTAACAATATATATAATATTTTCCCATTATCAATAATATAAAAATACTATAACAAAGAATAAAAATAATTTAAATTCAGTTAACCAACTATACTGACACTAACCTGTGCTCCATAATCATGGTTGTTTTGTTAACAAACTACAAGACCCATTTCTTACTAATTTGAAGACTGCTAGCTCTTTAGTTAATTATATACTTATTTTGTGCCATAAAACAGCTTCTTTGATCTTATTTTCTACTCTAGGATCAAATCAGTATCCACATTTCTTTTCATGGTAGTAAAATATTATTAATTTTGTATATATAAATGTTAAAAGCCTAAAGCTAAACTAGTCAATAAAATAATCAAAATTACCCCAAATTCACAACTCAACCAGACTAGCCAAAGAAAGTAAACTTTAAAATATAACCAAGGGTTTACAAGCAGAATTCTCAAGTGTAAAGGACTCAAGATAACATATTTATACTAAACATTATCCACAATTCTACTTAAATCCTATACACCCTTAATATTAAAAAAAACTTTTAAATAAGTTAATTGCTTCAGAGTCATAAATTTTTAATAATGACGATTCTTCAATTCTTCTTTTAATTTCATTTCTCTCAAAGAAGACAACCGTAGCCTCATCAAAATTCATAGTAGGGTTACAATAAATATTTCAGTTCTGCTTTATATATTCATGAAAAAGTTGCAGACCACATTATTAATTTTGATGAAGCTAAGGTCATCTTCTTTGAGAAAAATGAAATAAAAAGAAGAATAAAGAATCTTTATTATTAAAAATTTATGATTCTGAATCAATTAACTTATTCAAGTTCTTTTCATATGAAGGCCATGTGATATGTAAAGGGAATTGTGGGTAATGCTTAGTTTAAATATGTTGTTATCTTATAGTCCTTTACATTTGAAAAGTCTGCTGTAGCAGTGAAACCACTGGTTGTGTTTGAGAGTTTATTTTATTTGGCTGGTCTGGTTGAGTTGTGAATTTGAGATCATTTTGATTATATATATATATATATATATATATATATTGTGCCATTACAATTTAGTCACTAGCTAAATTTATAGTAATGTGCATGTGAGGAAATGTAAAACCAAAAATCATCATCACATTTTTATATAACCATAAAAGAAGCTGTAGGGCATCCAAGTTCAAACCCTATCAGATGTTTAAATGCTTTAGACAGAAAGAGAGTGGGACAGCAATTATATGCTTTACTTGTTTGTGTGTTAATAAATCTCAAAAAGAGCAGTACCCACATTTAATATTTAAATTTTCTGTTAAAAAGCAAAGTTATAATGCATACGTATAGGCAGTGTATGTGTAAGCTATTTAATTGTTTTATATTTCAAATATTCAGCATTTTAACTTTCTTTAAAACTAACCTATGCTTGATCAATTCTAATATCTTATTCTATACTTCTATTTTGCTTTTCTATAATTGTAATTGGGATTTAAAAGTTACAGATTTAATTAAATAATAGGGTTATAATTACTAAGCTAGCAATTATATTATTTAATGTTAGTTTATGAATGATTTGAAATAATGAAGTATGTGTGTACATTACATACAGAAATTTACATTTATTAAATATTGAAAGAAAAGGAAGGGTTGAATCTGTCAAATTATTTTTTTGTACAATTTTGTGTTAAAAGAGGAAATCTGTTGAATCAGATATCTATTTTTGTAGCAATTTTGTTTTTGTAAATGATTGTTTGTCACTTTGGGAGCTAAAGCTGGGTGGAAACTCTAATTTTGAAATTGTCTTATCTTAAGATCTAAAGAAGAAAGCTCAAAAATTTGAAATGTTACCTAGGTGTAAGAAAAAAAAGGATTAAGTCTATTTTTTTTAAACAAAAGTGTCTGGAAAAAGGATTAAACTTTTCAGTTGAAAAATAATTTAGTTGAAAATAAATTAGAGATCTAATTAAAACGAATTTGTCCAAAAATAGCAAGTGACACTATCTCTGATTGGTTAAGTTAGCTAAAAAATTGGATATAAAAAGGTGTCTGGAAAAATCAGTTGAAGAATTATTATTGTGATTATGATTCAGATTATTAGACTATTAAATTGAATGTTGAAAATATAAGAAATGACAGGCTAGAAAAATTATATGTATGTCTCATCTTTGTCAGACCATCTGGGAAGCTGCACATCATATAGGAAAGAAAAGATGTTTTGTCTAAAATAATATTCTACACCTTTCAACTGACCAGAGAAATAAGATGTTTTTAATAGAAGGAAGAAAGCATTCACCTGAATTCTATGAAAGATGAATTAATCTACTGATAAATATTAATCATCAAGTCCAATTAATTGTTCCAACAACTGAGTTTAAATCCGGGAAATTTATAACGTGAAAACAACTACTGTATTTCATTCACTAAAAGAATAATGCTTGACAGGAAGAAAAGAAAAATTGATGTAATGATTTCCAAATTATCCACTAAAGCAAATAACCTCAATAGGATCCTCATCATCAAATAATTATATACTTCAAGAAAGTGATTGTTCCAAAGAACACAGAAATTGTTGCTGCCAAGTGTAGACAGTATACAAGACAAGTGAACCCTTGGATCGGTAATATGACTTTTATATCTATTTTCTTTATGAAATCAGAGTATTAATAAAAATTTAGTAATAAAGTGACATATTTTATTTAAAGAACTTTTAAAGACAATTCAGATCGATGGAAACCAAGAATGTCTTAATAATAATAGCTTTGAACTACATAAATGATTGTGAATGTATCAAAATTTATTTGTTTATTAATTTTACAGTTATGAAATATTAATGTGTAATATAATTTTTTTTATGGTATTATGATTTTAGTTTTAACTAATATATTATTATTATTTTGGGATAAAACACGCACATACATAGTGATATTTTATATGTGTATAATTGTGAGTGAATGTGAAATAATAGGTAGTGGTAAAATATTAAATTATTTTGTCTTGAGAAAGTATAGATTTCAGTGCTTGGAAGAGAGGAGGAGATAATGATTTAAAACTCTTTTCTAAGAACTTGATTTTTCTAATTTCTATTAACATTTTTTTTTAACATTCTACTTACATGTTAGATTTATAAAGTATGTGTGCTAATGAGCGGATAATATTTTTTTTCTTGAAATACTTTTCTCATGGAGTGAAAATCATGGTCAATGTGACATCCAACTTAATACATTATACATTTGAGGGAAAGGGGGAAGAACTTGAAATTAATCTGAGGATTGTTATATAATCAATTATTATTATTATTCTTATTCATATCAATTTTCATGTTTATCTAGAAATTTTTATGTATATGTTAGAAATGCAGTAATAAATATTAGTTTGTTTTATTAAACGAGGCGTATATATTTCATTAAGTGTAGTCTTTGTTAAGTGTGATCATTCATCATCATCAGTGGTTGAATATCAGTTATTTAAGATATAAGTAAATATTCTAAAATTAAGCAATAATTATGAATTTCTTTATAAAAATTAGTTTTATGTTTAGGCTTAGTCCTAGAGCTGTAGTTGAAACCCTTGTCATTATCGTTATTATTATCATCATCATCATTGTCATCAACGTTTTAATTAATGAGCTGTTTAAATGTTTAAAGGCCATAAATAAATATTAATTTCATAATATTTAGTGATTTCTTAGTATTATTATAACCACATCCTGTCATCTATTTCATGCAAGGATGAGTGAATTGCCATCCTAAATTAGTTATATATAATCTGAGCTAGTAAACTTATAAAAATATTGAAACACATTAGTTATGTTAAGATCTGAGAAATGATTTATGTCTAATGAACTCCACTGTGGTTTAAAGATGTTTTACTTTTACCTAAATATTAGTGCGTATAGTGATGTGGCTCAAAAAGCAAAATCTCCCATTTTTATTAGAAATAAAGTACCAAAAAGGAGATTCAAACCCGGTATATGTGAAAGGTTATTAGATATAACCGTGTCTAGATTCAGATAATCTAGTGGTGCCCTGCTAGACCATATTCACTTAGTATTTGTTTAAACATGCACTTAACATCAAACCAAGAAATGAAAGTGGATAAGATCTACTGTCTGTATACCTGAGTTATATTTTATTGAATTACTAGTGTACTCACCTCAACGTGATTTCATATACCTGAGTTATAATACTTGTTATTAATAATTTGCTTATAATTATTGATAGTGGGATATCTTGAGAAATCCAACGTTATTTTAAATATTATGATCTTATATATTGTAGACTATTCAGATATGGTAATACCTTTTGATCAACCTTTAATTTTGTTACAATATATATATATATATATATATATATATATATCAGACAATTTTTATTTAAAATTAATAATACCAACATCATACTTTATTTTAATTTCCGTTCAAGCTGATCCAGAATCCTATTGAATTTATAAGTAAACTCAGAATCTTCTTTACCATTTGCATCCTGGGAGACACCACTTCTTAGGATAATTATCTCCTTTAAAATCCTAACTTGTGTATGTTCAACAATATTTTAAAACACAATTTTTTAAAAAAGTTATTATCATGTTAGCGATTTCTTCGATCCATGTTAGAAATGCCAGTAACTTCAATCAATAAAAGTATTTTAGTCTAAAACAATGTTTTACACATTACTTTACAAATATCAAGCTTTCTGAACCTACAACTTTATCAACCACTACTTTAAGGAAATACATCAATAATTGAATTTGCTATTGCTTAATTCTAAATAAATGATAGTCTTGTGTAAGAGTTTGTGACCTGGACCAATTGGAGAGTGCTGGTTTAACGTGGAGGGCATCTTAAGATCAGTTGACTTATTCACATTTTACAAGAAAAGTTTCAAGTATATCTTAAAAATGGCATAATACACAAAATATGTACATTTATAACAATAACCTCCTGTATTAAGAATAACAAGGAATATGATAGCAAGTACCTGTTTATGTTATTGTTTAAACTCAAAGTGTAAAAATGCTGCCTTTTGTTTGTTGAGTTAAAGTCAGAAATTAGCAAATAAAAAATCGGAAATCAATTCCGAAAATGTAAAAAAAAGTGATGGTACTAATTAGTGCAATAAAATTTTTAAAATTTTATGTAAAATGTTTTTTTAAAAAATCTAAATTATTCATTAAATGTATTTAAAATTATCTTTAAAATTAAACATGACCTTTTCATTTATACTAACAATAATACCATATTAAAATAAAAATAGACAAAACTCTCCATACAGTAGTGGCACCCAGTGCCAGCCAGACTAATCAATAATGCCAGAAGGCTTGTGCATAAAATCCCTATCTAGTGCCTACTCATCCAACATCCCCAGACTAGTTTCTAGCTTGAGGCCTTTGTCAGTGAAGAGCTTTGGATCTGAGAGCACTGCACCTAGATCTTAGGATCTAATGCAACTCTCCAGCAGCCACCTTTTATTCCAACTACAAAACTATGAAAATAAAATTGAAAGCACAATAATATTTTTAATCTAAGATCATTGGCTTATATAGTCATATAGGTCTGAACTCAGTTTAGTACCAATACATTTTGGTGTTTTTGGTTCTTTAATAATCATAGTCACCTCTATTCTATTAGGCAGGATTGGTATTAAACCACCAAACATCACATGATCACCATTTTTTTATGCTTGCTCATAATTAATAGGATAGTGGTGGCTATGGTTATTAAAGAACCAAAGACACCAAAATGTATTGGTACTGAACTGAGTTCAGACCTATATGACTGTATAAGCTAATGAGCTTAGATTGAAAATATTATTGTGTTTTCAATTTTATTCTCACAAATTTTGTAGTTAAGTAGAGATAAAAGGTGGTTGATGGAGAGTTACATTAGATCCTAAGATCTAGATGCATTGCTCTCAGATCCACTGATGAAGGCCTCAAGTTAGAAACTAGTCTGGGGATATTGGATGAGTAGGCACTAGATAGGCATTTTATGCACAAGCCTTCTGGAATCCATTGATTACTCTGACTTGTGCTGAGTGGCACTACTGTATGGAGAGTTTTTCCTGTTTTAATAACAGTATGAGCAAGCATAAGAAATGGTGATCATGTGATGTTTGGTGACATATTAAAATAACTCATCATATTAAAAAAAGTTTTTGTAAGTAAAAAAGTTTTATAAATATAGATGCAATAAGAAAATTGTAGTCAGAATTGCATTTTTGATAACAGAAAATCAGAATATCAAAGCATTATCACTGTCAGAGCATTTTAAATTTACATGGAACCAACTAATCATTGATGATTCACATTTATGCCATGGAGTAAGATTTGTAAGCAACAGATGCCATAGGAAAGTTCTTAATAAAATCCTATTCAATGCTCTCCTATCTAATATCTCCAATCTAGTTTCAAGCTTTTGGCTTTCATCAGTGAGTAGCTTTGAATCTTGAAGTATTGCAATTAGGTGGCATAAAGATAGTAAGGAAAGAGAATTAGATGCTGAATAGCATTGGTTTAATAGCAATAGTGAAGCAGGAAGAGAGATGTCTACAGTTTTTAAAATACTAAGGGAACAATAATATATACAAAACTGGTTTCAGATCTACATAACTATAGAAATATATTGTTTTGAATTGAAAACAATATGATTTTTAATTTGGGGATAGTATTTTGATAATTAAACAAAGAAGGAAATAATGACGTCTAGAAGAACAAAATATGTTGGATTCAAAAGTTTTGGGTTCACTCCTACACACATATAGGTCAGTTGATTAGAGTGTTACTAAATTCAATATTTGTGAATCTACAGCTCCAGGTTCAATTCTCATGCTAGTAGCTCATTGGTCAGGCCAGCAATATCTGAAGATGAAAGAAGAACACCACTACAAATGTATTTGGAAAGATGACACAGCTCATTGGGTTACATCATTTATTTCCCAATCTTTATAATATGAAATTTCAAAAGGAAGAGAAACTTAGAACTTTTATCAATGCAAATGGGAGAATTTCCAAGTTTACAATATTTTTTTAGAAAGCTGACTTGCTACTTAAATAGTTATCTAGTCATCTAGATGTTGATTGATAAACAGTATTCTTAGCTATAAGATAAAACATAAGAAAATCGCAAAATCACGAAGAGCTGATTAACCAAATAATTAACATTTATTCTTCATGATTGTTTTTTGGAAGATGATGAGCTGTCTGTTGAATAATAGTGAGCTCTTTAATATTACTTCACTAACCAATGTGTGTGTATATGTAGAATATGCACGCATACATATAAAATATCCACAATCCGGTAGAGCTTCATACCATTTATTTATAATTGCTTAGCAACAGTTAGAAAAAGATAGTTTCTACCTCTCCAAGTTAGTCCAAAGTTACATAAACAACTTCAAACAGTTATTAAATTTAAATTACCAAAATATTATTTAACTATATAAATTGAAATTATAAAGGCAGAAAAAGAATTACTTCTTTTAGTATGTATATATAGAATATATCCGAGTATAACAAATTGGAGAAATACACAACAACAAAAAAACTCCCCCAAAAAAGTAATCACAAAGAATATTAAACTTTTAAAAATTTTCATAATTCAGTATAACTTCATGCTACTTCTTTATAAACGCTTTATAATGACTAGCAGTTTAAATATACTGGTCTTTATATAAACAAAGAGCTTTGTTAACTGCTCAACAAGCTTTGTGATAAATGCTTAGCCAGAGAAAGCATTTTAAAATCTCTATCAGAAAACTATACCCAAACTCTTGACCAATGGTTTTGTGCTTTGGCACTCCTCAGAGAGACGCTAGAAAAGCTCTTTGTTTATATTTTATGAGCTTAAAAGAAATGGGGTCATGTGATATACGGCTCTATTTTTTATTTTTTGGTCTTTATATAATCTTAGACGAGCTAGAAGATGTAGGAAGCATCATATTTTCCATCGCCGCTGAGCAATAGTTATAGTCAAGTGATAGGAAATTATGCCGATGGTTTTATAGTTTTTTATATATTTTCTCAATGTTATGCTTGGATATTATATATATATATGTTGGGGATAGATTTTATAAACTACCCAAAAGGAATCGTTGTTTAATTTACCATTATAGTTAAAAACTAGCTCGATTACATTGAAATTTTAATAATATTTCGATTACGTTAAATTTCAGACTAGTTTTAAAAGATACATGTCTTTTTTAAAATTTTAGATGATCTAACAAGTATGAACTATTTATTTTAGTTGTTGCAAACAATGACAAACAACTGGACAATTTTATTCTGAATTGTGAATACCTCCAGGAGTTTATAATTTTTCAATATATATATAATTGCTACATTTCAGGAAAAAAAAAGCCAATCTCTTCTACAGTCCACAAATAATCATAAAAGAGAAACCAAACCTTTTCATATTTGGTGATACCTGGATGATAATATTGCTAGTAGTTTTATATTTTTGTTTTATAATAATAGTAGTTAAGAACAGATAACTTTTTATTTATCATTCAATATATATAATAGGGTTGGTTAAGGACCAGTTTTTTTAAAAAAAATATTAAATTTGATTGAATGTAAACAATATTTACAAGTTTTTCCAAGTATGGATTCAAATTCATATTTATATGCATAGCAGACGGATATTCTAGCCACTGTCTTACGAATCCTTTCTCTCTATATATATTACAAATCTAAGAAATATATCAAAATTTTAAAATGTCTTATTTCGTAAATGTTACAAAAGTTTTATTATTTAAGCTTTTATAACTTTAATCTTTAAGTTTGTATTTTTGAACGATCGTTTCTCAGTCTTTCCTTAATGATAGTTCATAATTAATCTAATATATAATTAGTTATCACGCAGTTGTTGCTAAACAAATTTCATCAAAAGATGACTATCAAATCTATCACACACCTGAGGAAACAAATTTTGCAATTTAACGTGATTAATAAAAGGAGACCTAATAAAAGAAATTACATCCAATTAACTAACATATTATATCGTTGAAGGTAATTATTTACACACAAATACCCGCGGCACACACGCACTCATATATATATATAATGGATTATTATGAGACAGTTATTTATATAGAGATGTTGTATTATTATAATTATTTTATTTACATGTAGACACATAAGCGGGAATTAAGTTTCAAACATAGACCATGATAACGATTAAAAAAAAAATAGGCATATGACTATTGGGGAGTTCATAAGAAATTTGAGCGCTAGATTTGCGATCCTGGGACCTCTCAAGTTGAGTCGGACGCTCTACCAATTGCGCCCAAATGTGCAGGGTACGACAACAATAATAATTTAAATGAAAAATACATATATAGAGAGTTGTAGAAAAAGTTAAAAAAAAACATATTAATTTTGTAAGTAATATTTTAATGGAAAACAAAAGATTAATCGATGTATCATTTTCAACTAATAACAATCCAACGCAGGGTGAAGATCTCTTCCAGTGTAATCCAGTTTCTGTATCCATATCTATTCATCTCAGATGTGGTTCTTTTAAGATCTAAATCTTTTATGATCGCTTAGAATCCACTTTTTATACGTCAACACTTCATTTATTATATATATTTTTTAAATACAAATATACTTCATATACCTGGAGTCCAGATGTAATAAAAGGGTGAATGTGGTTCAGCACGAAATGCATATATTGGAGGTCATTTATCGTTTTCACTTGTGTGTGGTCATGTGTATCGGTTGTATGAGATAGAGTAGATGGCTGAAGGGGGCTTGAAAGTCTGTGTTCAAATTCCCTATATTATATCATATGTTCTAATAATATGTCCAGCTCAGCTTCATTTCAGTCTCTCAATTTTGCCAGTAATACACGTTTATCCTTTCACCCAATATTTTGCTTTTGATCTCTTTTTGTTACTCCCATCATTCATCTCTCTATAACTTGTTGAGTCGGTAGTTTAATATGTGCAATTCTCTATAAAAATGTGGATATGAGTGTTAATGTTCCTTTTAGGTGTAAATTGTATTGACTTTTATTGATTAAACCCATGACCATCATACCCTGTGCAGTTTGGTGTAGTTGGTAGAGTATGCAACTTGGTATCGGGATGTCACAGGTTCGATTCTGGTTCTTGCAGTTCTGGTGCTTGAGCTTCTTATGAACTCCTGATCAATAAAGCCATTAACCTTTATTTTATGATCATCATGAGTGATAGTTTATCATTATTTTTCATAATCTAAACAAAGATTATTATAGGATCTGGCATTCAGAAATCATGGTAAAGAATAATATTTCGAAATATAATATATACAGGCAGATGGGTCTTTGGATTCACCATTCCTTATGATTTGGCTTTTCAAAATTATTTAAATTATAACTAAGTTTTAAAATCTATACATGCTCTCTCTCTTTTATCACATTTCATTTAAATTTCTGCTAAATATTCTACATTACTTTTTTTTTATTCACTCGTTAATTAGAAGTTGTTATGCAACAACTTAGTTCAAAATTGTTGCCTTGTGCTTATTCATATACTATTAAATGGCCAATTATTAGCTGCATGATATTATGAATATATGATGATGTGGCTGTGTTTCAGCTTTAAACATTCCGTTGTGGCTATCTTTGATATCATATTGCAGTTTTATAAAACTAAAGTAATATTTATTTATTAATTAAAAAAAAATAAAAAGAGCTGACAGCCAGTCTAGAATGTTGCTGATTAATAATTTCTACTTTTCTCAGCATAAGAGAGATTGCAAAACTTTTAATCATTATATGAATTCTTTTGTTCATTTTCAAAAATGAGTTTGCTTACATACTTATAATTATTTTTGTACAAAATATTGGTATAATATTTATTCATTCAGAAGAATAGTTTTATAGTTAACCAAAAAACTAAAAGGTAAGTGATCCTGGAATGCATTAGATCCAAAGGTCCAGATTCACTGCTTCCATATCCTTAGCTCTTCAATGATGAAATTCATAAATTGGAAAATAATTTGAGGGTACTCAATAGGCAGGCATTGGATAGGGATTACAATGCACAACCTTCTAGCATCTATTCATTATTGCAGCATGCACTAGGTGGCAGTATTGTGTAGAAAAATTTTCTGCTGTTTTAAAAGTAATGTGATTAGATTCAGATTTTATTTGAAAATATTTACTTTTAGACAAGTCAAGAAAAATTAATAATGTATAACTACAAAATTATTCCAAATAATAAACTCTAAAACACTACCAATGGTTTCACTGCTACAAGCAGACTTCTCAAATGTAAAGAACTACAAAATAACATATTTAAACTAAACATTATTCACAATCCCATTTACTTCTCATATGCTCTTAATATTAAAAGAATTTTTAAATAAGTTTATTGCTTCAGAATTTACAATTTTTAATAATAAAAATTCTTTAATTTTTCTTTTTATTTCATTTCACTCAGAGAAGACAATCTTAGCCTCCTCAAAATTATATATAAATTATATTTTAAATTTGAAATAGAATCTTATTAGCTTTAACTAGTCTGAACAATAATTCTTTGGGCTTTATAAATTAAGTTAAAACAATTCTGATTTCTTTTAGTTTAATATTGTTACCAACAATGTTGTAACCATCCAAGAAGAAAAATATATTGTTCTTTGTAAATCTTTTTTATTTCATTAAATTTTTTTTCCTATACTTGCATAGTTGAAATAAAATTATATATATATATATAATTCAAAAATTCTGATTATATGTTAATTAATAAAGGTAAATTTGTTCTAATAAAAAGCTGTAAATTTAATTCAAATTGTCACTTGGGACTTGAAAAAACAACAACAAAAGGGTTTTAATTTAATACAGTTCTTAATTATGAAATTATATTTTAAATAATTCATAATTTTTTGTGATATTAGTATATGTAATACTATACTATTAATTGCTATTCTTGGATAATAAAAACATGCTTAGAATTCACAATTTCATTATTTTTGCAATTATTATTATTCACCTATTCATAGATTTATGAAAAAAATATCAAATTTTTGTAAGTGGAGAAGGAAAAAAGATGTCTGCTACTTTTATCAATGGCCCTTTTAAAGTAAAAAAATATTATTGTTCATTTAGAACAAGATTTCATTTTCATTATTTCTCTTTCTGACAATGCTATAAAATGTTTTGTTTATAATGTATTTACTCAAATAATTAGAGATCAGAATAAGTTTGATTATATTTATATTTATAGATTATTTCCATCATCTGATATTGAGTATTGAATGTCTTTAAAAAAATTAACTTTATTTAATTTTTCAAAGTACACTGAATTATTAGTAATAGGACACTGGTATGCACAGGGTTTCAAGAGCTATTAGTCACCTCTCTTCTTCAGGTATTCATGGCCTGACCAGTGACAGTAGTATCATGGGAATCAAACCTGGACCCTTCAATTCTTGAATATTAAATTTTAAGGTAATACTCTAACCAACTGAACCATCCTGCAACAGTCTGTAGAAATTTAATATACTTATCTATGAGGTTCTTTCTGATTTTTCCACTTTTTCCTAAAGGCAAAGTTGATTAGTGGTTACCATAAATTATATATAAACTGCTAATTAACTTTGCTCTTAGAAAAAAATGGAGAAATCAGTAGGAACCTCATAAATAAATATGAATTTTCTACTATAGTTTTGTCCTTAGAAAAAAATGGAGAAATAAGGAGAAACCTCATAGACAAGTATATGAAATTACTACTGACTGTTGCCGTTGACATGCTGACTCAGTTGGTTAGAGCATTACCTTAAAATTCAATATTCAAGAATCTAAGAGTCCAGGTTCTATTCCCATGCTAGTACTGTCACTTGTCAAGCCAGAAACATCTGAAGAAGAGAGAATAATATCTCTTGAAACTTTGTGCATCTACTAATCCATATTCTATTACTAAGAGTTGAATGTACTTTTATTACTATTTCTCTCTTCATATACAAAACCATAGATGTTTGTACATTATTCATATTATTTGACTTAATATGTTATTGTAAATAGGTATTGTACTTTGTTTTAATTAATTCCTCCCACATATCTTTGAAAATTCTAATGGCTATTAATCTTTTAGTTTGGAAATTAAATGTTTATTTTATGTTAAATTTTTAAAATTTTTAATTAATTTATTATAAATATAGGTTTACAAATAAAAAGAATTCTTAAAAGTAGTATTTTAATATTGCAAATATAGAAAATACAACAACCGAAATTTGAGGAGATACCCAAAATAACCAGAATTTTGCAATAACAAATATGTATTTATTTTTAAGTATTATAAAATAAATCTTCTTCAAAGTTATGACCTTTGCTGTAGTGCATCAGTCTAAATGAGTTCCATGTTCTGAAGTAGTTCTGAAACTCTTGATAAATGATGCCTTTTAATACTTTTCTTGTCTTTTTATTCACCACTTCCAAGTCCACAAAGGTTTTTTTGAGGATTTTGTCATTTGGAGGAATTAAAAAAAGTTGCATGGAATGAGATAAATATGGCTGATGGATGAGCTAGGTTATGCTGTTTTTATTTAAAAGTTTTATCACCCTCAAGACTTTAGGTGCTGGCCTGTTACCATTGTGAAGACTGCACTTCTCACTTTACCACAAATCAGAACATTTGCATTTTACAGCATCACAGAAACTTTTCAGAACTTACACATAAAATGTTTGATTATTAAAAACAAATTCTGAGTGAACAATGCTGTTTGAATAAAAATCACCATCATCATTATATTAGATTTCCTTTGCAATGCTTTTTTTGAGATGTTGTCACCACTCATAAACTTGTGTTTTTCCCAGATCAGCTTGCTTATAAGCTTTTTCAAACATTATAACTGTTTCCCTGCTGTTTTCCCAAATAGAAATTATAATTTCACATTATTCCAACTTTTCAATCAATATAAATATAAACAAAGATGAGATATACTTAAAAAACATTTACTACATCATACCACAATTTTTATTGATGATAATGGTTGACAGATGATGCAGAGAATACCTGCAAGAGGCATCTAGTGGCAGAATAGTGTACTACAATGGGAGACCCTACAGAGATTGATTTTGATTATTTTTGGGTACCACCACATATATAACCAGAGCAATAGAATTTTGTCATTTTATTTTTACTGATAAAAATGTGTTTTTAATGATATATATTTTATTTAAATTCCATTTTAAAAATCTAAATGAATTATTTTTAAGACATTGTACAACTATGAATTTTTTTTAAATTTAAAATTCCATTTGGCTGCTACATCATAATAGAAATGTTACTTTTCAATCAATTTTTTATTGCATTGCCAAATCCATATAATATTAATATCACTTTTGTTCTTTATTACTTTTTACAATGCTTTTTACAAACCACTATTGCTGATTTGCTTTTGTAATATGGATATTAAGTATCTCCCATTCTGTTCTTTTGAAGAATAAGGAAAAAGCATTACATAATTTTATAGTGTATTTAATTATTTGTAAGTATTTTTACAAAGTATTTTCATTATAATTATTAAAAATAATATACACTTATGTTTCTCTTTAGATTTTTTAAAAATATATTTCACTTTTAAAAATACAAATTAAGAAACTTGAAGTTATGTTATATCAGAAGCAGCAATAATCATGGCCATGACTCTCTGCATAACAGTGATGATTCTAAATTTTTGTGATAATTTAATAATAGTATATATAAGCACTTTAACAAGCTGAAGAAGAAGCTGTCAGTAGTAACAAAAACAATTAAATTAAATTAATCTAGGCATAGTACTTTCGAGGGTTTCCCTCATATTCATGGCCAAAATAGGTTATAAACCATTGCTGTAATATTACTAAATAATAATGTATGCAAATACGTATGCAAATTAATTTGTCCATTTTCTTGAAATAGAAAAACACGTGTCACATCTATTGATTGCGTTGTTGTCATTTATAATAAAATATGCCTCCTTGATCTTTCATTTACAATCGTTGGCTTTGGAGCAAACTATCTTAGGGTTGCAGGGTTCGAACACATGACAGGCCTGCTTCTCATGTTCTAAAAATATTGAGAAGTTATCATTATTCTTTTTTGCTCTTCTATACATGTACATATGCTGAGCAGCTCTATTATGGACAGTCGCCTTGGTCTCCCCAAAGTATGTGGCACTGCATCCGGCCTGAGGGCATGAAATGCTGTATACAACCTGGGGTGCCTGAGATGGATCCATCCTACCCTTCGCATTATTAATCAGTCTGTTAGTATTAGAGGGAGTGCAAAAGCTGACTTTAAATTCATTAGGTAAGGTCTTTATAAACTGTCGTGATACTTTGGGGATGTAAGGGAGGGTGATTTGAGGTTTATCTTTAATTATGTGGTTAGTTATTGATTTTTTTTGTAAAATTGATCTATTTTCTTAGTAATTAATCTGTAGCTGAAGCAAATGCTTAATAAATCTTTTATATAGCCTGCAATATTAGTCTTCCTATCAACCTCGAATTTACACAAATTTTGATTTCTAAATAGAAACGCGTTTAAACCTGCGAATTTATGTGATGTAGGTGAATTGGAGTTTGGGTGGGTGAAACCTCTGACCTCAAGAGGCTTAATAATTTAATAAATATAAATGCAATTTTCAATCTTGGATAAGTATTTTCATGGATTTGTTATGACTTTATCATAACGAATTCGAGTTTAAAAAATTGAAATTGATTCGACAAATATTTCATTAATTTTGGTTGTTAATGTTTCTAGAGACTGAATGTAGCACTGCAGTTTATGCTGAATGGTACAGTCACCATTTTTTCTGTTGCATATTTTAATGGCTAATTTTTTTCAATTCATTTAAATTCAGTTTTTAGTTTTAATTTTATTTCAGAGATGTCACTGATGTTTTTGTAAAAAAAAAAATGTCCAGCATTGTCTTTTTTTAGATCGCAAAAGAATTTTAACTCTAATTTTGTCATTTGTTTATTTGAGTGTATAAGTATTTCTACAATCATTAGAACATTGGATCATCAAGATATGGACTGAGGATATTGTCTGATTCTGAAAAATATTTATCTAAATGCTAAAACAATGCCCAGATTGCATGCTGATACTAAAAAAGAGATTTCATTCAAATAGGATTTATGATAGGGTACATGTTGATTTTGTATCTCCAAAATCTTTGACAGAAGCTTTACAAGAAGTATTGCAAAGATTAAAATGGAGAACTACGGAAGTAAAAATAAATTGAAAATCTTGCAAGAATTATCAGATGAAAGTAAGAAAGTAACACTAAAAGATAAATGCTAAATAAACTAATGTTCAATGAACATTTTCAGAAGAGGATAAATAATCCAAAACAAAGCAAAACTCTCCATATAGTAGTGCCATCTTGTGCTAACAAGAGCAATCAATGGATACCAGAAGGATAAATACTGATAATCATGGCATAAAAAAAATTAACAACTGCTAATGTATAATAGATAAAGTTAATTACAGAATTAAATTTGGATTTAGAGCATTTGGCAGACACAATTTAGTATTTAAACAAACACACACTTATAAATAAAGTTTTAATGGAGAAGATATAAGTTAATTAATAATATTAATAGGCTTAACGTTTTTGAGGATCCATGCCTCAAAATCATAGCCATAATACAATACATCTAGGAAAATGTATGCAAAAATATTTAAATTAGTGGTGTATTATGCCACCCATTTCTTGAAAATTTCGAAACACATATCCTTTCTATTAATGGCATGGATATTTCAGTAAATGTAGAATGCTTCCTTGATTTTCATTCTGTGATCATTGGTCTCGGTGCACAGGACGAAGTTGTGACTGGCATTTTTGGCTTGTTCCAAAAATACAGAAGATGTATTTATTGGTCTTTTGAGTGGTGTTATAGGTGTATAAGGGTTGAGCCAGTCTAGTGTTGATAGTTGCCTTGGTTTCACCATAATATATGGCATGACAACTGGTATGTGGGCATGAAATGAAGTATATGAAATGTAGGGTGAGCGATTGATCAATGTGATCTTTTGAGTTGTTTTTTAAAAAATATGCTTGTGTTTGAAAAGAAAAGTTTTTAATAAATGTGTTACTTATGAATGTGAGACTGGAATGCTTAATAGAAGAGCAATACAGAAAATTCAGACCCCTCAACAAAGTATGGAGAGATTATTTTAGAAAAAATTTAGGAAGAGACTGAGAATGAGATATATAAGGGAGAGAACACACAAATATCACTAACATTATTGAAAGAGTTAAGCGACTGAAAGGGGACTGTGCTGGATACATTGCAAGAAACTATAATAATAATTGGACAATTGAAGTTTTTAATGCATATCCCAAGAGAGTATAAAATCATCTAGAAGGAGACCACATAGGGGATGGATGAAATAAGGCAGTTAACCTGTATGATGCAGAAAAGAAAAGTTATGAATCAAAAAATATGGAATAAACATGAAAAAATCTTTATGTGGCAATGGATCGATTATTATTGAGAATGATATTGATGAACAAAAGAACTCATCACAGTTTAATTCTGAAATTAATTTTAACCTTTATGTTTCAATATGTATTAATAGTAGTTGTTACACATATTATATTATCTGAGATATTCACACTTCACTTACTATAATTAGAAAAACACTGCAAGTGAAATAATAACAACGATAAAAAGAAAAGCTAAAATTGATAACAAGTGTAAAATTATTTGAAAAATTTATTTGAATAAAAAAAACCCGACAGAACAAAACTTTTAATGGATTTATACATCCATAGAAAAACCTAAAGTGGGAAATAATAATCAAATAAATACAGTAAAAATATACTAAAAGATAAAATAAATCAAAAGATTTATCAATATCATTGAGATTTAAACATCAATTTTTAAAATAAACACTTTTTTTAAAATATAGAAATATTTCACTATTTTATTTTACAAATTTCTACATACTATTCAAGCAACCATAACTTATTTTTCAAAAAAAAAGGTCCTTAGCATAAAAATAACAATGTTTAATGTTATTAATTACACATAACTATGGTGTCTTTTATAAGTATGGATATATGTATTTAAGTATGTATGTGTATTATGTATAACTAAGGTGTATATTTATAAGTATCGTATATACGTATGTATGTATGTATATATTTATTATGCATGTATGCGTATATTATGCATAACAATGTTTATAAGTATCGTTTATATGTATGTATGTATGTATGTATGTATGTATGTATGTATGTATGTATGTATGTATGTATGTATGTATGTATGTATTATGCACAACTGTTAGTGTATTTACAAGTATTATATGTATGTATATTGTACCAGTCAGAATTGTATGTTCATATAACAAGAATCAGCATCTAAGCAAAAGTACCTAGAGTTCAATCATATGCGAGATACACAGGTCAGGAATACACACGAACTCCACCCTATTGCCCATTTCCCAAGTCTATAACATTACAAACAACACTTCTGACGATAGCAAATGACATTTTAACAATTCCCAGCCCAGAGGGTCAGCAGAGACACAAGAGATCTAATGATTAACTAGATGATGATGCAATATGGTGACAGAAGTGCATGCATGAATTAAGAAAAGGTCCAAAGAATATACCATTAAATATGAATTTATTGAAAATAACATTAGTAATGAAATTAAATCGGTATGTGAGCAACGGGATATAGAAACTTAAAACACATTATAACCTTGATTACATAAAGAATACTCAATCTAGGTTTCACTTCATGTTAATGTGGGCATTCCATGCAAACCTTAGTAACATAATTTAAGGGTTGATGGGTATGCAACCACTAAATTTACATAGTACGAAATTAATTAATTGAAACGATGTGGCTTAATATGCTAATATATATATTACAGGGTTTCTATTATTCACGCTATGACATTTTTAAATCATTAAGAATATAGTAGATTTCAATAACCACACACGGGTTTTTATTATAAATATTTATAAGATTTTAAGTTACAAAGAATATAATGGATTTTAATACCTATATGGGGAGCTTTTATTATCTACATTATCATATTTAAATCACAAGAGTATAATAGATTTCAATAACTGTACGTGGGCTTTTATTATGAATATTATATTTTAAATAACAAATAATCGAGTGAATTTTGATTATATTTGGACTTCATCAGAATTGCATCAACAATAGATCAATTATCTTGGAAATTATGAGATGATTCATCATTTATGATTTACGTATAGAATAAGGAAAAGCATAATTATTTCGACATTCGTCACATGACTTGACCTTTATAGGCTTTCTTAAAAGTTAACTGTTAATGTATTTAATAGCGGTTGAACGAAGGGGTAGATAGCGCTAATAAGCGATAACATATAATAAGACAAACTAAATTTATATTATAATGAGAACTTGGGGTGGCTTAGGAAAATCACATCATTACGACTTACAGATGAATAAAATATGTGAGAAAGTATAAACGATAGCATGCGGACCAAATGATAACGTTTGAGAGGATGAGAAGCTTCATCAACTTGAGAATGAAGAATATAAGCCCATCTGCACTTGTGACAGATGAAATCCGAAAAAGTAGTCGGCAAGATACTATGGTTCCGATTTTCCAAATGTTAACCCATAATAGAGCTTACACTACCAAACACAATCTGTGGGAGTCGGGGCCTCCACACTCTGCTGAGAAATGTGCTTTAAGGATTCCAGTGATGAGAGAAAGTATGACAAAGCAACCTTTGATTGATGAACGTTATCACCGGGACGCATCGCGAGGGCTTTCAGGTTTGTATTAACACTGATTTATATGGCTTTAACTAGTAATTAAGCCTAGCGTAATGAAATGATTATATACAAGCAATCCCAAAAAGCGCCTGCAATTTACTTAAAGAAGTTATCTAGCATATCAATAATAAAATATAACAATTAAAATTCCCTTCATTGAACGCAAATCAATATGTTCGAGAAATTAGTTACTTAAAATATCGTTAGATGGCGGGCTAATTATATAATGAATCATCACTTAAAAGTAAGGATCTGAATTCAATTTAATTAACACTAAATTTATGTAATATTAATCCATAGCATGAAATAATAGTTAATATTTTGTTTGAAATGAAAATGGAAAGCATAATATAAATTAAATAAAATGGTTTAGGAATATTTTCAACCGGGCAAATTTTTATAGTTTTGTAAGAAAACTTATGTTTACGATTTAAATTCTTTAATGGCGGAATAGTAAAATAAGATAAGATTAATTCACCAGATTGAATTATTAGCATATTAAAATGAGTATGATTTACATAATATCAAATTAAAATTGCCGCATTTGAAAATAATAATACAGGAAGAGTGAAAACCTAGTAATCGAGTTTAGAAAATCAAATAGAATTGAGATATTGAAGCGAAAGAAAAGTCATTGTTTAATTTAAAAAAAATATATTTTAAAATCTTTTTTTTTTAAAAAAAATTAATAAAATATTATAAAAAAATATGATTTAATATAATAGGAAATTAAAAAAAGTTTTTTTTAGGGTGGGCAAATTAAAAATATGATTTTTATTTGATAAAAACCAATAAAAAAATTTAGGGTTTAAGGGTTAAGCAATTAATCGGTTTAGCATTACCGATGAAAAATAAGCAATTACATTTTGAAAATATAAAGATTACAAAAGTGGAAGTATTAAAAAGACATGCTTTAAGTGAGCTAAATTTACATAATTAGAGGTTGAATTTTACATTTTATGATTAAGGAGATTATTTAGATGAAAGTTTTAGAGTTCATTTTGCGGCAGGGAATTATCTTTCTTTCTGATGACTTGATGGCCATATGCACACGTGTTGGTTTCAGGTTTTACGAAATATGATTAATTTAGCATTATTTTGACGAAATTGCGGTTAAAGTTTGTTCCTTATGTAATTTACAGTTCATTTTGGCAGTAGTTTGGAAACGATGGCTTATGAGTACATTGGCATTGGCTTGATTTTGGAGAGATTGGGGAAGCAAATTTTAACTGTACTCACTAACCATTTTAAAGTTCTGAGTGACATAGATTTCCTTAGCAACAACGTTTAGAAAATAACATGTAGAGAGCTTTTAGTTAGGAACTGCGGTGATATTTATACTCATTTTTGGCTGCCTTTGGGTAATCCCCGGATGTCAGTTAACAGTTACAATGACACAGCAGATTTTAAAGTATGAATGAGATCAAGTTTGAGAGAGCTAGTCTTGGTCTATTTTGGGCTGAAAATAGACCTGCGGAACAAACGTTAAGTAACGTGAATTTTAAAACAAACCTATGCTAAAATAAAACAAATCTTTTCTGAATTTAAAATAAGGTAAGTCTTTTATTTAATAAATTTGCATTACTCTTTCGAACTTTCTCTCAATTAAAATATACATGAATAAAAAAATATACATAATATAATGCTTTTAATAAAATTATTATGTTTATCTGTTACACACACACATACGCATGATTGTTTACCGTAATAGAAATTTATGTTTTATATTTATATCAATTTTAGATGAAAATAAAGCTTAATAAAAAATAAACAATTATGTGCATCAGTATACCTTCACTCCCTAGTGATTGTTTATTAAATGACTGAGTTTGAACACATGTTTGAAGGATTTCAAACGTCACCAGAAAGTGAAGCCAAATGTGTGCAACAGATTTGAGTGCTTCAATATATGTATGTGTGTATCTATGTATACTCCCTTTGTTTACATATATATTGAGTTTCACTGCATAGTTTGGCGCAGTTGGCAGAGCGTCCGACTTGGGATCAGGAAATCTCAAAATCGATTCTGGAGCTATGTTTAATTTAAAGTATGTATGAATGTACATACATACATACAGATCTATCTATCTATCTATCTATCTATCTATCTATCTATCTATCTATCTATCTATCTATCTATCTATCTATCTATCTATCTATCTATCTATCTATCTATCTATCTATCTATCTATCTATCTGTCTATCTATCCATCCATCTATCCGTCCATCTATCCATCCATCTATCTATCTATCTATCTATCTATCTATCTATCTATCTATCTATCTATCTATCTATCTATCTATCTATCTATCTATCTATCTATCTATCTATCTATCTATCTATCTATCTATCTATCTATCTATCTATCTATCTATCTATCTATCTATCTATCTATCTATCTATCTATCTATCTATCTATCTATCTATCTATCTATCTATCTATCTATCTATCTATCTATCTATCTATCTATCTATCTATCTATCTATCTATCTATCTATCTATCTATCTATCTATCTATCTATCTATCTATCTATCTATCTATCTATTCATTGCATGTACATCTATTAGCCAATATATCTGTCTCTCTGCATGCATGTATCTTAATCTATCTACCTATCTCTACGTATCTATTAGTCTATCTGCATGTCTATCTATCCATTTATATGTTTAGGTAAAGAAAGGTTTGACTACATAGATATTGTGCAGTGCTATCTCTCCATCAATGCACGCATTACATATTAACATAGTCAATTATCCCCAACAAAAATATTAAAGTGGTAGTATATCTGAATCACAAGTTATGACATGAAATGTGGCACGTGTTTTGTATTTTTGTAAATCACCTTGTGTTCTTCCTGTCATTACAAAATATTAAAAAAACACAAACGAATACTTTTGTAACTCATGGATTTGCTGCTATACACTGTATGGATTATTTCAAATGTTTCTGCAGCAGTTTTGCCTAATTTAAAGCTAAATTTAATATTAACACATCATGGGTTAATATTAAAACACAACACCATACTTCATGTCACAATTCATGACCAAGACAAAATGTACTTTAGAAGGTTTGTGTTTAATAGATAAATTATGCCTCTACATACCATGTGTTATAATTCAGAGATGGTACTGTAAGTAACTTAAAATGTACCTAAATTCACTGGGACATATTTTGTATATAGTTGAATTTATATACAGGACTATTTCTACCATCTAATATTAAGTATTGAATGTCTTTAGAAAAGTTTAATTTCATTTAAATCTTGCAATTATGTTCAAGTGTTAGTAATAGTATACAGGTTAGTACTGTAACATATTTCACATTTTGATACATTCTGGTAGGTCCTTTTTTTACACACTATGAAATGAAAGTTAATCAAGTTATGAAGACAGTAAATATAAATATTTCATTCATATTTTCTAAAAAACATAGCTATATTTCCTGATTAACTGGTCGACTAATTATTGCGACTTACGCTATCGGTGGAATCAGCTTCTTTATTTGTTTTTATCAGGGTGTCAGGATTCATACAAGAATCTGCTGAAATCCATCATGCTGCACATCGTAAATTAAGAAAATAATTTAAAGGATCGGGTTTTTGATTTCTTGTAACTTAGTTATTTTCCAGAAAATATTACACCTGGGACCTGTCTTAAAGACTAGTCACAAAAGCTTTTCTGGGGTTGACAGTCTTCATGATGAATGATGCCAAAAGCTTCGGTCTACTCCAGCATGAAGAATTATTTCAGTTTAGAGTGATCCTGGATCTTTTCATGATCCAGGACCAACCAAAAGAAAAAAGACAAGACAATGTTTGAAGTTTTTCTGACCTTTTATATTCACAATCAGCTTTAAGACTTCTCTGAACATCTATTTTCTTTTGTTCTTTTATCAGAATACCAGATAATAATCTAGTATATTCTATCTTAAATTTAAGTTACAAAGTCTTTTTTTTAGCATAATTTTGCCATCTTTAATTAGCTTCCAAAAAAAAAAAAAGTTTTAATGATTGTAATCTTTTACTTCAGAATTTTTATTTTTACTTGTCTGGATTAGAAATCTGCATATCATTTATTCTTTCCAATTTTAGCTTTTACTTTTAATCAAAACAAAAAAGTCAACTCTCATTGTACATTTTAAAAAAAAAATTACACTAACTGAAAAAAATTAAAATTGCATCTTTTAATAAGATCGCTAAATTTACTTTTTCTTTTAGCTTTTACCAAATGCCAATATATTTGTACCATATATAAATAAATGGCACAGTATATTTACAACATTTCAAGTAGTATTTTTATTCTCCCTTCTTCAATTGTTGCTGGTATGAACAATGATAGTACTAATGTAGGGATCAAACCGAACCCTTAGATTCTTAATAATTGAATTTTAAGGTAACACCCTAAACAATTGAGCCGTACTGCCAAAGGCATTAGTCAGTAGAAGGTCCATATATTTATCCATGAGGTTACTTATGATTTCTCACTTTTTTCTAAGAGCTAAGTTGATTAGTGATTTCCATACATTATGTATAGTCACACTTAGTTGACTTATGGAATTATTAACCATTGTCATGTAAGAAGCTTATCAGAATGGCTCAGTTTGTTAGAGGGTACCTTAGAGTTCAATTATTAAGAATCAAAAGCTCCAAGTTCGATTCTCATGCTAGTACTGCCACTGGTCATGCCAGCAACAATTGAAGAAGTGAGGAGAATAATATCTCTCAAAACGTTGTGCATATACTAAACTATATGCGATTACTAACAGTTGAATGTATTTGGAATATTTAAATAAAGTTACATTTTTCTAAAGATATTCAATACGTAATATTAGATTATGTAAATAATCCAATATATAACTAAAATACCATTATCACAAACATTCAGGAAAACAATATTTTGTATATCTTTATATCTTTTTATTCTTTTATCCATTCATTCATCCATTTTTAATCTAACTAGTTAGCCATTTCTGTGTCCAAAGTACATATTTTACGTAACCCATTCAATCACTTATTTAACTATCGGTCTATTGATTATTTAAACTTTCTTTCTATACATTTAAATATCATGTTTATATATTTAGAATATTTTGCTACTATTTTTTTAGTAATCAAATATTAGTTTAAAAGGCTAAGCATTAAAATCTTACAAATTCTCTTTAAAAAAACAAAACAAAAAAAAAGTCAGTCATTGTTAATAAAACTATTATTTTAAAGTATTAAAGAATTAAAATAATCACAAGAAGTAGTTTAAATAAGATTATAATTATGAGATAAAAATATTTTTAAAATATTGTTTATTATTTTTTTTTTTTTAGATAATGAAATAATTCTCTTTTGTAAAAACAATGTTTTAAATCAATATTTAATTTTTAAATTTATTTTATTATATATATATATTTGATTCAACAAAAGTTAATTTAAATTATTTTTGTTTTTTTATAGAAGTTTTATTTTTAAACTAACAGAATAATATATTTTTGTTAAATGCTATATATAATCAATTTCAATATGTATTTAAATATTTGAAATTTAAAATTGATATTATTTATTAATATGATTTCTAATTTTAAAAATGCTTTTGGGTTGAGTTAAGAAGTTTCAACTTAAAAATAACTTCTACAAAAATAGATATTTATACTAGAAGCTATTGTGAATTTTTTTTTTTTATTAAAAAAGGAAATTTATTATTGATTACAATTTAAATATACAGAAATATATATATTTCATGTGGCAAAGCATCGGACGGGAAGCGAACCCGCGATTCCGGGACAACTGCTTGCTTGTAAGGTTACTGTGCTGACCACTCGGCCACCAACGCTTGTCTACAGAAATAATTTTGATGGTTGTAAACTTACAAATAACAAAATTTTTCTTACTGACTTCGTTAAATATTTATGAAAGGCAAAATGCTTTAAATTTAAAATGACAAAAAATTTACTTGCAAAAATAGAATCCCTTTCAGTAGCTAATCTCACATAAAGCTGATTAGACAGAAATACTGGACAACTAACTAACTGTTTCACAAAACGGAATACTTAGAACATTTTTTATTTCAGTTCCCATAGTTTTTAATGGGCCCACAATAATCTCAAGAGCTGCTTGGTGGGTTTTCGTTTAAAAGTAACATTTAATAATTTATTAAAAATTGAAACATTTTGAATCTATTAAAAAAAATCAAGGTATACAATACTTTTTATGACAGTTTTTTCATTGTTAAATTTACTATGTGTGATGATAATTTTTTGCATCAATTTTAGTAAAAAAAGAATAGCTTTTGAATATCCTTTATAAAACTGCTCATATTAAAAATAGGGTTCTGCTAGATAAAGGCTGGAAAAAGATAGATAACATTAATTTTTATATTACATCACATGATCATTTCTTATGCTTGCTTATAACTGTTATTAAAACAGGCAAAACTTTCTATACCTATTGCCACTCAGTGCAAGCAGAGTAATCCAAGGCTCCTCACTGACAAAGGCCACAAGTCAAAAACTAGTCTGGAGATATTGGATGAGTAGGTACTAGATGGGGATTTTATGCACAAGTCTTCTGGCATCCATTGATTACTCTGGCTTGCACTGAGTGGCAATATGTATAGAGAGTCTTGCCTGTTTTAGTTTTTATATTCAAGTATTTTTAACTGTGTAGCCGTATAAATACCTGTTTCTCTATTAGGCTATAAAAAATTTAATTGTTGAATATAAATATTGTGGAATGTAAAGATATTCCAGTATTTTTAGTTAATTTAATGTTACAAATAGCTCCGTTTCTTTATTTGTCTACAAAAAAATTAATTATTTAATATTTAGAAAGACAAATATATTGCAATAAGTAAATACAAAGAGGTATTACTGACAGACAAACAAATAGGTGTTACTGACTTCATTGAAAAGATTAAAAGACTGAAGTGGAGTTGGACTGGACATATTGCTAGAAGAAATGATAATAGATGGACAATTGTAATGTTAAATTTGATTCCAAGAGATTGTAAAAGACCCAGAAAGAGACCACATGTGAGATGGATGAATGAAATAAAAAAGTGTGTAGGGGTAATATGGAGAAGAGAAGCTAAAGATTGGAAATGGATTGAACTTGGAGAGACCTTTATCCTGCAGTGGATTGATAATGGTTGATGATGATGAAAATGATGAAGTAAATACCATTAGCATCTACTTATCAATTAGCTTTATGACCTATATTTTGCAAATAAGGAGCAGTAGTAATTCATAAAAGTCAATGTATGCTATTTCTTGGATTTCTTCAGTTTTAAACATGTTCACATTTGTTTCACAGTATTACTAATTTCAACAGCACGCAATTAGTTTTTACTACTGCTTAAACATGTAATGTGTGGGAATGTAAACATATCACAGAAACTTCTCATGCTAATACCTTACTTAAAATTATTTGTAAGAAGATTCATAATGAAGCATTTTTAATAAACTTGCAAATACCATTTTACTTTTCATTTATCACTATCTATTTATTCAGTCTGATAAAAGTTTTGAGAAGGAATAGCAATTTATTTAATACTCGTAAAAAGCGCACAATAGCTTGAATGGCTGATTAAATGTATTACAATTAGAAACAGCGCTAAAAATAAATGTTTATTCAAATAATAAGTATTACAATTAGAAACAGCGCTAAAAATAAATGTTTATTTAAATAATACAAAGGAAATTTTTGATAGGAGGACTATTCCTGGTGTAGTATATTTTAGCCCTTCTTTTTTGTAAGAAGATATACATAGGTCAGAATAGTTTGAGTTTAAATGAAAGAATAAAGGTTCATAAAAGTAGAGTTAGAAATAGATATCTTAGTTCTGCTTTGTATGTCCATGAAAAAGATACAGGTCACACTATTGATTTTGATGAAGCTAAGGTTGTCTTCTTTGAGAGAAATGAAATCAAAAGAAGAATTAAAGAATCTTTATTATTGAAAATGTATTAGTCTGAAGCAATTAACTTATTTAAGAGTTCTTTTAATATTAAGGGTGGATGGGAAGTGAATGGATTTATGGATAATGTTTAATATTATATATTGTACACGACAACTTTCTTTCTTCCCCTACTAACTGAATTTTAGTTATTAGAATCGTCGTCAAGGGCGCCACCAAGGATTTCTCTCTTGGAACCTGGTCACGTAACTTTACATAAACCTGGTCTTTATTTATTTTCGAACAACGATTCACTGATTATAAACTTTGATTATAATCTCACAGGGGTTTTCCTTTAAGAACACTAACTAATTATTATAAATAATTCAAGAATTCAAGAATACGTTGGACAAAAAAAACTTTTAATTTCTTTTACTACTATTTATTATTAATAACCTTATAATTCTATCCGATCCAGAAAGAACTGACTTACAATTTCTGATTTTCCCTCTGTTTACTTTCTAATTATGCTTCCCAAATATTTACCATAGATTTACTCGCGCCTACACTAATACTGCGAATTCTAGCAGACGTGTATATAAGATGACTTATAGTATTTTTAATCTTTCCTGAAGTTTATTTTTAAACTCCACTTTCTTTGGTAAATAAATAAATTGCAAAAATCTTACAATGAACGTATAAGTGTCTTTCGTTTTCTTATACTTTCAATTCTTCCCTTATTTTCTACTAACAAACGAGTAACGCCCCAAGGTTCTCTGTTACTTGGCAACGCACTTTTATACCCCCACCCTGTTGTTACTCTCTAGATCAAATAGATATTAAATAATTTAAAATACAGTTATTCCAATATTTCATAAAAAATATTGAATGAAAATTAACATTAATAGATTACAATATTAAACAAATTTATTTTCCCCCTCTATTGTTGAAACATTCGTAATAAACATAATAAATGAAAATTAAATTAAAGATAAAGTTCTATTACGCTTTTAACTAGAGTTCTCATTAATGGAAAAGTTTATAATTACCCTGATCGATCAGAGCGGAGTGCCCTGATTTTCATAGGTTTTACATTCCATTGGTCGTGCCTTTGTCCTTGTATATGCGAATTCCATGAGTGTTCCTTTGGTTGTCCGGCTAGCAATATCCATTTCTTCCATTCCATAACTCTCTGGATAGCTTCATTCAGATGGAGTGGCGGTCAATTCCCCAAAGGGGAAGGTTGTGATAACTTTAGCCGCTATACATTTGACAAGAGTCCGCAAAATTAAATTTCAATAATAATAATTTTTATTGTTCGAAACACAGCTGCTTTCTTTATTGTCCTTGCTGGTCTCTAAAAGTCAAGTCAACTGATCTAACTCTAAAAGTGATCTTATCTCCACTCTTTCTTATCTTTTTTTTTTAATTAGCGTAATAGCAATTACTAACCAAATATTTTTACTTTGTGAAAGTTTCAACAATAGAGTATAATTACTACCAAGAATCTAATTTTGTTTTCTTTTCCCCCACCCTTTTATCTCTCGAATTTTTCTCCCTTTTAATTAAACACTTTTAACATTTTTTTTTTTTTATAAATTATATTCAATTTTATTTGTTTATCTCAAAATAAAAGTTCAAAATTTTTACCCTTTCCATTAAATCAAAACCATTTGTTAATTAATTCTTTTTTTCATTTTACAAACTATTTAACTTCAAAAATATTTATGCCAAATTATAAATATGTGAGCTTATATATCTATGAGCTGACTTAAAATATCAGCTCATTGCCCCATTTGTCATAAAAAAACAATAAAAAAAAAACTTTAATTGTCCCGCGGTGACTTGTCCCCTTCCCCCTTACAAGGTTTTAAAGATCTTGCGTTATACGCTCCCTTCTTACCTTTCTTTCCTAGAATCATGAATGCATTGGGACCGCATTTTTGAATGATTTTATACGGACCTTCAAATAAAGGGAAAAATTTCTTATATTGCTTCTCGCTCATTTTACTCACAGGCTGGGTTTTGACATAAACCCAATCTCCTATCTTAAAATGTACTGGACTATTATTCCCTCTTTTCTTTTGGTGTTCAGCTTTTTTTTTTAATCTCTCTCTGGCGCAACTTCGATCCTTCACTATGTCTACTGTTTCATTCTCGGGGGGCAAACGACACTTGAGAAGAGAAGGTTCCAGATGGCCGTAATGTAATCATTCAGGGGCAAACCCCATAGACTCATGGTACGTGCAATTAATAATTTTCACTATTTGAGGAAGTACTTTCACCCAATGTTTATGATTTTCCTTCAAATGTGCCCGAAATAAGTTTCCCAATTCCTTCATAACCCTTTCACATGGGTTAGATTGGGGATTTCTTATAGAGGTTAAGATATGGTGTATGTGTTCCTGTTTTATCCAACTTTTCCATTCCCTGGATATAAATGGCGTCCCATGGTCACTCAAAATTGCACGTGGTCTTCCCACCTGAACGAATTGTTTCTTCTTTAACACAGCAATAGAATTTTTTGTATCAGCTTTTTGCAATGGATAAGCCCGTACCAGCTTTGAAAACACATCGAACGTCACCAAGATATATTTATATCGACGAAACGAAGGTAATGGGCCATAAAAATCGAAGGCCAACAATTCATTTGGGTTTTGGGCTATAATAGGAGTCAATATTCCCGCATAATTTTTATTCGCCGGTTTATTTTGTCTGCATCCATGGCACATCTGAAGTGTATTAATAATCGACCTATACATATTTGGCCAATAATACCACCTCTGTAAAATTTTATTCACTTTAAGTGCGCCATAGTGTCCATATGTCCTATGTACATAATTTATTAAGCGCATTCTTAAGCTTTTGGGTATGACTATTCTCCAGTAATCGGTTCCTTCTTTGACCTGAAACATCAACGTTCCGTTTATCATTTTATACCGATTTATTTTATTATTATTTTTTTTTGCGTCGGTTTGCTTGCGTAGGTCGGTATCATTGTAATGTTGTATTAACTTTTTGCATGTGGGATCGGATGACTGAAAAATTTTTATCCTCTTCATGTCCCTTTCCATCGACATATCCGCATCTATTATAAGTGGAGTTAACCGTGCTCCCTCTAATGTTAAATTTTGGCCTGTATCCGGTACCGGATTTCAGCTCAATATGTCCGGCACAATATTTTCCTTCCCTGAGCAATGAACCACTCGGTAGTTAAATCTTTGTAAATATAATGCCCACCTTTTAAGCCTATCGTTTGTTAAGTAGCATTTATTTATAAACTCTAGACTCTTGTGATCCGTAATAATAATAATCTCGGATCCTAATAGTAAATGTTTAAGTTTATTTAACGCCCATATGATGGCCAGTGCTTCTCTTTCTGTAGTCGTATAATTTCTTTCTGCAGAGTTTAAATTTCTACTTAAAAAATACAAGACTTGCGGTTTTTTTTCTTTATTCTCTTGAAATAATACAGCCCCCAACCCCACTTTACTGCTGTCGGTCTGGAGCATAAAAGGTTTATTAAAATCCGGGTATGCGAGTATGATGTTTTTTTCAAAATTTTCTTTAATTTTGCTAAATGCCTCACTTTGTTTTTTAGTCCACTCCCACCTGCTTTCTTTTCTAAGCAATTGTAAAAGTGCCTCCGTGTCTACAGAAAATTTCTCGTAAAACCTCTGATAAAAACCACATAGGCCTAAGAATGACCTAATTTGTTTTTTATTCTTAGGTTGAGGAAAATGACTTATAGCGTCAATCTTATCAGGATGAGGTCTCACTCCTTGAGCACAAACGAGATGCCCTAAAAACAAAATTTCTTTTTGCAATATATTACTTTTTTTTAGATTTATCGTCATATTTTTCTGCTGGCATTCTTGAAAAAATATATTTAAACTTTCCAAATGTTCTTGAGGTGACCGTGATGCTATAACAACATCATCCATATAATATACAATAAGTTGTTTTACCCTATCGGATAACACCTGGTCCAAACATCGAAGCAACCCCGACCCACTGTTAACTAACCCAAATGGCACTCGCTGAAACACATATGTATATCCCTCATATCTAAATGCGGTGTATTTTTGGTCTTCTATATGTAATGGCATCTGCCAATAACTCGATGTTAGATCGAAAGACGAAAAATATTTCTTCTCTCGGAATTCCAATAGTAAGTCTGTGATACGCGGCGGCACATCTCTATCAGGAATCGTAATGGCGTTTAACTGACGTGCATCTAAACACACTCTCATTGAACCGTCTTTTTTTTTTACTATCACCAGAGGATTTATATATGGGGATTGCTGTTTTTTTATGATACCCCATTTTTCCATCTGTTGTATTTGTTTGTCTACTTCACTTTTATATTTAACTGGAATGGGGTATGACCTGCCCTGGAAGTGAGTCTCTGTTTTTACTTTGATACGATGCGTATAGCCCTTTACAATCCCAGGATTCGTAGCAAACACTTGTTTGTGCCGCTGCAATATCTCTCTAAGTTGGTCTTTCCCTTCACTATTATTCTTTTCTAACTTGCTTACTTTATCGTCTATCTCCATATCAATATCATCTACTCTCACACATGCTATCCTATTGCTTAGTTTATTACGATCACTAAAGGGTACTTTTTCATTTTTTATTATTACTACCTTTTCATTAAAATTGATTTTTGTCCCCATTTGATACATAAAGTCAGACCCCAGTATCATATCTTCTATTAAACCTGGCATAGATAATAGCGTATGTTGTATTATATTTTTTTTTCCCACTTGTTATTTCTCCATATACTTGCACGGGGTCGAGTTTGACTTTTTTCCCATTTGCCATAGTTATTTCCAATTTCTTTAATGGTAACGTATGCAGTGATCCCTTCTGACTTCTGATTTGATTGAGCATTTTGTTCGAGATTATGGAGACCTGACTTCCCGAGTCCAACAGAGCTTGTACTTCAATCCCCTGTAATTTTACTGCAATTACAGGGCATGTTTGCTCCGCCATTGTCTGAATTTTTTCTTCTTCTTCTATAATAATGTTTAATAATTTGAGATGCGTTTCTTCTCCCTCTTCTTGTTGCTGTATGTTTTTCTCATCCGTTAGTGCTTCCAAGACTTCTTCTAACCCTTCGTGTATGCACGTCTTTAACCTATTCTGTATATTTCTTGGCATATTTCTGCTTATTATATTCATAATCTGGCATTCTGGAATTGGATATTCAATTACTCTTCTTAACTTCGTCATTTGTCTCAAGAAAAATTGTCTATACCCCATCTCCTTTTCTTTTGAATATTTTTCCGTTTCTACGTCCCTTTGTAATCTTTCTTGCCTTTCTATGTTCCAAAATCTTCATATCAGAGCTTTAGTGTACTGTTTAAAACTATCGGGCTTCTGATATATAGTTCTCCACCATTCTCTTGCTATGATTATTTTTACCTTCTCTCCTACTTTGTATATATCAAAACACTCTTCTAAACTTTCTATGTGTTCGAATAATGTTTCCTCATTTTTCCCTTCGAAAATTATTATCTCTATTCCATCTTGCATTTTTACTCGAGTTATATTTTCAATTATTTCCTATAGTACTAACTCCCCCCAATGGAGTCCTGACCCCGTAATCCCATCTGAAATCCACCCCCTTGCTAAAAAATTTACTCTCTCTTTTAACTCTAATCTCTGGGCGTTTTTCTTGTTAACGAGCCCGACATGTTGGAAGCGCTATTTTCTAACTTCCCCCCTCACTCCTCTGTGACATGACAACTTTCTTTCTTCCCCTACTAACTGAATTTTAGTTATTAGAATCATCGTCGAGGGTGCCACCAAGGATTTCTCTCTTGGAACCTCATCACGTAACTTTACATAAACCTGGTCTTTATTTATTTTCGAATGACGATTCACTGATTATAAACTTTGATTATAATCTCACAGGGGTTTTCCTTTAAGAACACTAACTAATTATTATAAATAATTCAAGAATTCAAGAATACGTTGGACAAAAAAAACTTTTAATTTCTTTTACTACTATTTATTATTAATAACCTTATAATTCTATCCGATCCAGAAAGAACTGACTTACAATTTCTTATTTTCCCTCTGTTTACTTTCTAATTATGCTTCCCAAATATTTACCATAGATTTACTCGCGCCTACACTAATACTGCGAATTCTAGCAGACGTGTATATAAGATGACTTATAGTATTTTTAATCTTTCCTGAAGTTTATTTTTAAACTCCACTTTCTTTGGTAAATAAATAAATTGCAAAAATCTTACAATGAACGTATAAGTGTCTTTCGTTTTCTTATACTTTCAATTCTTTCCTTATTTTCTACTAACAAACGAGTAACGCCCCAAGGTTCTCTGTTACTTGGCGACGCACTTTTATACCCCCACCCTGTTGTTACTCTCTAGATCGAATAGATATTAAATAATTTAAAATACAGTTATTCCAATATTTCATAAAAAATATTGAACGAAAATTAACATTAATAGATTACAATATTAAACAAATTTATTTCCCCCCTCTATTGTTGAAACATTCGTAATAAACATAATAAATGAAAATTAAATTAAAGATAAAGTTCTATTACGCTTTTAACTAGAGTTCTCATTAATGGAAAAGTTTATAATTACCCTGATCGATCAGAGCAGAGTGCCCTGATTTTCATAGGTTTTACATTCCATTGGTCATGCCTTTGTCCTTGTATATGCGAATTCCATGAGTGTTCCTTTGGTTGTCCAGCTAGCAATATCCGTTTCTTCCATTCCATAACTCTCTGGATAGCTTCATTCAGATGGAGTGGCGGTCAATTCCCCAAAGGGGAAGGTTGTGATAACTTTAGCCGCTATACATTTGACAAGAGTCCGCAAAATTAAATTTCAATAATAATAATTTTTATTGTTCGAAACACAGCTGCTTTCTTTATTGTCCTTGCTGGTCTCTAAAAGTCAAGTCAACTGATGTAACTCTAAAAGCGATCTTATCTCCCCTCTTTCTTATCTTTTTTTTTTAATTAGCGTAATAGCAATTACTAACCAAATATTTTTACTTTGTGAAAGTTTCAACAATAGAGTATAATTACTACCAAGAATCTAATTTTGTTTTCTTTTCCCCACCCTTTTATCTCTCGAATTTTTCTCCCTTTTAATTAAACACTTTTAACATTTTTTTTTTTTATAAATTATATTCAATTTTATTTGTTTATCTCAAAATAAAAGTTCAAAATTTTTACCCTTTCCATTAAATCAAAACCATTTGTTAATTAATTCTTTTTTTCATTTTACAAACTATTTGCCAAATTATAAATATGTGAGCTTATATATATATGAGCTGACTTAAAATATCAGCTCAATATATTGTGTAGTTTTTGTAGTTATTTACACTTGAGAAGTCTGTTTGTATCAGTGAAATCTTTGGTTGTGTTTTAATATTAATTTTTGCTGGTCTGGTTGAATTTTGGATTTGGGGTAATTTTAATTATATATTGACTAGTTTAGCTTTATGCTTGTAATGTGTGTGTGTGTATATATATATATATTGCATTACATGTATTTTATTTTGTTTTCTCAAATATTGATTTAATAAAATTGCACAAAATCGTATTTATAATTTATAAATAATAATAAGTAATTATATATTAGAAGTATTAATTTGTGCAATTTTATAGTATCAATACTTGAATAAATAAAATAAAATACAAATGCAATAGATTATATTTTACAGCTAAGATTGCGTTTTTTATATATTTTTAGCGAATTCTCATTCAAAATAAATTTTTTTAACAGAGGAAACTGCTTTAGATTTGATTTATATATCTGCAAATGAGATAATTTTATTTAAATATCTAAATATTTTTTTTTTTTTTTTGTTTCGAAAAAAAAATTCATATCTAAATATTTTTTATCACTGTAAACACCCTTTCCCCCCTCGCATAAAAACATTGCTCTAAAACCTAGCTTTTTCTTGGACTGGCTCTGCTTAAACAATTACATCTCTAACAAAATATGTGATACAGTATAGCAAATTTTGCTTTGATAACTATAAACCGGTAAATATCTTTGTACTCTCAGCTTTATCCAGAGTATTTATTGATATATCTTTAAACATTTCCGAACATGCATTAAATTTTCAAAGGTTAAATAGAAAACCTGGAAGATAAATTAAAAATTATTTCTATATTTTATCTCAACTAGAATCAAAATTATTGTTACTCTCAAACTTATTGAAGTATAACATCGTAAATAAATGTAATCAATATTAAAATTAACAAAATAAATTTAAACAATGCAAAAGATATATATATATATTACAGTTGTAAAATCATTCTTATATCTATTTTTATTAAGTACTATTGTTAATGAATAACCATCACTCCTGATCTGCCTCAAGGTCTTTGGGTGCTACATAATATCAAGATTCAACATCACTGCTATTATAGATCTCACTCTATAAGTGTTACTTTCTCACATTCAAATTTTATCTGATTATTCATTAATTACTTCTCTCTACACAGCTTCACCCATAATTCATAAAGATCTTTCATTTATCTAAGTATCAGATCTTCAATTTGTATTTAATTCAAGCAAGTCAGTAGATTTATTTATGATCAATACTATTTTGTATATTAAACATTTTACATAGAAATTTCATTAGAAAAACGATTGCTATTACATATGTTACTTATACAAAGTTTCATTGAAGTATACTTCATAAAAAATTAAAAATACAGTGGCCAGATGATAAAACAAATCAGTAAGTTCTTTAACTTGTTGATATGGTCCTATAGAGTACACTATTATAAAATCACATCTTCATTAGATTGGACATATAAAATGAGTAAACGATGCAAGACTTACTAAAGGAGTTTTGTAAGGAGAATTTGAGCATGATTTTAATAAAAGAGGTAGACTCCATCTAAGTTAGAAGAATTTTCTCAAAGATATTCTAAAGAAGTATAATGTCAATTGTTTTCATTGGAAAGATATGGGAGAGAAAAAGTAAATTGGGTAGTTATAATTAAACATGCCATTGTATTTCAGAAAAAAAAGCTTTCTGCTGAAGAAATTAAAAGATAACTTTACAATATATAATATAAATGGACAGCATGTTCTATATGTGGTTGTATTCATGGTTCATAGATTAATTTGTATGGCCATCAGATAATTTATTTCTAGAGTAATTATATTTTCTCTCTTCTTTATTTTTGGCGAGAAGGATGACCATCAATAGCTGTCATCATCATTTTCTTTTTCTTCTTCTTTTCCTTTTTCTTCTTCTTCTTCCTCTTCTTTTTCTTCTTCTTATTTTGGTTTATTGTATTTGATAATGCAAACATAACTTTCTATATTCAGTCTATTCTAATTCAATCGCAGCATCATCTCTGAAGTAAAGTATCTTTTATGTAGAAATATAGTTTAGCTATTTACCACAAAAATGTTAAGGCAATAATGTCTCTGGACTATGAACTATGACATAAAATGTGAGAGTGTGCTTTATACTCCAGTACCTGATTGGTGAACATTAAGTTTTGTTTTAAATTGAGAAAAACTGCTGCTGAAACATTTGAAATGATTCAGGCTACAGTGATGTCATGAATCACAATAATATTTTCAAGTGGCTGGTAAGATTTCATTATGATGCATAACATATTGTCACATTTAATGTCATATATAATCCAGAATGCTAGTATTTTAAATCCTTTGAGGTGAATAAGTAAGTTATGCAGATCAGACACCCAATTAGTTTTTATATATATTTAGAGACCTCTAAATGTTAATTTCTCTCTCTCTCTCTATATATATATATATATATGTGTGTGTGTGTGTGTGTGTATGTGTGTGTGTAATTATATATAATTTACTTATACATATATATTGACTTATAGATGACATTGTAGGCAACTGGGTGAGAAACTAGGATACACTGGTGTATGTAACTAAAAAAAATCCTCTTACTTCAGAAAGATCACATTTTAATAAGAACAGAAGTTTTTTTTTACATAGAGAAAATAATTTGTAGTTAACTGATGAACCACACAAACTTTCCAATATAATGTTGTTTTTTGCACATGTTCAAAACAATATATATGCCACGAAAATAAATCACCAACAATATTACAAGCTTTCTTAGCAAGATAACAGAGAGGAGTCTATAATTAGCATTTAGATGTCTTTAAAATATATAAAAACTAATTGGGTGTCTGAGCTACATAATTATGCAAATAGGATAGCTTGAGTTTAAAACCTTAGACTTTTTTAAATTTCAAAATATTAGCTTGAATAATATAAAATAATAAAAAGTGGCTCTAAATGCATAAGTACATTACCTCCAGCATTAAATCCTAGCCCTAACTAATGAAGGCAAAAGTAAGAAACCAATCTAAAGTTGGAGGTGTTATATGTCTACATTTTCTGATGACCATTGATTGCTTAGACTCTCAAGTAAAATGACAAAGTGAAGAGTGCAAATGATACAATATTCACCTAACTTTCTGAAATATTCAACATTTTTTTGATTTTTAGAAAAAAATCTGCCTAACAAAATTGTCTGAAGGTTTTTGTATATGGCGTTCAAGCATATAATGCTTAAATAACACTCAGAATTATTAACATCAATGTAATATTACCATATTTTTCTTAATTTATTCTATTGTAATTAGTTTTCAACATTATGAATAGTTGGTGAAGTAAAAGTTATTCAGTTTGATTTATTAATTGAAGTTAAGAGCACTTTAGGCCATTTAAACCAGTTTCGGAGTACTGATGGGCCTTTGAGCATGTTATGTTATTTATATGTAAATGCTAATTTATTTAAATTAATGCTATGAATTTGGCTTAACCAGGTGGTCGAACATGGATCACTTTTACCACAACTAATAAACCAAACTGAATAACCTTTACTTCACCAACATTCATAATGTTGAAAACTAATAACATCAATATATCAACAGAACATGAATCCACATTTAACATCAAATACAAATTAACAACTATTACACTAAAAAAATATTATAATATCTAAAAGCCTACTTTAACATTATTTCTTGCCAATACATACACACAACTTATCTTGAGCAACAAAGATATATTTTTGTGAATGTATTAAATCAATATTATTTAGATCAAAAGTCAACATAGTAATACAATACTTGATAGTCAACTCATAACAAAGAAAATTATATTAACTGGCCTATTTTTTTTAAAGTGACAAACTCTACCATTTATTATTATAAAAATCATTTATATTAATTTATATCTGTAAAGTTTATCTTACAACATGGGTAGGATGAAAAGGCTGGCACCAATATGGGCTTTGAGTCCATCATCAGATTTTCAATGAAATGGATGGCTGAAGAGTTGTGGGGTGGAGTGGATTGAAGCCTGTCCATTAAAGTATGAAGATTGGATATCTTAATATAAGCTGAGCATTGATTATACATGTGTGGAGATGATTATCTGGACCAACTGACGAGTGCTGGTTTAGCATGAAATACATTATTGGTAATTATTTATCTTTTTAACATATGTGTCATTAAGGGTGTCAGCAGTATGAGATAGGTGGATAGTTGAGGGTCGTGTGAAAGTGGAGTTCAAACCCCTATATATTACATATTGGAGTGCAGGTATAAAAAAGCCTGTACTTTAGAAAAATTCTTATAACAAAAAGTAAATAAAAAGCTAAGTTTAGTTTTAAAGAACATTTATATATATTTCTGAAGTATTACTATTATGTTTTAAAGTATGCTTTAATAGACTGGTATATTATAAGACAATTAATTTGTTACTTAAAATTGTTCACATTGTTGAATAAAATTCCAAAGTTTTTAAAATTTAATTACGTGTTATTAAACAAACCTTAACCTTCATTCTGACAAAAATAAAATTAATAGCACTATTAACTCCCAATATTGATTTTAATTTTAGAGTCATCTATCTTTAAACTGACTTCCAAATTTTTCTCTGAGAATATTGTTCTAGAAATAGAAAAAAAAATATAATTACACTTTTAGTTTTAAACATCAAGATTTTTTTAAAAATATTCCCGAATTTTAAAACAAATAAATATAATACCAGTCAATCATCAAGTGATTTAATCTGTAACGATAATAGTGATAACATGAAAGTTATTGAACATATATCAAAGGTACAAAGACGTTGTGAAGCTGTTTGCAAAATAAATGTCATAGTAATAAAGGAATTACGTCATATCGAATTAAACTTAATAAAGTACCAGACATAAGAGTCCAATAAGTACACTATTGACATTCAGGTAATTGTTGGGTCTACATTCACTCGACACAAGAGGATGTATGAAATTAAGAAATGGATAAACTAATTCAGTAATTCTTTTGAAACTATATTCTCATTTCATTAAAATTGAAAAAGCATATTTTAGGTTTTACTGACGGTCTTCTGCTAAAAAATTTAAAATCTCTACTACAAAAAATACATTTACAAAAATGAATGATTTTTAATAAGTAAAAGCAAATCTCGTATCGATAATGGTCAGTACTAAAATATCAGTTAATTTTCTTTTAAGTGGTATCGATACAATTCTTAGTTATGATATCACAAAATGAATATGTTAAATAATATTTCTATATTGCTAAATATTGGTTGAGCACATTAGTAATGTGGCAGTTTTTGAAAGCCTTAGTCAAGGATCGTCTGCTTATTCTTCACTTCCGGTGCTGAAAGTTTTAGTCAAGGATCGCCTGTTATTCTTCCCTTCCAGCTGTTCAAACTTTTTATAAATACAGGAGCAATAAATCACGTAATTATTTATTCTTATTATCAGCAAAATTTATTAATTAGAATAATTTTGAAAAAAAAATCTAATATATACGGAAGTAAGTCAACTTTCACACATGTTTAATGTAAATTGATACACACTTACCCATAAGCAAAGATTTAAAAGAACAAGTGAATTCGCTTGTCCATATATAAGTCAACCTTTGCTTTACCATGCATTTTTCAAAGCTTGAGTCTATTATATGCCTAAATAATGCAAAGTAAGCTGAGGTTGGCTTATATATATATATAAGCTTGAAGGACAATTGAATTCACTTCTTTTAAATCTTTGCTTGCAGGTGAGTGCATGAATGCACTTTAATTTATATTAAAAAAGCAGTGCATGACTGAAGATTGATTTACCTTCATATATATTAACAATAGATACTGGGATGTATAAAAATTAAATATATATATTACTTTAATATTTACTTAGGTGGTAACTTAAAAAACTACTGACAATGGAATAATTTGATAGATTTAACTAACATTATTCCAAATAGAACATCATAAATCATCAAGTTGTTTATGCATATTGTTCCAATGATAATTCTAGAAAATATATAATAGCTCAGGTATTTTCATGCATGATTTTGTCAATTCATGATGTACTTTGCCAACCTTAATATATTACTAACCATCATTGTCTTCTAATATTGCTTTTTAAAGACTTCTGTTATATTGTGGACATTTTTTTGCATAAGAATTGTAGTTTGTGTAACCAGTGCATTCCAATTAGTGTCTGATGTTACCATCAATTTTATTTCAGTGTAAAATAATTTATGCAAAAATCTTAAAGAAGCTGCATAATATATTTCTCACATTGATGATAATTTTTTGCAGACATTTAATCAATGTTATTAAATAATTTTTGGACTATGTTAGTTCTTAAAAATAACCTAACATGTTATGGTGGCAACTTACCCCAAAGAAAAATATCTACATAAAAAAATCACTGTTTCTTGGAAATCCCTATCCACCAATCATCACTTCAGCTTAAGCCATATTTGAATAACTAAGATGTCCTCTAATTACAAAAACAAATAGTTCTGCATTTGGCATATTACCAGATTACCAAAGTTGAAATTATTATACATATATAACAATAAATAAAAGAAGTAAGCTTCAATATCATCAGAACCTAACACATAACATTCAATAGAGTCATTAATGCACTTTATTGATTATTTATCACTTTTCTTGCATGTCTTTCAATATAAGTGCTTCATTATACTATTGTTAAAATGAGGTTGCCTTGACAACAGTTTGAGATTGTTGATTGTTATTGTATTGGGGTTGTCTAAGTGTTGACTGTTTTCTGATGGTAGAGTATATTAATATATAAGAACTAGTTTCTTAACTGACACTATAAAATCATCATTTTAGTTACTTTTTATTGGAAATCATCAGTTAAACAATCATTGCAGTCACATTACAATTTTTTTTTGACATATATCTTATTTCTATAATATTGTGTTGCCTTTGGAAAATTATATAAATTTAGAGCCATGTAAATGTTGGCACTGATGAAGCACCTCTTATTGATTTTTTTGTTAGCAATCAAAAATCAATGTCAAAAGTTTGCTTAATGAGTCAGTGGTGAGGATTAAATTTGATATTTGTTATTATAAAATGATCACTAGTCAATAATATGTGAAAAAGTTTTTTCAAGTTATCTACATAACCAAAATTGAAATTATGGCTATCAATGCTGAAAGATCACTGACTTACTGCAATACTTGAATAAATCTGCATAGTAAATGAAGTGAACAGGATTGCATAAATCTATATGTGAGAAACATTTTAAAACAATGTTATACCTCAACTTACCTCCAACTAATAGGCTAGTTAAAATTTCATTTTATCTTAATGGGATTGAGCATTCACCAATACAGACCAATAGATAACATATATGAAATAGCAAAAACAGATCGATGGGTAACGGTATTCTGTGAATCTGGTTGTTTTCATTATGGAAAGGGATCTGGCTATATATAGTCAGTCCAATAAGAGGTAAAGGAGACAGCAACAATTTATAAGCAGATCTGAAGGGCAGTACACACAATGTCTCCACTATATGGTTAAAACAGTGAGGCAAGTTCATGTTAGAACTAGAAATTGCTAGAACTTAAATCAGACACAAGACCAGTTGTCATGGCAGCAGGAAATAGCACTGTACCTACACATGATGCAAGCTGTCATAAATCAACTGACCAATGTATGTATCCATGAGGTGAGCTGTCACAGTTCAGCCGGAATTGCTAGATAAATGTAGGAAGGGTATCTAAAGTCCCTTACATTAATAGTTGCATAACAACTAAATGCTATATCAATCTAATGATATCAGGCGAAGATCTAGCAATTGTATATATTGTAAATACACACATGTATATTTGTTTTAATTAATAAATAAAAATACGGGTCTAGGTCTGCGTTTATCATAATCATGTAAACGCAATATCTACTCCGTATTATAAATGACAAGATCATAATTGGTCATATAGATAGGGCTTGATCTAGATTGCAGAGAGGCCTTGATCAACTTTTCTTCAGTCTCTATGTAAGCAAAAAAGAACTTGCATTATTTTCTTTTTCACTAACGATGAGCTTAATTTTATCTAATTTACTTTTAGTTTACTCAAGATATTACAATGGGTGTGTGTTTAAAATAAATATGGATGGGTTTCCAGAAAATATATATCATTAAATTTCTCTAACGAGCGGTACTTTTTAAACTGCCTTAAACTTAATTCTAAGTCACCACTGTTAAATTCGCTATCAGCAATATACCAAAAAGCAGATCATGTAACCATTACCCTGGTTTTCTTCTTTCAAATACGATTAATATATATATCAATCAAGTAATTTAAACAAAGGATTCAATAACTTCCAAGGAATCTGTGAAAAGATTTCGGGACCCATGAATTTAAACTGAAAGCAAAATCAACTTATTATTTTCTCTGACTTGTAGCTGAAATCTAGAATATCCTTCACTTTCGAATATATGCAATAAATTAGAATGGATTAATCTCATACTTTATGGCAGGTGTTGCATATATCGAAAATTTGCTTACGTTCATCCATACCTTCAAATTACCGTGAAAGTTAGACCCAGACATTAGATCATGCTTGACTACTATAGCAAAAAAATCGTCTGTTGTTACATTGTGAGAAGGGGTTCATAGTTTTCACCTGATAGTCAAAAAAAAAAACTGAGGAACAAAAAAGAACTTCTGCTATATACCATTTTAACAAAATTATATAACTGTCAATTTAAATAATAAATATAATTTTTACGTGATTACATAAAACTGTACAATTCAAAAATATATGAACAATTTTTTTTTCTTTAATTACTTAATATTCGATAATACGCAAAAATCAATAACTCTTTTTAATTTCTCTTTATGAACTCTTATAATCATATTAATCATTATTGAACAGGATTAAAATTGTAAATAACTTATTCAATTTTTTATAATAAATACTGATAAAAAAATTGAAGTTTTTTAATTATTAATTCTCTTTTTTTCTTTAATAACTGAAAATCTAACATTTTCCTGACAATAATCAAAATTAATACTTTATATAACAACATGTATGTGATCAAGTGTATCAGCAGTAAGAAATAGCATGTGTGGTTGAGGGTCATGTGAGTCTGAGTTCAAATCCCCTATATATTACATATAGAAGTGCAGGTATGAAAAAAGCCTGTACTGTAAAAAAAAATCATATAACAAACTATTGTTAATATTAAACAATGAAGATTGCTAATTCTAGTGTCTGAACCTACCTAGCACCTCTCAGAGGAGTGCCAAAGCACAAAACCATGGTCAGGGGGGGGGAGTTCCTGACAGAGATATTTTAAGTGCTGGCTCTGGCTAAGCATTTATCAAAAAGCTTGTTGAAGAATTGGTAATCATCATTGTTTATATTTTACAAGCTTAAGAGATAGGGTCATGTGATCTATGACACTTATTTTGACTATTTATTGTTAATATTGTAAATTTTATTTTACTGAATGAAATACTATGTAGTACATCCCAATTTGTAATTTTGATTTTGTATATTCATATGGATTTAATTACTTGCTAATAAAATTCCACTTTTAGTGGTTAGAAGAAATAAATTCTTTTACTTGAGGAAAGCTTCCTAAAAATTCAAATTCTCCCTCATTTTATTTATAATCAGGTTTCTTTTGTAAATTTACATTTCAATGTTTTTTTTTATTTTAAAGATGGATGGAGTATTCAGTTTAGTTAAAATTATTTTATTATGGAATCTCTGCTTTTGTGGTATTTCGTCTTTTGCCAGATTGCTACATAGAAACATTGATATTGTATTTTGGGCTAAAAAATATTTTTCCGCAAAACAACTTTCTTATCTTTTATAAAATCCAAATAACCATTAATAGATAAAACTAAACACTCCACCAACTTTTCATCTATATTCAATATAATTCCATTAAACTAAAACAATAATTCATCTTTATTTAATCTTTTTTCCCTAAAACAATAATTCATCTTTATTTAATCTTTTTTTCCTACACCCTTTCTTAGTATGTCTATCTATCTATCTATCTATCTATCTATCTATCTATCTATCTATCTATCTATCTATCTATCTATCTATCTATCTATCTATCTATCTATCTATCTATCTATCTATCTATCTATCTATCTATCTATCTATCTATCTATCTATCTATCTATCTATCTATCTATCCATCCATCCATCCATCCATCCACCCACCCACCCACCCATCCATCTATCTATCTATCTATCTATCTATCTATCTATCTATCTATCTATCTATCTATCTATCTATCTATCTATCTATCTATCTATCTATCTATCTATCCATCCATCCATCCATCTATCCATCTATCTATCTATCTATCTATCTATCTATCTATCTATCTATCTATCTATCTATCTATCTATCTATCTATCTATCTATCTATCTATCTATCTATCTATCTATCTATCTATCTATCTATCTATCTATCTATCTATCTATCTATCTATCTATCTATCTATCTATCTATCTATCTATCTATCTATCTATCTATCTATCTATCTATCTATCTATCTATCTATCTATCTATCTATCTATCTATCTATCTATCTATCTATCTATCTATCTATATTGTAACACTAGGGAATAAAAAGGTATCAAGAACTATATAAATATTTATTCACAGGCAATATCAATCAATTAATATGAACACAATATATGTGTGAATAACCATCATCAGAAGGCAATATGAAGTAATAAATATGATACATGTAGTATCATTAGCAAATAATCAACAACAGTCAAACAGAGTATAATCAATAATGATGCTTTGTTAAAGGGTATAAAAGAAATATAAACTTTTAGACTAATTACCATCCACCCAATGCCAAATTTGGAGAATAATATTATAAAAGAGCAATCAATATTTCTGTGGCCTGCACATACATGTGCTAAAAATAATTATATGCTCTGGGTTATTTGTAATCATGAGTCTATAAGTTTATAAAATGAAGCAAGTGGACTTTGGTGGTGACTTTTATTATCTCAGTGCCATGTAAATAATTCTAAAGAAAATTATATAGATTTCCACAAACATATTTTTCAATATACCATTACCCTGGAGTTAGCTTTGGCGGTACAATATCTCTAGTGACTGTGAACAAGAGAAAATACACGATACTAACATTATTTCAGCATTTAAAAAAAATTCACTGAAATAATTTAAAATAATGATGAATAACTTGCTTGCTTAATTAGAAGTAATAATAATAATAATACTAAAAAAATGACAGAATCATTCAGATTTTATTATTTACAAATATTAGAAAATAAATATGTAGCATTGTTTGAATTGTGATTTGAAAATATATAAAATATTAATTATATGAAATAAACACATGTATGGAAAAAGAAAATTTCACTTAATTCTTAATTTTCTTTAACTTATAAACCAAATTATTATTTTTGTAATATATATATATATATATTAACTCATTAAAAAATCTGGATTATTACTTGTCATTAAAGTACACATTTCATTAAATTTTTTAATTACAAAGCATAATTTTGTTGTGAATAATATAATAAAATTTATATATATATATATATATATACCTAGTGTTTGTATTCTTTGAAGACTTTAATCTTGTCAGCCTCTTTCTTAACTTGCTGAATGCTTTTTCTCTTTGACTAATATATAGGCAAAAAGTAGATATATACTTCTGTTGTGAACAATTTGTCAACACTAAAATATATATACCCTTTACTTACTAACCAATTGTTTTCATCTGAGCTTTATTCATAGCTAAAACATTAGTGGAAGCATAATGTACCCAACTACTGTCTGTGCTTTTATTTCTATGCATCAATGCAACAAAAAGATTCATTCATTCATACTTCTATTTGTGTATAAGCATAGCTCAATGTGTTTCATTGACATCTGTAAAATTTAGACTGGCTTCTCATATAGGCTGCCAGTGTGACAGGTACTGGTCAACAGAAAGTAAGGCAAATGCTGGAGATCTTCAACTCACTTCAGCTTTTGAAATTTTCAAATTTCTACAGGGCAAATATAGTCTATATAACAAATATTGAACTATAAAAACATAAAAAGTATTCCCACTTTACTTTACTGGCAGTTCAAACTTGACCAATATAAAGTCGAAAAGCAACTGTTTGAATCTGCTTTTCTATACAGTATACAATAACTACCAATAAATATGAATCCATTATTTATTGTAGATACAATGGAATATATAAAGAGGAGAATGAACAGTAACTTTTTAATCTTTCGATTAATATAAAGATAACGAAATGACCATTATTTTCTGTTTTTTTTAATTTACATTAGATAAAACTAATGTAAGTTTTAATTAAGAAAAAGTCATTTTTTAATCCTTTAAACAAAAAACAGATTATACTAATGTGTATTGCAAAAAAAAAAAAAAAAACTTCCTACTTTAGACAAAAATATTTTTCTTTCTTTGTTACATTAAAGATTTTGATTTTTGTCTAAATCAGAATAATAAAATATTTATTTTAATAGAGCTTTTTAATTTAATTTTTATTGAATTTATATTACTTTAAAAATATCAAAAAATATTATTACTCAATCAATATTTAAGCTATTTTAAATAATTATATATGTAAATTTGTCTGTCTTCATTTCTGCTCTTCCTTTTAAGCTTTAAATATAAATGCACACATACTATGTTGTGCTCCATGAGACCAATCAATTTCAAGATATATCTAGGTGTCTATTCATCTAGATGTATATCTTCCTATTTAATCGTTTTTCCATCCACATATTTGTATGTATATTAATCTACTTCATTAACTATCTATCTATCCATCCATCCATCTGTCTATCTGCTCATATATCCATCTATTTACCAGTCATTTATCTATATGACTTCCTAATTATTTACTTATCTATCAATCTAACTATCTTTTTATCTATCAAGTTATTATTTATCTAAATGCTTGTTGGTCTGTCTATTGATTGTTCATCCTTATCTATCTATCTATCTATCTATCTATCTATCTATCTATCTATCTATCTATCTATCTATATCTATCTATCTATCTATCTATCTATCTACCTATCTACCTACCTACCTACCTACCTACCTACCTACCTACCTACCTACTTTACCTACCTACCTACCTACCTACCTACCTACCTACCTACCTACCTATCTATCTATCTATCTATCTATCTATCTATCTATCTATCTATCTATCTATCTATCTATCTATCTATCTATCTATCTATCTATCTATCTATCTATCTATCTATCTATCTATCTATCTATCTATCTATCTATCTATCTATCTATCTATCTATCTATCTATCTATCTATCTATCTATCTATCTATCTATCTATCTATCTATCTATCTATCTATCTATCTATCTATCTATCTATCTATCTATCTATCTATCTATCTATCTATCTATCTATCTATCTATCTATCTATATATCTATCCATTCAATATGTATAATGTTCATCTATTTGTCTATTTTAGGATCAGTTCTTTTTCATGTTGAGAATAATTCATACTTTTAACTTCGTCAAACAATCATTTTGTAACATTTTTATGGGTAAGTGTATGTACAATCCAATTTATGCCAATAGTAAGATTCTAACTGGTGCCAGGATAAAACAAATCTCATCATCATATTATCAAAACGCTTGTTTCATAAGAATTAATATATAATGTATTCAATTATAAGTTTAAGTTTTTGTCAAAAAGATACAGTAAGAAATATGTGTAAATAATTAAGACAACTAAAAAAAGTAATCAGAACATTGTAAAAAAAAATATTTACTGAACTTTAAAAAGTTCAAGTGACCAAAATTTATAAACATTTTGTAGTAAAATTATTATTAATAAGCATGACTTTCATAAAATTATTTTTCTCTGTTGTCGCTCCAGAGGGTGATTTATGACAGTAATAAATATATAGACAAAAATAAATACACGCTCTTTAATTAAATCAAATTGGTTTTATTGAAGAAAATTGTCAGAACATAATGTACATTTATACTGAAAACTCTATCAAAAAGCACCATGTTTACATATAAAAAAGAAGCAATATAGGAGTTTGTCTGTGTTGTTGACGGTAATTTCGACAGTATATTAGCCTAGGAATTAATCTGGAGATATTTAGATTTATGAATATTGATTGTAAGGTGGTTATCTAATTACAGAACAGCTTAGTTGGTAGAGCGTTTGTCTTAAAATTCGATATTCAAGAATCTAAAGGTGCAAGTTTAACTTCTAAGCAAATATTGTCACTGTGCATATAGGTCTGCAATACCCGAAGAAGAGTGGAGAATAATACTACTCGAAACGTTGTGTAATTAATAACCTGTATTGTATATTTGTGTGGTATTACTAACAAGTTGTTTGTATTTGGAAAGTTTAAAATTTTCTGTACATTCAACATTCATTCATAAATGATGGAAATAGTCCAACATTTCAAATATAATTCATTTTTTAAATTATAAAACTACTATTGTGTATTTCAGTAAAATTGCTTAATGACTGGAAATTATAATGACTTGCTACCTACAAGCTTTGTTATCACACGAGATATTCACAAATGATTATGTCTATCCCAACACTATGAGAAGAAAGAGACAATAAGACAAAAAATAAAAATAATAGTACACCAGATATGTGTTTTGCAATGACTTATAAAGCATAAACAGACAACATATAGAACACTGATGAACATTATTCTGTTTATTTGATATTCATATGCCTTTTAACTTTCTCACTAGCAAATTTTTCTTTTTGAAATGCTTCAACACCATGGCTAATTGTAACTATCCACTGTATTCTAATCTCTGTCACATACTTTCAATGAAAGGAATCAACATCACACTTTTTTATTATCTATGTATTTTGAGATAATATTTGTAAAGTAAAATGGCCTGCTTTTCCTACAAAAACCATGCTCAAATTTATAGTCAGCATGCTGTGGCCAATAGGTACACAATCCAGCACTTGAATATCCCAAGCTAGCTCATTTTCTCAATTGTGAGGGGGCAATCTTTGGCACACTTGCCCAATACTTATAGTTATTTATAAATTAACTTACTAGTGACACAGTTCTAAGAGAGAGAATCAATCAAACAACAATTAAGCAAACAAATATTTAGTTTACACACACACATAATTATAACACAGTATAATAAAGATTTACATAGGCAATATTAAAAATTACATTTGGCTTTAAGTATGAGAGTTCATTAATGTTCCTTTCATTCACATGTATGTGTAGATATTTAGAATGGGAGAAAAAGAGTTATATTTAACTAGGATTTAGAATAATGCATCACACATTCATGGATTCAGTTCCTTGCTTGTTTCCTTTCTTGTTGACAACCAACCAGTTGGTCTTTGATATCCATCAATGGTTTCTGGCTTCTTTTCAATTCTTCAAGTTATGGGAAAGAGATATTATTGGCAGTTTACAGATTATGAGGTGAACATTGGTTCCAAGTGAAGAACATCTGATGGTACTGAGGACACATGAGTGAAGACTAGCCAAATGCTTCTAGTGTTCTTTGGCACCACATGTTGCTAGGTTGGCCTTTGGTCAAGATAGGTCAATGAACATGCTTATTGGAAACATGGATAGTTTTTCTGGCTGTATTCTCTTCTTTAATAGTAATATAGCATTGTTGAATAATAATTTGTCTGCATCTGAATAACAATCTGACTCAGAATTACTTAAATTTCTCATCTCTTCAGTCTTTTATATTTCTCCCTCTGATTGTTTCTCTTTATCATCCTCAGATCAAGTTTAATTAATTTTATATTTCTCATCTTAATTCTCCTTCCAGATTCATCTACTGTCTCATTAGGATTAATTTTTGCATTTTTTCATTATCAAATTTCATTTCAATATTAATCTACCTTTCTTGATCCAATAGTATGTGTGAGTTTTCCTTTTTTCTTTAATTAGTTCAACTGGGAGTTATCTTTTCTTTTATCTGCCAAGTAATCTTTAATGAATTGCAATTTCAAAAGTTTTCTTTTTTTACAAATTATATTTTTAGTCTGATTTATTTTTATATTTATTCATTATTATTATTATTATTATTATTATTATTATTATTATTTTTTTTTAGCCGTACATTTTTTCAAAATTTATAAAAAGGGAGAACTAGTTTTAACTTTTACTGAAGAATTAGCTCCCCCTCACTCTTTAATACTAAAGCTTTCTTTTTATCGGAACATAAAGGTAGACTACTACCTTATTATATCATTACAAGACTGCATTAAAAAAACCAATTTCCACTCATATATTCACAGCCTCCCCCTGATGAAAGATTGTGCTTTATACAATCACTGCAAAAGAAAACAAAGAGATAAACTTCTATCATCAAAATTCATTTATGAGGAGATATGGAAGCTATTTCATATATCTGTGAACTTTATATCACAAGAACTATCTCAAATCAATCAACTTCAAATCATATGGACTAATACCAGATTAATATAATACGCAATTGTAATGCAGGGTATCTATTTATATTTTGAGATAATGTAACCTTGTTTAGCCTAAATAAAATTATTTAAAGTAAAGTAAGAATAAGCCCCCCTCCCCACTCGCTCTTTAATACTAAAGCTTTCTTTCATTTTTTTAAAAGAAAAAGGTGACGCAACACTTTCATTTTTGGAAGTTTGCCTTTCTTAGCAAAAAAAAAACTCTTTAGAAACATATTATATTTTTCTTTCTATTTTACTTTTCTTACGTTTTTTAAAAATCAATTTGATCATTTAGTTTTAAATGATTATATAAGTAACTCAGAATACAGATAACTATTTATATTTACCAGTGGTACAATATATATATATATATATATGTGTGTGTGTGTGTGTGTAAAAATAAATAAAATATCCGTTAATTAAAAACAATATTGTAATTATAATTGAAATAATATTTTTAACAGTTTACAAACAATTACAAACAATCCTTAAATCCGCAGAAGTATTTTCGGTTACTTTCTAACCTGCCTCAACTGCCATTAAATTCAAATAACTAAAAGCGGAAGCAAACGTCATCAATTCAAATTCCACGAATCTCATATTTTAATGTTAGAAGCTTGCTGATTTATTAAATGCGCATTTAATAAATCAGCAAGCTTCTAACATTAAAATACAAGATTCGTGGAATTTGAATTGATGATGTTTGCTTCTGCTTTTGGTTTTTTGAATTTAATGGCAGTTGAGGCAGGTTAGAAAGTAACCGAAAGCACTTCTGTGGATTTAAGGATTGTTTATAATTGTTTGTAAACCGTTAAAAATATTATTTCAAATATATATATGTTATATTTATTTAAAAATTTGTGATGCATTTTACTTGTAAATTTATCATTGAGATTGAATTGTTAAATATCTTTTAAATAGTTCAGAGATTTTTAAATAAATTTTTCCATATATTTAATTATTAGTAACAGCGGATAAGTCAGTATATAACACAATGTTTTGAGTGATATTCTTTTTCTCTGTTTTTTAGATGTTGTTGGCCTGACCAGTGACAGTATTGCAATAAGAATCGAACTTGGGACTTTTAGATTCATAAATGCTGAATTTAAGATGATACCATCCAAATCTTTTCTTTACATATCAAAAAATAACTGAAGAACTAGACAATTATAGACATTTGTATTAGTTTGTATTAGATAACAAAAGTGCAAAGAAAAAAATGAAAATGGTTTAAGTAAACATGTTTTCATAAATAAAATGTAAAAAAGAAATTGAATTAAACAATAGAAAATAAGCAATAAATCAAACTATCAAACTAATATAAGGTACATGATTTTTTTTAAAAGAGCATCTGAAAATAAGAACTAACTAGAAAATAAGCCTTAGCATGATTTTTTAGGATGTTTGTAATATAAGTCATACCCTGAAAGTAAGACTTAATTAGAAAGAGAAAGATAATACTGTGCATACATTATTTTTCTTTCTCACAAATATGTTTCAATAAGCCACAGCAGGCTTCTCTGGCAATCTTTCCCTTCGTAATCCTGCCAAATAACCAATCAGAATGCAGACCCAACACACATATAAATGAATCTCTGGTGATGAGGAAATATTTACTATATTGTCAAATGCATTAGATTTTTTCTTTTGAAATGATAAGACAGTGTCTAATTAGAAAGAATATGTTTTAAAGAAATATTGAAAAAGCTACTAAGTTGTGAGTTATCAAAAATATATATTAATATTCAGCTAAGAATTTTTTTAATGACAACTTAACTATTAACAAAATATCATAACCTTCAGAAATTCCAATTAGAAAATATGTTAACCAATAGCGTTATCGAAGGCCTTCCATTCTGCCAATGTGCCATAAATTTTACAGTCATTAACTGTTTTATTCATAATTTGTGTTTGACATGATTACATAGATTGCTAATTGATGATTTCCATTTATGAACCAGATGAGTACCCTGACCATGGAATGTTATCAATCTGTTGATGAGACTCTAATTGTATTTAGGTAGATCAAATCCACCTGACCTTATTGCTGAATCCGGAAAAAGAAAATAGTTTGAAACATCATAAAAATTACATGATCACTATCTCATACTAGCACATAATTGTTATTGAACAAGGCAAAACTCTCCATACAATAGTGCCACCCTGTGCCAACCAGAGTAATCAAAGGATGCCAGAAGGCTTGTGCATAAAATCCCTATCCAATGCCTTGTTTAATAACAATTATGTGCTAGTATGAGAGAGTGATCATGTGATGTTTAGTGGTTTAACACCAATCCTGCCTAATAGGATAGTGGTGTCTATGGTTGTTAAAAAGCCAAAGACACCAAAATGTATGGGTGCTGAACTGAGTTCAGACCCATATGATTATATAAGCTATTGAGCTTAGATTGAAAATATTATTGTGTTTTCAATTTCATTCTCTTGGTTTTTGTAGTTATATAGAGTTAAAAGGTGGCTGCTGGAGAGTTGCATTTGGATCCTAAGATCTAGATGCAGTGCTCTCAGATCCAAGGCTCCTCACAGATGAGGGCCACAAGCCAGAGACTAGTCTGGGGATATTGGATGAGTAGGCACTGAATAGGGATTTTATGCACAAGCCTTCTGGCATGCATTGATTACTCTGGTTGGCACAGAGTGGCACTACTGTATGGAGAGTTTTGCCTTGTATCATAAGAATTACATTATTTATGCTGTAATATTTCATTTGTATATTCTTGTTTAATTATTCAAAAAGGGATCTTGTTTTGAGACACATCTTAGGTGGTGAACTACATCTTGAGTTATTGGCAAGTAACTCAACATCTTCTTACATATTTTCTACAGATATCTGATTGAATATTATAAAACAAATTAATAGTTCAAATTATATTAAAGTTGCAATTTGGGTAGATAATTTTTATGTAAGTAATGTTTGTAAACCAGCCAATCCAAACTTATCCTAACCTCCTCTTCCAGATCTTCCTACACTTTCTATATTTATATGAGATTCAAATTCTCATAGTAGTATTGGGTTTATGTAAATGAAGATCAGGTAGATTGTCAACTTTTAGAATGGACGTATTTACTTTATGATGCCAAGCAACGAAAAAATTCTATTTAGGCAGGTGGCAAACCGAAACAACTCCTAATTTATGTTTTGTTTCGACATAAATAAATAATCCAAAAGTTTTATTGCTAAAACTTCGTAAGAAATTTGAGCCGAAAGCGACAGATTAAAGCGGATCCGTGGACCTTAACTCCCAAATTGGCGGTAAAAACTATATAGAGCGTGCAATAATAGGCAATGTATATACATACACACACATTTGTAATTAAAAATTATAATGTTTAAACTAAATTAAATTCTGGCTTAAATCAAGATTTTAACTTTCTGATCTATCTTTTGCCAAGTTAATGGTAAATGAACATTGAAGTGGAAAAATGGTTTTGAATAGTAAAAGATCAAAACGCGATTTGGAAAACTTTTATCTATAAGATTTTTCTAATTTTAAATAGTGTGAGTGTATTAGAAAACCTTACGATTTATAAAGTTTGACATATAGAAATGACCACTCACTTATTTTTATTACGCTAAATTATTTTTGAAATTTAAAGTGAATTAAGTTACTCAAGCCAAAATATGATTTAAGAAGTTCTTTTCCTCGTCATCAAATCACATTATATTACGTTTTAAATTCACTCATCAAGAAGTTTTTAAAGATGAATTCAATAGTCATTTGATCTTTTTTTTTTGTGTGTGATTAATTTATATACGCTCTAATGTTTCAACTTCACACTCACGCATACACACACATACAGAGAGAACGAGAGAGAGAGATTAATGCTTTTTTTGTCTCAGTTAATGAATCTTCTTCATTTTATGCTTAAGCATATTATATTTATGCATATTATAGATAATTTTTTACGTATAAAAATTGAAAAAAAAAAACAGCGTTCGAACCATATTTAGTCGTTTTGATAGAAAAGGATTTATAATCCGGAAATGTGTATTTGGATAATTGTTTAAAATGTTAAAATTATTAAGTCAGGATTTCAATGCAGATGTTCTTAAACAAAGCGCCCTTATTAATTATTAATTGTCTTTACATTCTAGTGAAATATAATTTTTACATTTTACCATTTTTAAGTATTTTTTATATCGATAAATAGATAGATGGCTGGACAGATGGATAGTAGAATAAAGACATAAATAGATAGGTAGGCAGATAGAACGGTAAATAGAAAAATAAATAATTATGTGGGTTGATAGATAAATAGATAGATAGAAATAAATAAATAAATAGAAATGTAAATACATAGACGGATGGATACATAGATAGCTGGATAGTGTTACTTTGAAAACAAATTTTCAACTGTTATTAACCATAATAGACAGAGAAAATGAATTTACATTATAATATATATAATACAAATAAAATGTTCGTTAATTAAAAACTATTGGTCAAGCATTGGTGGTCGAGAGGTCAGCGACGGCTGCTTTACAAGAGTTGTCCCGGGTTAGCGGGTTCGCTTCCCGGCTGATGCTATGACACATGAGAAAAAAAATTAAAAACTATTGTAATAACAATAAAAATAATATATGTAACAGCAATTAATTATTATATAGTCTTTTCAATTTGTAGTAACCATATCTATATTGAATTATAGTTTTGTATAAGGGCATTATGATTATAGATTCCATTTGTGTTAAATTACTTCAATGCATCATTTGTAGGAATTTATTTTCCTCATCAAGAGAAATTAACATGGATGTCGTATCATTAACAACCATATCTAAAGAATCCAAGATGGGTGCTGGTTTACATTCATATGAAGAAGTTGTGAATCTTGATGAAACCTGAGAACTAGCCAAATTCAACAAGGAACTAGGACTAAGAGAAGGAGCTTCAGTAACATTACTGTTTGATAATCTTGCTGACAGAGAGCTCAGAGTATCAATAGAGTCATCACAGTTCAAAGAGAATGATTCTTGATTGTCTGTCATGTTTGCCACCTAGAATGTAAGTCTGATTTTATGGACCATAAAAACAAGTTGGTCATAACTTTGATTCACAGACAATCAATCTAGTGTGTATGGAGCATGATGACAGAAAAATAAAGGTCAAAGAGGCTTGGTCTATTGTCAACCAAAGACACATAATAAACAAAAGAGAAAGCAGCATACAATTATCTAACAAATTGAATATTTAAATGGTCTATTTTTTAATAAAAATGCATGCATAATTACAATATAAACAAATCAGCAACAATAATTAATTAAAGAAAGCTAAGATTATGGCGAACTTCACCAAAAGTACACTTAGCATTAGACCATAAAGAATAAAGAAACTAATTCATTATGCAGACAAATGTTTCATGAAAAAAAAAATTATATATATACATACACACATATATTATCTGTAGTCTTGATTAATGAAACCAAACATTACTAAAACATTTTAGACCCCCCCATGTTAGATTGTTCAACCTTTACAAAATGATCATGAATAATGTGATGATTTATATTATCTGTCTTTGCATTTATAAGGATTAGCAAATTTTACAATTATTTTAAACAAGAGTAAAACCATTACAATCCAGATGGAGGTGCAGATTCATTTATATATAGCCTAATCCAAACTTTCACAGAAGAGAGTGCATTTCTTACTCATTTTAAGCCCATGTAGGTGAAGAATTTTCATTTGTAATATAGTAAACAGAGCATTATTTTAATTTTCATATATAATCTATGTGTCTGACATTGTCTAGTTTCATTGATCAAGAGCTATTATAGGCTAATGAATAAACTTATTTAGCCTTACAGAGATTATCAGTTAGTAGTAATTGATAGTTTCCTGATAATTTCAAAAGGCAAAATTTATTTCTGTTTACATGGATAAAATCTTATTTTTATTCTCTATTATAATAAAAATCCATGAAAATATTTAATTCAATATATATATAATTAAGAGGAGAAAACTAGTCTCTCTCAGGCTGCCTATAAATAGTACTCCAAATGTTAAATAGATAACTGAGAATACAATTAATTCACCTATTTTTGGAGCTTCTGATGTATATAAGCTTATCTTTTTCAACATTGACAAAAATTTAGAGTTCAATTAATATAATTGTCAGCTAGAATATGACATTTAATAATTTTTACATCAATAATCAACTATACAAAGTTGGAGATAGAATCTCTCTTTTAATGAATAATTAAATATAATTTAATAAAGGTAAACAAAATTAATATAGCTTAATGTATATGTAATTAAAAGGAGAAAAATAGTCTTAGTCTAGGATAACAACCTGAATCCCATTTATTATCTAGATGAGTGTTACCTTCTCAAGCAGATTACTGATATTTTATTGATTTATTTAAACAGTAATTCTCAACCTGTGACGTGTGTTCCCCAAGGGAGTGCAAAATAATAAAAGGGCAGCTGCACAAAGACACGAGAAATAGACAAAAAAAAATTGAGGGAAAAAAACTATTAAAACCAAAAAAAAAAAAAAAAAGATACATTCTGTTAATATAAATATAAAATGTCACCTGTAAGAATAAAAATTTTAGCTTTGTTACCATGAAATTAGTAGCAAAAGAAAAATAAATACAGAAAAAAATATCAGAGTTCCTAATATCATTGAAAGGAGAACATTATTAAACCTAATAGGAAAGCTGGATCCCAAATACTAAAAGGTTGATATCCTTTGATTTAAAGCCTTGGGTAGTAGTTTAATGAAAGATTGCAGAATGATTTTTTATGATTCTACCTTCAAGCAGTTCATCTTGGATTATCCAGAAAGATTTAATCTTAATCTATTTCAGTCATTTCTTCTTGGATTATCCAGAAAGATTTAATCTTAATCTATTTCAGTCATTTCTTCTTGGATTATCCAGAAAGATTTAATCTTAATCTATTTCAGTCATTTCTTCTTGGATTATCCAGAAAGATTTAATCTATTTCAGTCATTTCTTCTTGGATTATCCAGAAAGATTTAATCTTAATCTATTTCAGTCATTTCTTCTTGGATTATCCAGAAAGATTTAATCTTAATCTATTTCAGTCATTTCTTCTTGGATTATCCAGAAAGATTTAATCTTAATCTATTTCAGTCATTTCTTCTTGGATTATCCAGAAAGATTTAATCTTAATCTATTTCAGTCATTTCTTCTTGGATTATCCAGAAAGATTTAATCTTAATCTATTTCAGTCATTTCTTCTTGGATTATCCAGAAAGATTTAATCTTAATCTATTTCAGTCATTTCTTCTTGGATTATCCAGAAAGATTTAATCTATTTCAGTCATTTCTTCTTGGATTATCCAGAAAGATTTAATCTTAATCTATTTCAGTCATTTCTTCTTGGATTATCCAGAAAGATTTAATCTTAATCTATTTCAGTCATTTCTTCTTGGATTATCCAGAAAGATTTAATCTTAATCTATTTCAGTCATTTCTTCTTGGATTATCCAGAAAGATTTAATCTTAATCTATTTCAGTCATTTCTTCTTGGATTATCCAGAAAGATTTAATCTATTTCAGTCATTTCTTCTTGGATTATCCAGAAAGATTTAATCTTAATCTATTTCAGTCATTTCTTCTTGGATTATCCAGAAAGATTTAATCTATTTCAGTCATTTCTTCTTGGATTATCCAGAAAGATTTAATCTTAATCTATTTCAGTCATTTCTTTTATCCATTGTCTATTTAAAGATCTTAGACCAGAATAATAGATGAAAATTCCATTTACTGAATAAGTGAATGTTGCCATGTTACAAAATTACTAACTTTTATTGGTTTATTTAATAATTGACTGTTATTTATGTGATTATATAAATGTATTTTGGTTTCGTCTGTATATACATTTCGTATTGATATTTCAGCTGGATTCCTTCAGGCGTTGTCACTCACAAATGTTTGGGAATCTCTGAAATATCTTTGAACGATCTCTACTAACAAGAAAATGAAGATGGAATGTAGACAAAATATCAGTTTATTGTTAATATTAACATCAAGCAAATGAATACACGAAAAATCCAAAATATAAGTTTATAATTTTTTAACCACTGAAAGTCTTCGCGTTAACATGTAATGTGTAACTTTAGTTTTAAATTCTATAAGTATTTTTTATAAACAAAGCGAAATTGATATTTTGTAATATTCTTAAAACTACACTAGAATCAAGAAAGTAATTATTCGAACAGACTAAAAATTTAATAACTCCAATACTGATTTAAAAAAACAGAAGTATATTTGAAACGTGATCTAAATAACAATTTTAGGATAATTTAGAATTGATTTATTAAGTCATTCTTGTAATAAAAGACTTTTTAAACATTTAAAAATAATAATTCAGTATATATATTTTTAATTGAATAGATTATATATATATTAAATAGGTTGCTTCAATATAATTGGATGTATTAATAATAATAATGAGTGCTGATTTAGCACGAAATGCTTATATTGGTGATTATTTATCTTTTCAACATGTGTGTGATCAAGTGTGGCAGCAGTATGAGATAGCGTGGATAGTTAAGGGTCGTGTGAAAGTCTGAGTTCACACCCCCTATATATTACATATTGAAGTGCAGATATGAATAAGCCTGTACTTTAAAAAAAAAATTATGTATTAAAATAATAATAATAATAATAATAATAATAATAATAATAATAATAATAATAATAATAATAATAATAATAATAATAATAATAATAATAATAATAATAATAATAATAATAATAATAATAATAATAAGTGAAAGAAGGAAAAATAATAAAAACATAAATAGACATTATATATTTGGAAAATACAAATGATTACAAAAAGATTATTGAATTTAAGCTTCAATTAAAAAAACTACATTCAAATGCCTAGGTTACTTGCATTATACAACAGATATATGTATAGATAATAGCATACATGCGCGTATTTTCTTGTTAATACAATTTTCGATTAACCTGTAATTTCTTATAAAAGAAAAAATAGTTATTTTTAATCATTATGAAGCAAATTCCATCCTAACTCTAAATAAAATTTGATTTAAGTAAATTATAAACAAATTGAATAAAACTATATATTTTTTTAAATCACAAGGTGAAGATTTCAAAAATAAGTTTTTTTTACTCTATTTATTTTTTAAAAAAGAAAAAATATTTTGCTAAGAAATAACTACTTACTTCTTCACCCTCACTATTATATACCACCCTAAATTATCAAAACATTCGAACGGAAAGTGTTTGAAGTGATGTCTTAAACTCATAAAATGTGTTAGGTTTGTTAAATATCTCCCTCAATTCTTTGTAGCAACATATAAATGATTGCTAGCTGCAGACTTTTGATTATTCATTTTATAAAAAGAAAATGAAATCTTCTAATCCGTGTAAAAGCGCTCAGGATTTTCTCCAACATCGCCTCTAAATACCTATAATATTATGAATTTGATATTGGATTATCATGCCTATGCCATTTTCGTTCATTATTGATCTGCAATGATCATGACAAATGTCTCCAGCATGCCATCTCCAATTGTTACCCCCCCTCAATCATCAGGCTTATATAATTTAACTCTCTTTTATTCCCTCTTAAGCCTCAAATTAATCTCTCTTATTCCTTTTACGTCTGTTTCTCCTCTTTAAACATTTAAAATTTGCATTATTTTATACTCTTTTCATCATTTTCTTCACTGATATGGTTTTCTACCTTTGATTTTCTTGATTTTGAATCATTAGCATATTTTCTCTAAATATTTAAATTTAAGAACGATTTTTTGATCAAAATTTTAGACAAGATGTCAAGCATTGGTGGTCGAGAGGTCAGCAACAACTGCTTTACAAGCAGTTGTCCTGGGTCAGTGGGTTCGCTTCCTGGCTGATGCTATGACACACGAGAAAGGGAAAAAAAAGATGATCAGTATCTTTCATATCAATAACTAATATGAGGATGGTATAATATTGATGTAGTTAAGAAAGCTGGTTTTCTTATCACCAAAGCTTATAAATATCAATTAGATCAAATAAAGTTCTTTAGAAATGATTAATTGTTAAATAAATGGCTAAATGGCTTCATTGCTAGGATTTCATACAAAGTTTGAGGACTGGAAGTAACAGAGCTGAATCTTAAGCTTCAGAGTCCCACTATGCCCAACCATATAGAGAAAAATTTTAATCAATTTGTCAGCATGAAGAATAAACTCATGACCTTAATGTTATCAATGCTATACCCTAATTGACTGATCTGTTAATTGTTTGCTACTAATATTTAATGGTTAGAGTTTCATATAAAGTTGAAGGTTTGACTTTATTGCAAGCTTGTCTGAGAGATATAATCTGGACTTAAATAAGTAATATGGCTATTTAAAAATCATGTTTGCAACAAGATCAAGCTCTAAATTCGAACATGTTTAGTAAATGCTAGTTTATTTAAAGATGAGCTCTAATAGGTGGTCTATCTTTGCTGTTAAAACATCTATTTATAAGACGGTGTATGTCAATTTTATATAGCACATTTGTAGAGTAGTTACAAAGTGTTTCCAATGTACCACACATTAATATGAATCGTTCAGCAAAAAAAAAATTACATCCACATTTTCACTCTTAAAATTCGCTTACAGAGATTATATCTATATTATTAAATTCATATTAGCATTATACCAATGTTATAACTGAATTACCACAGCTATAGTCCAATAATAGTCTCTAACCAAACTTGAATGACTTCTGATACTGATTGGTGGCTAAGTGTCATTTAATCAAAATTAATATTGCTAACGGTCAAATGTACATAGAATGAATACCAAATATATGTGCATATCTTTTACCCATAAAAAATCATTACCTGAACTTATATATGTAATATATAGGGGCTTGAACTCAGAATTTTACACGACCCTCAACCATCCATGCTATCTGATACCGCTGATACACTTGATTACACACGATGAAAAATAAATAATCGCCAATACACTTATTTCTTGCTAAGCCAGCACTCGTCAGTTGGTCCAGAATATCATCTCCACACATGTATACAATCAAATCTCAGCTTATATTAAGATAGCCAATCTTCATACTTTAATTGACAGGCCGAAGAGTTGTGGGGTGGAGTGGTTTGAAGCTTATCCATTAAAGTATGAAGATTGGTTATCTATATATGTGTGTGGAAGATGATAGTCTGGATCAACAGATGAGTGCTGGTTCAGCACTAAATACAGATATTGGTGATTATTTATCTTTTCAACATGTGTGTGATCAAGTGTATCAGCGGTATGAGATAGCATGGATGGTTGAGGGTAGTGTGAAAGTCTGAATTCAAACCTCCTATATATTACATTATGCAATATGTAAATTTAATTTTTTTAATTTCTATCTCACTTCTCAATCCCACAGTATACTAGCATTCATACATATATAATACGTGCTTTGAATATTAAAAGCTAACAGATACTTCAACTATTATTTTTTGGAATTGTTGAAACCAAATTATCATTCTGTTAAAAGTATGCAAATAATTTTTAAAATATTCTACTCTCAAATAATTTTTAAACTGCCCGATTTCTTCTAACAAAGAAATGCCAGATATCATGGATTTTTATCATGATATACCATAGCATAGTTCTAAATATTATTGTGTAAAGGTAGCCGCTTACTCGTAACAAAAATAAGTTTGCAACATTAACGCCTTCGTGTTATATAGTTATTCTGCCATTGTTTCCGTAATGAAAATTTTTTTCTTAGTTTTCCAAGTTATGTCAATTTAGAAGAATTTAGAATTTGGATGAAAATGAATTTGTACTGTCAGTAACAGAAGATACGATTTGTCAACTGAAACTAGAAGAGAGAAGAAGAAATAAAGAAAAGACAAGAAAGAAGAAGGAATAAAGATAGAAAAAAGGATAAGGACAGAAAAAATAAGGAAAAGAGGAAAGAACAAAGATAATAGAAAACAGATAAGCCAACTAACAAATGAAAAATGGCAGCTTGATTTGACGCGATTTAACCAAAGACCAAGATGTAACATAAAACTGCAGAAGATAAAATAGATATGTAAATTCAAGTTGAATTGTAATCAATGTAAATAAAGACTAAAACAAATGTAAATGAATAGAGCTGTAATCTAATGTAATCTGTAGAATATGTATTCCAATAAATGTTTCCTTAATAAAAAAAAGAAAATAAGATGATAATTCTTTAGCTTTATTTTCGTTTTAACTTAATTAACATTTTAAAACGTTAGATTAAAATTTAATATCATTTTGGGGATTAAAAATAAAGCATAAACTCTTTGTATAAGACCTATTTTTGATGAAAAACTAAGATAAAAATAATTGTTGAGTCAACACACAATGCTAAAGGTTAAGAATAAAATTTGGTTATATAGATGTGACAATATCTACGATTTCAAATTTTTGTTATTTAAATTTGTACAATTTAGTTTTAAATTAACTTTATTAGATTTACTATATACATTGGAGATTATTTGGTGAAGTCTTATTAAAACAAAAGAGGTTTCAAGTAGAGAAGCAATAAGATAGATAGTTCTTTATATAATTGAGCAATAATCAATATATATCCAATGCATATTACTTAGTATATTCAATAGCCAAGTCACTGGGTTGTTATTAATGAGATCAGATTCCATGTAGCTGAAAAATTTCAGCTGCTGCATGGGTTTGATCTCTGGTTATACTGTTATTCTAGTTTTTTAGAAAGAGTGATTTAGTATTGTGAGGTGTGGGGTTAAAGCTTAGATAACATTTTAAGAACCACGTGAAAAGAACGAATGTAGTAATTCTTATATTGGGAAAAGGACCACTTTGTATATTTTTATGAGGTTGTTGATTATTAGTGAGTTTGAAGGAGTCATGGTAGTGATAAGAGTATGACAAGGAAGAAATGAGGAACAATCCATTAGAAAGTGTTATAATGTTTCTTTATTTCTTTGACAGAGGATAATAATGGATCTATATTTGAGAAGTGCCCCTTGTAGAACAGAAAATAATTAGTAGGAAGGGCTTTGACATTTATTTTTATTAAGTAGTCCAGATATATGGATTCCAGGTGCCAATATCTGAAGTTTTGTATAATGCATTTATTTCATAACAAGAAAGATTGACTTATTTGATATACTATTATTATTTTCAATTTCATATGTTTGCCAATAGTTAATTATATTTAGAACTAGATTATATGAAAGAGTAGTGTGTTTACTTATGAAAATTATTAAGGGTATGATAAAATTATTGTTAATGGGTGGTGGAGTGTCAGTAGGGTTAACAGAAATTACACTATATTTGTGCAATTTATTATACTCTTTAACTAACTAAAATTTAAAATGCCCACCTGTAATTTTTGCAATATCTTAAGTTGTAAAACATTTTTGTTAGTAGTAAAGTTTGTCAACTTTTGGTTTACAGTTTCCTTACAACAATAACAACAACAATAGTAATAATAATAATAATAATAATAATAATAATAATAATAATAATAATAATAATAATAATAATAATAATAATAATAATAATAATCGCAAAATATGAAGACTGAAATCAAATAGATTAATCATTATAATAATGAAAGCTTATTAAAATAAACAATGATTGTTCTCTAAGGATTAATTTCACATTATTTGAAAAATAGTCCATGGTTACAGAAATTGCGATTACTTACACAAACACATATAGATGTAATACAGAGAGCGTACCAATAGCTCAAACAAGCTATTGGTACGCTCTCTGTATTATATTTTTGTAACTACAAGCTTATTAAAAGTAATGTCACGTTATATATGGCTTGCTTTTTTAATTATTACGTATAGACGTATACACGCGTTAAAAGAAAATATTATTTCTTATTATTTTTAAAATTCCAATGATTTTACAAAATGTTATAAATAATAAGGGACTTGAACTCAGACTTTCAAACTCCCTACAGCTATCCAATCCATGCTATACAACTGATCGAATTGGATAGCTGTGGGGAGTTTGGAAGTTGAGTTCAAGTCCTTATAATTACATTAAGTTTAGTATAGACAATATACATGTATTTAAAATGCTATAAAGTATCTTTAATACAGTGTATTTTGTATTTATAAATAGTCTAAAAATCATAACGAATAAATTACCTACAATAAATCATATTTTTTTACTGTCATTATTAAAAAAGAAAGTAAAACTTAATTCATTTAGTTACATATGTCATTTAATCCATTGTTCTGACAACTTTGATTTATTAAATTAGTTTATTGATTTAAAAATAACTTCTGTGAATCAATATTTAACAAATTTGCAATTAAGTTAATTGATTCGCTTAGTTTGTTTTCGAAGGTGGGGCAAATTTTTAAATAATATATGGGTTATAATATTTATTATTTTATTTAAAATAAAATGTAAATAAAATTTTTATAATATTTAAATAACTGATGACGAAACTTATTTATAACTCTTTATTACTATTTGTTAACAATTTAAATATTTTTTGTTTTAAAATGTTTTAAAAATACATATAAATATTGTCAAGCGTTGATGGCCGAGTGGTCAGTACAGCTGCCTTACAAGCAGTTGTCCCGGTTCGCTTCCCGGCCGATGCCTTGACACATGAAAAAAAAAATACTTATAAACATTTGTCCGTTTATGTACCTATATTTGCCTTTTTTTTTTTTAAAGTAAAAAAATATATTTACAAATAAATAGATGCATATTTCTGTGAAATGTATAAGGTGAAGTAAATCCCTTTTAAAAGTATAACTTGGATTCGAAACTTCCAATTCGATCCTGGACAAGATACAATACAATATCTAAAGAGTGGATGCGGGTATTATGTGTTAAATGTGAAAAAAAAGTATATTTTTTAAAAATAAAACATATTGTAATAAAAGTGGAAAGAAGTTTGAAAAGGGGTCAGTTCCAATTATCTACCAGTTTTGTGCTATTTCCTGATTACCCTTAAAAAATGAACTTGTCATTTTTGGTCAGATTATTCATTCAGATGAAAACATAATGAATAAAATGAATCATAGAATTAAACTTGGATGAAGTATTTTTAATGAAAATAACTTAATATTAAAAGGAAATACATCTATAAACATCACATGATCACTATTTCTTATGCTTGCTCTTAATAGTTATTAAAACAGACAAAACTCTCTATATGCATTGCCACTCACTGCAAACCAGAGTAATCAATGGATGCCAGAAGGCTTATGCATATAATCCCCTTCTAGTGGCTACTTGTCCAATATCCTCAGACTAGTTTCTGGCTTGTGGGCTTCGTCAGTGAGGAGCCTTAGATCTGAGAGCACCACATCTAGATCTTAGGGTCTAATGCAACCCTCCAGAAGCCACCTTTTATCTCTATTTAACTACAAAACTATTATAGTGTTTTCAATTTAAGGATCATAGTTTTGTAGTTAAGTAGAGATAAAAGGTGGCTTCTAGAGGGTTGCATTAGATCCTAAGATCTAGATGAAGTGCTCTCAGATCCAAGGCTCCTCACTGAAGAAGGCCACAAGCCAGAATCTAGTCTGAGGATATTGGACGAGTAGGCACTAGATAAGGATTTTATGCACAAGCCTTCTGGCACCCATTGATTACTCTGGCTTGCAGGGAGTGGCAATACGTTGTACTGGTCAGAATTGTATGTTCGTCTAACAAGAATTAGGACCTAAGCAAAAGTACCTAGTGTTCAATCATATACAAGATACACAGGTCAGGAATATTCATGAACTCCACCCTATTGCCCACTTCCCAAGTCTATCACATTACAAACAACATTTCTGATGATAGCAGCATACTCTTCAATTTACTCCGGCCCAGGAAGGTTCAGCAAAGATACAAGAGACCTACGGCTTAACTAATTGATAATGCAAAGTAATGATAGATGTGCACACACAAACCAACAAAAAATATCCAAAAGATAGCTTATTAAATGTAAATTTATTAAACATAATATTAATAATAATTGATTAATCATGTGAATCACTAGATATGGAGATTTACAATGAATTAGAAATTATATATGTTGAACACTCGATTTAGGTTTCACTTATGGTCACTTGGGCATTCCATGTCAAACGGGATAACATAACAAGGTTTGATGGATATGCACCAATAAATATACATAATGATAACTTAATTATTTGAACTCTGCGGCTTAGTATGCTAATGTGACTTAACGGGTTGATATTACTCACGCTATGATATTTCTAAGTTAAGGAAAATAACCCATGACAATAGTTTTTAGAATGAATGACTATAAGATTTTAAATTACACAGAATATAATCAAACTTAATAATGGTACGAAGGTTTGTTTTATTCAACATATGATTACATTTGGATTTCAGGGAAGGTACATTAATTATAAATCAATTATTTTGGAACCTTATGAGGTGATTCATTTATTTCTTATCTACGAAGAGAAATAGGAAAAATATGATCATTTTGATATTATCGTGCGAGTCTACATTTATAGATTTTCTCAATAGTTAATTAACGATGTATTAATAGCGATTGATCGAAGGATGGGTAGCGCTAATAAGCGATAATATATATATACTAAAGTTAATTAAATTTAAACTATAACGAGAATTTTGGGATGGCTTAGGGAAATTATGTCATTACGGCTTATAGACATCTGAACCATATGAGAGGATAAGAATGATAACGTGTGAACCACATGATAAGGCCTGAGTGGACGATGAGCTTCATTTATTCGGGAGCGAAGAAAGTTAATCTTATCCGCATTTGTGACGGATAGCATTGGGAATTGGTTTGGCAAGATACTATGGTTCCACCTCGTAGGATGTTAACCTATAGCAGCACTTACCTAACCTAAGACAATCTGTAAGAGCTGGGGCCTCCACGCTCTGTCGAGAATTGTGTTTTATATAAGTATTCCATTATCGAGAAAATGCATGACAACGTCATTTCTGAATTAGGAATGTTATCACTGGGACACGTTACGAAAGCTGTCAGGTTTGATTTACCCTGATTTATACAGCCTTAAAGTACTAATTAAGTCTAACATAATGAAATAATGATCTAAAGGCAGTCCCAAATGGGGCATACAACTTACTTAAAGAATTTATTCAATATCTTAAGGATAAAATATTAAAAACATTAAAATTCCTTCGCTAAACGCATATTAACCCACCCAAGAACTAAGTGACTTAAATTATCGTTAGATGGCGGGGTAATTTATAAAATGAATCATCTAGACATAAGGATCTGAATTAAAGTTATGTAATACTCAATTTTCATCATGTTAATCAATAGCGTGGAGCAATAGTAAATCATTTAATTCAAATAGTAGTGAAAAGCATAATATTCATTATTAAAACATAGTTTAGGAAAATCTCTCGATCGGGCAAATTTTATAATGTGAATATTCTTATGTTTACGATTAAATATTCCGCAATGGCAGAATAGCAAAAATAAATAGGATTGATTCGCCAGATCGAGTTATTAGCATACTAAAAATTGATATGATTTGCATAATATTAAATAAACATTGCCGCATTAAAATAAAAATACAAGGAGAGTGAGAACCTAGCAATCGAGTTTAGAAAGTGAGAATTACAGTTTAAATATACAACAAACAGAAATAATAAAACAAAGAAAAGAGGTCATTATTTAGGCAGTTAATCGGCTTAGCATTACCGATCACGAAATAAGTAATTACATTTTTACATTAGGAGAAATTTCAGAACTAGAAATGTTTACATTTATATTTTACAATAGAAAGGGTTATTAAGAAGAAAGTTCGTTTATACGGCAAGGAATTACCTTTCTTTCCGATGAATTTCCAGCCGGGTGCGCACGTGTTGGTTCCATGTTTGATAAAGGAATTAATTTATGACAAATTGATGAAATTAAGGTTTCAGTCCATTCTTTATTCAATATAAAGTTCATTTTGGCAGTAATTTATGAATGATGGTTTCCGAGTATTTAGGCATCGGTTAGATTTTTGGAGAGATCCGGGGAAGCAAATCTATGTTTATTAGCCCGTCATGTTGCCGTTCAGAGGGGCGTGGCTTCCCCTTAGCAATGCGTTAGAAAAATGACATGTCTCCTCTCTAGTTAGAAAATGTGGTTGTATTTATACTCGTTATCACCGCCGCTGGGTAATTCCCAGATGTTTTAATAACTACAATGACACAGCATATTTTGGACTACAAATGAGATTAAGTTCGAGAGTTGGTTTTGGTCTACTTTAAGCTGAAAGTAGACCTGCAGAATCAACGTTAACTAATCATGATGTTAAATCAATCTATATTACAATAAAACAAATTTCTTTTATAATTTGGAAGACGGTAAGTCTTTTATTTACTAATTTTATGTTCCCCTCTCGAACTTTCTCTCTATGAAAATATATGTATAAATAAAATATACATTATGCAACGCTTTAAATTATTAAAATTGATCTGTTACATACACATATGCATGATTGTTTACCGTAATGAAAATATATAATTGTTTTTATGCATATTAATGTTAAATGAATTTAAAGTTTACACATACATAAACAACCACGCGCATTGGTATACCTTCACTCCCCGGTGGTCTATAATTAAATGGTTAGGTTTGAATCCATGTTTGGTGGTTTCAAACATTATTAGAGAGTGAAGCTGAATGCGTGCAACAGATTCCGCTTCAACGTATAGAGTGTTTTGCCTGTTGAAATACATCTATGTGTTTGAAAAGGAAGGTTTATAATAAATGTGTTATACCAGTTCTAAATTATGGATCTGAAACTTGGCCACTTAACAGAAGAACAATATAGAAACTTCACACCCTCAACAAAGTATGGAGGGATATATGTTAAGAGTAACAAGAAGGGATCAAAAATTAAATATGTAGGTGAGAGAACAAATATGTGTTATTGACTTCATTGAAAGAATTAAGAAAGTGAAGTGGAGCTGGTCTGGATGTGTTGTTAGAAGAGATGATAATAGATTGAATATTGAAATCTTAAACCAAATTTTAAAAGGGTAAAGTCCTAGAAGGAGACCATATATGAGATGGCTGAAAAAAATAAGGAATGTGCTAGGGTGATGTGGAGAAGAGAGGCTAGAGATCAGAAAAGATAGACTAAACTTGAAGAGATCTTCATTGTACAATTAATTTGGTGAAACTGATGACAATGATACAACCAAGAGAAGTCTGATGTATGTGATTATGATCATAAGAATCAGGAATATTGATAAAAATATAGAAAATATTAACATAATGTTTGAACTTCACTGTGTTCATAAAAGAAATATCAATAAAAACTTTCTGATTAATCATTTTTGATATGTGAGCATATATCATGAGGAATAACATTTTTGATGATAATGATTGGCATTTATGTTGAATTGTAAATCTCTCAGTATACGTGTGTTTTATTAATAGTTTTTATTTGAGAAGATCTACTTGTTTAATAGTAACTTTACTATTACACAACATTTATTCTATTTAATTACAAATAGTAATATAGAATTGGACAGTATTATATATATATATATGCTAGTGTGTGTACTTCTATTTAAAATGATATCAGTATTTATTTAGGGAATTTTTTTATTCTGTAAAAATATAGAGGATTTGAACTTACACTTTCAAGCATCCTTCAACTATTCACACTATCTCATACACCTATGCACATGACCACACATATGTAGAAAAAATAATCACCAATATTCGTACTTCGTGCTGAACCAGACTCATCAATTGGTCCAGACTATCATCTTCCATACACATATTATAATCAGTACTCAGTTTTGTATTAAGATAGCCAACCCTCATACTTTAATGGACAGGCTTCAATCTACTCCAACTGCCAACTCTTCAGCCATCCATACCATTGAAATCTGATGATGGAAAGCTCAAATCCCAATTAGGCTCCAGGTATGTGAAGAGTGCCTGTATTTCAAATATTTACACATTAAGCCTGTATTCTGCTATCCCTCTTATATGTATTTAAATGGATAAGATCCTACACATGAGGGGTCAGAGTCACTTGAGGTCAACATGGGCATGGCAATAATATTGGAATTAGCTGGGATTTGAGTTTTCCATCATCAGATTTCAATGGTATGGATGGCTGAAGAGTTGAAAGTTGGAGTATATTGAAGCCTGTCCATTAAAATATGAGGATTTGCGATCCTAATATAAACAGAGCACTGGTTATACATATGTGTGGGAGATGATAATCTGGACCAACTGATGAGTTCTGGTTCAGCACCAAAGGCGCATATTGGTGATTACTTATCTTTTCTACATGTGTGTGGACATGTGTATCAGTGATATAAGATAGTGTGGATATTTCACATATAATTCTTGTCCATTTCTTCTTTCTCCCTCTATATTTTGCTTCTTTTTATATTGCACTATAAATTCATCAATACTCCTTCAACACTTTAAGCAAATAACTTTATTTATATATTTTACAGTTTCGACTGTACTAGCAGTCTTCATCAGAACTACAACATAAAAAATTAGACAAATATTATATCAATACAACCAAAATTATTATTCTTCATATTTCCATATAAAAGTAAAATAAAACAAAATAATATAAAGCAAAAACAACTCAATCCAAACCCTTTCAACCAAAATTCTCCCAAATCTTTCAAAAACCCAACACATAAAAATTAAACTACAAAAAATATAATATTAAAAAATATATATAATAATAATAACAAACTAATAATAAAAAATAACAATAAAAATAAAAAATAACAATAAAAATAAAAAATAACAAAAACATTTTAAAATCATTTTTAAATTATTCTTCAAAATGACAAACAAATAAATGTATTAAAACAATTCAAATTTTATCATCAAACCATTAAAAACAAAACCCTTAAAACCCATTAAACCAATAATCTAAAATTTAATATCAAAAATTATCATTTTTATCATAACTAATTACATATATAAGACCAAAAACCCAAAAAACAAAAATTAAAATTAAAATTAAAAAATAAACTTAAAAATAAAAAATTAAAAAATAAAAAATTAAAAATTAAAAATCAAAATATTAAAAATCAAAAAATTAAAAATCAAAAAACAAAATATTAAAAATCAATAAACAAAATATTAAAAATCATATACCAATATTCTAATAAAATCAAAAAACAAAATATTAAAAATCAAAAACCAATATACTAAAATAATTCCCCCCCCTTTTTTTATACACTCCCATTTCCACACTACTTACTTCATTCTACACCTTCATACCTTTCCCTTAACTCCCTTCCTCATATATATCCTAATACTTCCTACCATTTTTTCCTATTTAACTACCGTCTTACAATATTTAATATCAATACAAACTTAACTATGTTCCCTTAACATTCCTTCTACCTTCACCTTTCCACCATCTTTTTTTATTAACCACTTCCCAACTTCCTCTCTTTTCCCATCAACTAACTCCCCCTATTAACCACTTCTACTACTAAATTACTTTAACTTTTAATTCTTTATTAACCACTTCTCAACTTCCTTCTCTTTCCCATCACCTAGCTCCCTCTATTAACCACTTCTATTATTTAATTACCCCAAACTTTAATTCTTTACCCTATCAACCTTTATATTTCCCTTCACTTATTCTAAACTTTCTTACTATTTAATTTCACACTACCAAAGTCCTTATCCCTTTTTCTCTATTAATACTAGGCCTTATCCTCTCAATTAACAATGACTCTCTTATCTTCCTGTCCCTTCTACTATTTGCAAAACTAATCATTTTTATACTTTCCTTCTCCAAATCATGCCTTGTCTCCATCATATGCACAAATACTGGTGAACTTTTAGGTATGAAAAAAGTTCACCAGTATTTGTGCATATGATGGAGACAGGGCATGATTTGGAGAAGGAAAGTATAAAAATGATTAGTTTTGCAAATAGTAGAAGGGACAGGAAGATAAGAGAGTCATTATTAATTGAGAGGATAAGGCCTAGTATTAATAGAGAAAAAGGGATAAGGACTTTGGTAGTGTGAAATTAAATAGTAAGAAAGTTTAGAATAAGTGAAGGGAAATATAAAGGTTGATAGGGTAAAGAATTAAAGTTTGGGGTAATTAAATAATAGAAGTGGTTAATAGAGGGAGCTAGGTGATGGGGAAAGAGAAGGAAGTTGAGAAGTGGTTAATAAAGAATTAAAAGTTAAAGTAATTTAGTAGTAGAAGTGGTTAATAGGGGGAGTTAGTTGATGGGAAAAGAGAGGAAGTTGGGAAGTGGTTAATAAAAAAAGATGGTGGAAAGGTGAAGGTAGAAGGAATGTTAAGGTAACATAGTTAAGTTTGTATTGATATTAAATATTGTAAGATGGTAGTTAAATAGGAAAAAATGGTAGGGAGTATTAGGATATATATGAGGAAGGGAGTTAAGGGGAAGGTATGAAGGTGTAGAATGAAGTAAGTAGTGTGGAAATGGGAGTGTATAAAAAAAGGGGGGAAATTATTTTAGTATATTGGTTTTTGATTTTTAATATTTTGTTTTTTGATTTTATTAGAATATTGGTATATGATTTTTAATATTTTGTTTATTGATTTTTAATATTTTGTTTTTTGATTTTTAATTTTTTGATTTTTAATATTTTGATTTTTAATTTTTTATTTTTTATTTTTTAATTTTTAATTTTTTATTTTTATTTTTATTTTTAAGTTTATTTTTTAATTTTAATTTTAATTTTTGTTTTTTGGGTTTTTGGTCTTATATATGTAATTAGTTATGATAAAAATGATAATTTTTGATATTAAATTTTAGATTATTGGTTTAATGGGTTTTAAGGGTTTTGTTTTTAATGGTTTGATGATAAAATTTGAATTGTTTTAATACATTTATTTGTTTGTCATTTTGAAGAATAATTTAAAAATGATTTTAAAATGTTTTTGTTATTTTTTATTTTTATTGTTATTTTTTATTTTTATTGTTATTTTTTATTATTAGTTTGTTATTATTATTATATATATTTTTTAATATTATATTTTTTGTAGTTTAATTTTTATGTGTTGGGTTTTTGAAAGATTTGGGAGGATTTTGGTTGAAAGGGTTTGGATTGAGTTGTTTTTGCTTTATATTATTTTGTTTCATTTTACTTTTATATGGAAATATGAAGAAGAATAATTTTGGTTGTATTGATATAATATTTGTCTAATTTTTTATGTTGTAGTTCTGATGAAGACTGCTAGCACAGTCGAAACTGTAAAATATATAAATAAAGTTATTTGCTTAAAGTGTTGAAGAAGTATTGATGAATTTATAGTGTGGATACTTGAAGGATTCTTGAAAGTCTGAATTCAAATCCCTTATATATACAATTAGGCTACAGATATGTGAAAAGTGCCTGTATTTTAAATATTTTTATTCCGGTAAGCAATTTTTAAATGGTACTCTATAAAATCCTAAAATTTGGTCTTTTGTTTTTAGAATTTAGAACTATAATCTGATGAACATGGAGAAAATGAAAAAAATCAATTGATAAATGAAATAACAAATGAAAAAGTTTTAAAAAGAGTACATGAAAAACGAAGATTGAGTGAGGAAATTAAAAAGAGAAACTGGATTGGTCACATATTAAGAGGAAAATATACTTTAATGAAAAATGTTTTGGAGCGAATAATGAGTGGAAACAAGAGGAAAGGACAGAAGAGATTGACATTGTTGAATGATATAAGACAGTGATGGCGAACCTATGGCACGTTCGATTTTTTTACTAGCACGCGAACTATTTACATATCATAACTTTCTATGCTTTAAATTATTCAATTTTTTTTTTTGTTACTAAAATCTGTACAAATAAAAATTTACTGTAAACTAAAGGTAAAATAAATAAATAAATAAATATAATATTATTTTAGAATTCAATTTACAATTGAACTCTGATTGGAAGCAACAAATTATATTTTAAGTCAAATAAAGTGGTACCGATAGACTGTGGTATCATATTCTATAAATCTGTCAAATGATTCCAATAAAACTAGAAACAAACTCAATAAAATATTTTAAAACTCTTTGAAATAATTTTTTTTACATCTAAAGTAAAAGTAATAAAGTGTTTTTCAGTCCTAATCTTTTTGGATCTGAACGTATTGACACCATTCATTTTTTTAATGTAATCAAAATCGCAAACAACTGAACGTCACCAACGCTATCAAACGATGTTTTTTTTTTTGCTTGAAGTTTTGCTGTAAAAGCGAAATGTAAGGATAATAATATATTTTAACGTATATTAAATTTTTTTCTTTCTACTGTATAGGCTTTTTTGTATCTGCACTCCAATATGTAACATATATAGAGGGTTTGAACTCAGACTTTCACACGATTCTCAACTATCTATGCCATCTCATATTGTTGACACACTTTATCACACATATGTCGAAAAGATAAATAATCATCAACATCAGTTGGTCCAGATTATCATCTACACACATATATACAATCAATGCTCAGCTTATATTAAGATAGCCAATCTTCATACTTTAATGGACAGGCTTCAATCCACTCCACCCCACAATTCTTCAGCTGTCCACTTCATTGAAAATCTGATATTGAAATGTCAAAGACCATATTGGGCAGACCTTACAGCACTATATTTTAATATATGAATTTTTTGTCTTTTTTTTTTCTACAGTACAGGCTTTTTCATACCTGCACTCCAGTATGTAATAGATATAGGGGGGGCTGAACTCAGACTTTCATATGAGCCTCAACTATCCACCCCATCTTATATTGCTGACAATTGATTTATAAAATAAATAAAGCTCATTTAAATTTATTTTTAAATAAATTTGTTATCATTGTATTAATATGACAAAGGAAAATAAATAACAAAAATTGTCAAGCAATAGACAATTTCAAAAATTGGTGGTGATCAATATGGAATGACTAATAAAGGCATCAGGCCAGTATGTGTTTTATGTTCCGGTTCAATTGCATTGAGAACATTATTGGTAATGAAAAGAATATATTGCCCAAGCATATAAAAATATAAATATTCAATCAACATCTACAATAAAATTTATTGAAAATCCTTCATATATAACTGCTTCTATTTTTTTTTATTTCAAATATAATTGCCAAACATAGGAAACATTTTATTGATGGAGAATATATAAAAGCTTGGATGAAATGTGCATCAGTTCTTTTTGAAGATTTCGAAAACAAAGCCAAAATTATTCAGCCAATAAAAGATTTATTATTGGCTAGAAATACAGTTACAGAAAGAATCTGCAAATAGCTAACAACATAATTTGCCAACAAAAAGGAGATATAAAATGTTCTAGTTTAATTTCTCTCTGCCTTGATAAAAGTAGAGACATAAATGGATCAGCTTGTTTGGCTATGTTTATTTGCTATTGGGTTGGGAAGAATATCAAAGAAGATTTGATCAGTTTAATCTCATTAGTAACAACAATGAAATGAAGAGACATTTGCAATGAAGTTCCAAATGTACTCCCTGAAAAAGAAATAGATGTTGCCAAAATTATATCAATAACTATAGATGGTGCTCAATTATGAGTGGAAAAGAAAATAGGTTTCTCAGTTTATTTACCAACCTATTGTCCATTCAATTTTGGGTTTTCATTGCAATATAGATCAAAAGGTTTTATTCACAAAGACCAGCTTTCAGCAACATTGGGACTAAATTAGACAATTTTATATCTATACATCCTCTAAATAAACGAAATTTTAAAAATTTATCGAATGAGATAAAGTCAGTATCCAATGGTTTATTTATGTTCAACAATGTCTGGTCAATAAAGAGAATGGAATGTAAAAATGGATAAATTGATGGCATAATTACACTTTGAACCTGTTCATGAGACAGAATACTATTGCTTGTTTGAGTTCTGAAATGCGACACGAAATATACATATAAATAATTAATCTATGATATATTACAATCAAAGAGTTCAGAAAAAGTAAATAAACTGTTTGAGATATTGTTTTGCTTTAAAAGATGATGATGATTATTATTATTATTATTATTATTATTATTATTATTTAATAAATATAGCTTTACTTCTCACTATATGTAAAATATATAATTGTTAATTAGAGAAGATATTAATTAGTATTAAAGTTTATCGGCTTAACGTTTTCGAGAATCCATGCCTCATATTCATAGCCTTCATAAAATGTATAATAAAATATGCAAATACAAATATTCAAATAAGCTAGTATTACATAGCCCATTTCTTCAAGATCTTGAAGCAAGTATCCTTTCTATTAATGGCATGGATGTTTCCATTGATGTAAAATGCCTCCTTTATTTTTCTTTTGCGATCATTTGATTCTGAGCACAATATTATGGGATTGGCGGGTGTGAAGTTCTGTCCAGATTGTTTAGCATGCTCCAAGAATACAGAGGACATGTTGCTGTTTTTCTGAGCTCTGTTAAATGTGTAAATATGTTGGCCCAGTCTAGTATTGATTATTATTATTATTATTATGTTTCAAAGGATAAACTTTATTAGTATTCTAAAAAAAGGTTATACAAGTTACATTTGACACATAGTTCTTACATATAAATTAGTTTCACAAAACTGCATATGTACAATGATTTGATCAGTAACTGTATGCGTTATCAAACTAGAAGTCTCTAAGAAAAAATAAAAAAAAAGTTCAACAAAATCAATGATGATCACTCAATCATATGATAATATTCAATTAGATATACTTCAATTAAATTAAAGCAGGAATGCATCTAGTTTGTATCAGTTGGCTTTAGAACTGGCACAAGGATCCATGTTAGATATAGTTTTTTTTTTTGTTAGTGCTTTTATATAAGTTCTTGTATATTCCAGGTGTCAATGTACTTAGATTGATCTGTAATCTTCATGTCTCTTTCACGTATGGTTTGCAGCTTATTTCTGAACGTGTTTGGATGTCTTCTGGGGTTATAATTGTATATGAAATTACACCTTGTACACCATAAAGCATAGAGTAAAAATGTGCAGATTCTTATTTCAGCAAAGATACCCCTTTTAAAAGAGTCAAAAAGGGGTTCCATATTGATTTTTTTATCCTTGAGTGAAGTGCTAATTATTTCACGAATGTTTTCTAGACTTGGGCATGAGAAAAAGGTGGTTTTGTGTCTCCGAGTCCCTAAGGCAAAGATTACATATATCATCTATATCTTTATAGTTTCTTTGATATTTCAAAAAGTGTTGTGTAGGTAGCGAGTCTAGATTTATCTTTAGGAGAAAGTCAAAATATTTTGGTTCAAGTGACCATAGTTTGAATTTGCGACATAATTGTTTATTATTAATATGAAGTGGAGTTTGTACATCATCTTGATTTGGATGTAGAAGTTGATAAACTTCCCAATATTTATATTTGGCTTGTGGTGGTTTAAAGTTAAGAGTGTGAATTGTTAATAATGGTGTAAGTAGTGTGTTCAGATATCCTTGGAGAGGAGGTGGTCTATCTGTAGGGGTAATCTTGGCAGCAATTTCTAAATATGGGAATTTTTGTGCACATGTAGATATTATGTTCAATGTTTTTTGTATCCTGAAGACATGTATTGAGTGAAGGCCAAGGCCATTTTGTGAAAAGGGTTTTCTTAGGCGTTTTATTGATATTGAAATAATCTTTTTCCCCCAGAATAATTTTCTGCATAAGGAGTCTATTTTATTTGTAAATGCCTTGGTATAAATGATTGTTGGAGTAAAATAAGAGATTTTTGTAATCACTAGCATGTTAAGCAAGGCCATTTTTGTATATAGAGAGAGGTAGGCTTTGGAGAGTGAATTGACAGTCTTTTCCATTTTCTCTATCAAATTTTTCTGTATGAGCATCTCATAGGTGAATGTCGTAAATAAAAGTTGAACCCAAGAAATGCGCTTGGTTTACCTTTGAAAACTTTATTAATGCTATTACTGGTGAAGATCTGCCATGCACACGATTTCTCCATATTGAATGTTAGCTTGTATTCTTTTGTAAGATTATTAAGTATCTTAAGAAGTTTGGGAATTTGTTTTTGAGATGATAGAAATATTGCTATATCATCCATATATGCGATACATGAGATGTTGTCATTGATGGTGGGCACATAGATTCCTGAAAATTCATTTTCTATTATTTTTATAAGAGGGTTGATATAGGTAGTGAACAGTAAGGCACTGAGAGGTGAGCCCTGAGGAATGGACTGATGTGGCACTATTGGTGGTGAAGTTTTCCCATTTAGGGAAACATAAATCTCACGGTTTAAAAGCAAGTTAGCAAGCAAGTTTAGATATGCGTTCGAAACTGAGTATTTTTGCAGAGTTTTAAGAAGAGTACAGATGTAAATCATGTCAAAAGCGGCTTCAATATCCAGTTGAATAACAACTGGACTGTATTTTTTATTATCTCTAATAGATTCTATAGTTGACTTGAATAGAAAGGCTGCCTGTCCTGTTGAGGATTCTTTTTTGGCAAATTGCATTTTTGATAGGTTTGGCAAAATGAATGGCTCAATTTTATCTTTTATCACTGATTCTATTATCTTTATGCCAAGGGAGCACATTGAAATTGGACGTAGGTTAGTGGTGTTTGAGATTAATTGTTTCTTTTTCATAAATGGCACAAGCATAATTTGATTTAAGCCCTGTATTTTATAGATGCCTTTAGTGATATTATTATTATTATTATTATTATTATTATTATTATTATTATTATTATTATTATTATTATTATTATTTAGTGATGAAATTAATAATAATAATAATAATAATAATAATAATAATAATAATAATAATAATAATAATAATAATAATAATAATAATAATAATAATAATAATAATAATAATAATAATAATAATAATAATAATAATAATAATAATAATAATAATAATAATAATAATAATAATAATAATAATAATAATGTATTTAGGAATTTGCCTCATTCCAAATTTAAAAGATGTTTTTATAACTCATCCTGGCTTGAGGTAAATTCCATTAATGATTGCTTTTCTGATTCTGGTTTTTTTTCTCATGGTAAATTTAAATCACAAAAAAAAATTTTTATGGGGAAAAGAGATAATGGAGGTTTTCCTGTTACTTTATCTTCTTTAAAGTCTGTGAAATCTAAAATACTAAATTATCTGGCTGCAGTTCCTAAAGTCATTCCAGCTCATAATTTACAGAGTGCTTCTTTTATGGACAAAAGATATAATGGAGGTATTCCTGTTAATTTATCTTCTCTAAAGTCTATTAGTCATAAAATTCTTAATTATCCTGATACTGCTCCCAAATTTATTCCAGCTTATAGATCACATTCACTTAACTTTCATTCAAATAGTAACTATCGGATAAATCATTCTGGATAGTCCTCTTTATCTTCTAGTAAAAATGACTTTTTAAGAACTAAAAAAATTAATATTTCTGATGGATTTAATAAATCTAATTTTGCTAATGTTTATTCTAATACTAATATAACTTATAATAGATATTTTCTTTCTAATATGCCAGTAGATCTCAGTTCAAAAGATCTTACAGTATTTCTTGAAAATAATTTACAAACTAGTATTGTTTGTCATAAAGTTAATATGAATAATTCTAAGTCTTCTTGTTTTTATATTTCTGTTTCTGCACATAAACATAATGATATAATATCCCCTAATTTATGGCCTTGCGGTGCTTCTATTTCTTTTTTTTATGGATATCTGACCAGTTCTCTAAGGTTTTAAGAGAATTTATTTTGTTTTACTATCTATTTTATTTTTATTTTTTCTTTATCTCTTTCTTTTTCTCTTTTTGTGTTGTTTACATTATCTTTGTGGGTAACATGGTAGGCCTTTCTTGTTTTTACATGAATGTCATATGTATGAGGACTAAATGTGTTCAAATTAAACAATTTTTTGAAACAGAATATTTTGATCTTATTTTACTTACAGAAACTTGGTTAAATCAACAATTTCCTGATTGTTCTTTTCTTGATGATAGATTCAGTATTTTGCGAACTGACAGATCTATGGATAATATTTCTCAAGGTGGTGGTACTCTGATTTCTCTTCATAAAGATGTTTTTTATAAAGAACTTTATTTTTCTTCTTCTTTTTGTGAATCTACATGGTGTGAAATTACTTTAAATCATAATTTTAAATTTATTTTAGGTAATGTTTACCTCAAACCCACTTTGTCGTTGTTAGAGTTTGATTATTTTTTGACATCTCTTGAAGATTTTCTGATTGGCTATGATAATATTATTATTACTGGTGATTTAAATATTCCGGATTTATATCAGGGTAGAATTGCTACACACTTTTCTGTTTTGTCTTCTAAGGCTTCTAGAATGTTAAAGTTCTGTAAATTTTTAGGACTTAAGCAATATAACCCATTTGTTAATTCCTATCATCGTACTTTGGATTATATTTTATGTAATTCAACAGTAGTTAATAATTTTCAAGTTGTTTCTGTTAATTTTCCTATTGATGCTCATCATCCACCTTTTGAGTTTTATATTAACGTTTGTCATTCAAAGATTAATTTTTCTAATATTTCAAGAAAGGATTATGGGAAGGGTAATTATACTGATTTTTGTAGTAACTTTTTCTAAGGTCAATTGGAATTTTTTGTATTCTTTTAATGATGTAAATCATTGCTTGGATGGGTTTTTAAAGATTCTTAATAGTTTTATTGATTTGTATATTCCCAATAAGCGGCCTTTTTATAAGGGTTTTCCTCCTTGGTTTTCATGCGATCTTATCAAAATTATTAAAAGGAAGTCTTATCATCGTAGACTTTATTTTAAAACACAGAATATCTTTTTTTATAATAATTTTGTTAATTTCAGAAGATTGGTGAAGCATGTTTATAAAAGAGATTTGCGGAATTATATTAGAAAAATTGAGGTTAATATTTCTTCTAACCCTAAAGAATTTTGGGATTTCATTAATAAGTCTGGTTTGGGTAAGAAAAGGGTTCAAGCTACTCATGGTTTCACTTTAAGTGCAAATGACTTTTCAAAACATTTTGCTGATGTATATTCATCACATGATACAATATCTTCAAATATTGCATTTTGTAATTCTTCAACTGTTCATTGTATGATTGACCATATTTCTAAGGATGATGTTGTTATGGCTATTAAGCGACTTAAAATTCATTCTAGTTTGAGAAATGATAATATTCCTTCATTTATTTACAAAGGGCTAGCTGAATTTATTGCAGTACCTCTTGCATTTATTTTTAATTTATCACTTAACTCTTGTGTTTTTCCTAATGTGCTTAAGTGTGCCAAAATGGTCCCAATTTTTAAGAATGGATCACGTGATTGTATTAATAACTATAGACCTATTTCTGTTTTACATACTGTTGCTAGAATTTTTGAGAGGTGTGTTTATAATAAAATTATTTTAGATGTTAGTAAACTCATTTCTTCTTCACAGCATGGTTTTATACCTAATAGATCTGTAGAAACTAATTTGTTAACAATTTATGATCATATAGCTCATGCAATTGAAGACCAGCAGAGACTTGATGTTGTTTATTTTGATTTATCAAGAGCTTTTGATAAAGTAGACCACAGTATTCTTCTTCACAAATTATATCAAATGGGTTTTTCTACTAAGCTTGTTTATTGGTTTCAATCCTTTCTTCATGGTTGTACTGCATACATTAAATTTAATAATACTATTTCATCTAATTTTAAATGTAATTTGGGGGTTCCTCAGGGTAGTATTTTAGCACCTATGCTTTTTAACATTTATATGAATGACCTTAAGGATTGCTTAAAATCTTCTTATCTTTTGTGCTATGCAGATGACTGTAAAATCTTTAGAAGAATCACATCTGTGTTTGATTGCACTCTTCTTCAAAATGATATAGATAATTTTAGTGCTTGGTGTGATCTAAATAATATGACTGTTAATTTCAGTAAATGTTCCTTAGTCTCGTATTCTAAAAAATCTGAAGTTTTGCATTTTTCTTATTTTATTAATTCTCACAAAATTATTTCTGTTGAATCCCAAAAAGATTTGGGAGTTATATTTTCTAGTAATGGATCCTTTCTTCCTCATTTGGAAATGATTATTGGTAAGGCTTTAAAAATTATAGGTACTATTCTAAGGTTTGGTTATCATTTCAATGGTGATACAAAATTTAAATTATTTTTATCATTGGTTCTTCCCATCATTGAATATTGTTCAGTCATTTGGAATCCTAGCTCTAAACAGGGAAGTAATTTATTACAATCAGTGTATAATAAGTTTTCTAAATATGTTTCTTTGGGAAATAAAACTGTTTATCTTTCTTCTAGAAGACAATATAGAGATATTAAATATCTTTATAAACTTGTTAATAGAATAGTTCTTTTATCTAATACAATTTCTACTGTTATAATTAGATCTCATGTGCATGATACTCTGTCTGCTTCTGTTTGTTACATTAAAACTTGTCATTCCAATGTTCTTAGATTTTCTCCTTTGTTTAGGCTACCATCTTTATATAATCAGATTTGTAGCAATATTAATTACTTCAATTTAGATTATAATCAATTTTGTAATGCTATTAAATTTAAATGTCAGATTTGATTGGTTTAACTTGATTTTGTTTATATATATATTAAATTGTTTTTTTATTTTGTTATGTGCTTTATATTTATCCCTTTTATTTATTTTTTACTATTAATGTCTTAATAATAATTGTTTATATGCTGATATTTAATTTTGCTTTAGATTTTTAAATGTGTTAATTATCTTTTATTGAAATATGGCACATAATTTTATTAATAATTTGTCATTTAAACTCATTTATGTATTTATATATTTGTTATGGTGCAATACTGTAATTGGCTTTATGCTGTAGTTTTGTACGGTAAATAAATGAATTGAAATTGAATTATTATTATTATTATTATTATTATTATTATTATTATTATTATTATTATTATTATTATTATTATTATTATTATTATTATTATTATTATTATTATTATTATTATTATTATTATTATTATTATAAATTAAGCTTGTAGAAGTATTGAAAAGTTTATTATAAAATAAAAGTTTATAAATATTTTTAAGATATTATTTATAAAAAAAAAACATTTAGAATTTTTATTTTAAAATTTATTTATTTATTTTATCAAAAAATATTTCAAAAATAATTTTAATTAATTGCATCTAACATTATAAAAATTGTAAAAAAAAATAAAAAATAAAAACAAAACATACATTTCTTTAATAAATAGATTTTTTTTTGCTTAATATTATAAAGATTACTTTTGAAACAATTTTAAAATAAAATCAAATCGTAATGTGAATGATAAACTGGATTAAAGGCTTTCATTTTTTTTCTGGTTTAATTTCAAAATTTGAATTACCATAAAAATAAAATAATTCCTTCAAGATCAAAAATAGATTTCACATTGAAAATATACTTTCAACTGCCAAGAAAAACTTTCAACTTCGTTCACTTAATAGCGTTTAAATAAGTTAAGTTCAGTTGTATCAGTTTTTTTTAAAGAGGGAGAACGTATTAATAACAGACAGCAATCTAAAAGCACTTTATGTCGATCTTGAAAACTAATCTTTACGAAGAATTTCTTAAAATTTTGTTTAGAATACAAATCTTTAAAGTTATATATAAAAGCAATAAGTCAACAAATCATTACATTGATTTCAAATTTTGACATATATTGATGGACTAGATATTTACAATTCTTTTCTTGAATCAATAGTTACATATTTTAAAAAAACTAATGCATCATAAATATGCAATAAATGTTATTAATCTATCTATCCACCCATCTATCCATTTATCTATCTATTTGTATGATGCCTATCTCCCTGCATATTTATTTGTTTGTCTATTTTTGTGACTTTATACCTATCTCTGTCTACTTACCTGTCTACTTCTCTGCATATTTATCTGTTTCTGTTTTTCTGTCTTCCTTTCTAATTATCTATCTATCTATCTATCTATCTATCTATCTATCTATCTATCTATCTATCTATCTATCTATCTATCTATCTATCTATCTATCTATCTATCTATCTATCTATCTATCTATCTATCTATCTATCTATCTATCTATCTATCTGTCTATCTATCTGTCTGTCTGTCTGTCTGTCTGTCTGTCTGCCTGCCTGCCTGCCTGCCTGCCTGCCTGTCTGTCTTTTATTATCTATCTATCTATCTATCTATCTATCCATCTATCTATCTATCTATCTATCTTCTTCTGTCTGTCTGTCTGTCTGTCTGTCTGTCTGTCTGCCTGCCTGCCTGCCTGCCTACCTGTCTGTCTGTCTTTTATATATATACTACTACTACTACTACTACTACTATCTACTACTATTATTCTTCTGTCTGTCTGTCTGTCTGTCTGTCTGTCTGTCTGCCTGCCTGCCTGCCTGCCTGCCTGTCTATCTGTCTATCTGTCTGTCTATCTATCTATCTATCTATCTATCTATCTATCTATCTATCTATCTATCTATCTATCTATCTATCCCCCCACACACACACCCTCTCCAGCTATCCATCAATTTATCTACCCACCTATCCATCCATCTACCTATCTACATATCTATCTATCTATATGACTACCTATCTATATATTTACCTACCTATCTATCTACCTCCCTATCTATCTACCTTTATCTATTTGTCTATCTATCTATATAATAATAAATAATTTTATGTAATGTCAAAAACTATAAAAAGATAGAATGATATTAATCTATCTTTTAGTTCTGTTGTTATATAAGCTTAGTTTTTGATATAGTTTTAAACTATATGGTAGAATTTGGTCAATTATTTTAATTTATGTGCAAGCTAAATGATCTGAAATCACCATTAATATATTCAGAGACTCAAGAACGAATCTTAGTATACATATAAATTAAATTGATAGATCAAATTGACCTTATAGTTTCAACCTATTCAAAAAACTAAGCTTATATAACAAATAGATTGGTATCATGGTATCATTCCTAATTATATATATAGAGCTTGCAACAAACTCTTAACAAGCTTTGCAGATTATCCCTAATTCAAGACTGGTTTCTGTTACTGGCTTTCTCGGTGTGGTGCTAGGATACTCAAGCATTGGATTAAAAATACCAGGACAAGCCCAGCACTTTATCTAATGAATAACTATTAAGTAGAAAATCTGAAATTTTCAGACATTCATATGTCTTCCAATCCAGCTGTCTAACTTAAATAGCCATATAGGACAGAACCAAGATCAGATACATCATATATTAATAACCTTAGCAACATAAAATCGCCAAAGTCTTAATAGCAAAAATTAAAATTACAAGGAAATCAAATCATATGTCACATGACCTAATTTAACAAGCTTGTATTACAAATGTTATATATAGAACTTGCAAATAAGCTTTGTTTTCTTTGTAATTTTAATTTTTGCTATTAAGGCTTTGGTGATTTTATATTATTAAAGTTATTAATGTATGGTGTATCTGAACTTGGTTCAGTCCCATATAACTATTTAAGTTAGACAGCTGGATTGAAAGACATATAAATGTCTGAAAATTGCAGATTTTCTACTTAGTTATTTATTAGATAAAGTTCTGGGCTTATCCTGGTATTTTTAGTCCAATGCTTGAATATCCTAGCACCTCACTGAGGAAGCCAGTAACAGAAACCGGTCTGGAATTGGGGATATTCTGCAAAGCTTGTTAAGAGCTTATTTGCAAGCTCTATATATAACATTTGTAATACTTGCTTGTTAAATTAGTTCATGGGACATATGACTTGATTTCATTGTAAGTGTGTGTGTGTGTACATTATGTACCCATTTACTTTCCAATCTGTTTATCTATTACAATTTCAGAATTGTTGAAGTAATGACTTTGAAATTAATAGAAACTTAATCGTCAACAATTTAAAATTTGTTTATAAACATATACAAGCTTTTTTTTATTTGTTTAAAAATTGCTAATGTCATTTCGGTTCCAAATTGAATAATGATGTGATTTATAACAGTACCATGATATGTAATTTATACTAAATTGAAACAACTTCTTGCTGTTGAGATTAAAACGCAGTCCATTTTTTAATTAATAAAGTTCCTACTTGTTTAAAAATAAATTTTACAAATTTACTTTACATATATTATATATTCTTTCTTTGACTAAAATGTTAAAAAGTAATCCATATGGAAGATCAAAATAAAGGTATATTAGAATTAGATTATATTTTGACTAACGGAAAATATTTGGAGAGATTGTAATGCTCTTAATAGATTGAACGGAGGAAATGATCACGGGATACTATTAATGCAAAACTAGAAAGATAAGATTAAATAAATTTAAAAAAAAAACAGTATTAACAGATGATATCACAATCAAACAACTCTTCAATAAATTTAAATTACAACTTGCAAATTGTAAGATGCTATTAACGCAAAATTAGGAAGATAATTTTTTTTTTTTTTAAAAAAAGACAAGATAAACAATTGATATCCAATCCAAAAACTCTTCAATGAATTTAAATTAGAACTTGCAAATCTAGTTTAAGGTTTCGCTGTCAAATCACTCTGGACCTGATTTCAGGACCACTTAACAATGTTCTGCAATAGAGCATATATCAAACAAAAAGAGATAAGCCAATAATAATATGCTTCGCAAAACTGAATTGCCAATGTTAGTAACTGTTTGTTAGATATTTTTTGTCTTCAATTATCAATTAGTAATATTATTTTTTTGTGGGTGTTAACCATATGTGTAATTATGTATCATTTCTTATGAGAGAAAAAGGACCAATGTTTGCTATAGTAAGTGTGCCCTTCAATAAAATCTCTACCAATTGTATCAGGTAGATAAATAGTGGTATGATATTGTAAGGCTGCAGGATAATCAACATAATCAGTAGATGATGATGAAGCATACTAGCTCAAGAATACTAGATATGTTACATTTAAATAAGTAATAATAAAATCCCTATATTTGATTATATATTGCTTTCTAAATTTCATTTAAAAATCGTCAATTTTTTATGTTGAATTTCATTGAATGGAATAATTGATGGGTTTATAATCACATATTAATATGTTAACAGACCCAACTTCAGATTAATAGCAATCTAATGGTGCACAAGGGAAAACATCGTAAACTGTCACCTAGATATGCACAGGAGGTGGTCTTATCATACTATAATATATATTATAGCAATCAAAAAGTTAAGATTCTATTTTGGCTTGTAGTATAGAATAAAGTGCTAATGACTTTTTAAAAAAATAATGTAAAGATTTAAAACTTCGTTAATATTCCTCCCAGCAACTTTAAAACGATTGTGAAACACTCTTTTCGATTTTAACGATTTTTTCAACTATCAGACAACTGAATTACGAGCAACGATTCCTTAAATTGTCTTTTATATCCATATAATATAGTAATATTTGTCAAAGATTAAGAAATAAAGTAGTATTAGATAGATAATTTTTAGTCTTAACAGTGTTAAATCTATTTGTTAGATTTTGTTTTTTCATTTCTAAAACATGACTAATATGACTAAGAAAATATAAAACTTCTGTTTTATAATTTAGCTTTACCTTTTATATAAATATCATTATCATTATCATCAACCATTATCAATCCACTGCAGGATGTATGTCTCTCCAAGTTTAATCCATCTTCTTCGATCTTTAGCTTCTTTTCTCCACATCACCCCTGCACACTTTCTTATTTCATCCATCCATCTCACATGTGGTCTCTTTCTGGATCTTCTACAATCTCTTATATAAATATATGGGACCATAAATTAAGGGGGATTCCACCTTTATTGTTAAAAAGAGGCTTGCCTTGACAACGGTTTGTGATTGTTATCTCTATTGAGATTGTCTATGTAAACCCATTTAGCCTTGAGCATTATTATACTTATTATTTAAAGTTATAATTATTTATTAAGAGCACAGGAAGTATATGTAAATACTTTTAAGACAGGCTTTTAAGTAATACTTTGGGTGCAATTTGAAAATTATAATTGCAATTTGTAATGTTATAATTGACTATTTGTTAGTCTGCATTTAGAACAGGTTACATTCACCTGTTTAATGAGGTTTATTTAAACTTCTTTGTATCAATAATTTCAACCTCTGTGATCCAAGTTGCAATCTTTAGGGTCTATATAAATATATGAGACCATAAATAAAGGTGAGATTCACCTTCATTGTTAAAAAGAGGTTGCCTTGACAACCGTTTGTGATTGTTGATTGATATCAATATTGTGATTGTCTAAGTGTTGTCTGGTTTCTAATGGTTTATCATTTATATTTATAGTCTAAGCATTTTTGGTTATTATCAACACATTCAATTCCACTATATCACAATCATCCAAGTGTAGAAAGTCAGATAACACCACTCTCTTACTTTTTATTTAATAAACAATCTTCGTCTTTCAAATAAGATAGAGGGAGATATCAAAATTCCAAATATCCATACTTCTGTTGCTCATGGATAATTAAATTGGCATTAACTTTATAGTAGATCATCTACTTTACCAATTATTGGTTATATCACATAAATGTTAAGCTATTATCAATTTATGTCAATGACTTCAGTATTCGAAAGCAAAAGTTTGCATTGTCTTAAAAATAAAATATATGTATTATTAATTTATTTTTCTATCATTAACTTAGTTAAGCAATTTTTCATAATCTGTAGGCACTCCTATAAGGCTTCATAAAATATGATTTTGACTTATATATATATATGTCAAAACGGTGAGCAGGAAGCGAACCCGGGCCGACTGCTTGGAAGGCAGCTATGCTAACCGCTAGGCCACCAACGCTTGACATTTGCTTTTGACTTTTACACAAATCATGTTCCAATTACAAAATAATGACGTTATTAAAATAAACGGCAGTGAAAATGTGGGTTTTGATATTTTTATTTTCCTTAAGATATTATAGTGAATTTGAGAAAAATTAAAGAAACATATTTTATAAATACTTAAGCAAATTATTGAATAAATTATGATACAAGAGCGAAATAGTTCAATTTACTTTAGTGATAAGAAAGACAAACTTTTTGTGTAAAAATATTTTAACAAATATCATGGTGATTGATTAGTAATTTAGGCAAAAGGGTGTTTGTGGACAAGCAATATTATTACTTTACTTTTTTTGTTTGCAATTCTTTTAAGTCTGTTTTATAAGATGCATTTAATGAGTGTGGACGTGTAAGGAGTGTGGACGTGTAAATGACTATTTAATTCCGCTTATGTTTAAACTTAAATAGTTTAATTATTTTTGTAAATTTGCTTATTATTTTTGAATACGGTTTTAAATTTTTTTTTTTATAATTTATATAAAAATTTTTTTTTCGAACAGCCGAATATCTAAATGAATTAATTCCAACTGGAGAAAAATATATTCTCAAAAATAAGCGATGGATGAATACATTTTTGAGCAGATTTTTAGAGATCGATGTAAAAAAAAAAAGATCTGATGAAAATTTATGACTGATTGTGGATAAAATACAAATTTTTTTAAATTAAACAGTCTGAGCGCTATACAGGAAAACAAAACCCGTTTATAAACAGATGCTAAGTTCTCTTTCTCCCCTCTCTATCAGAAGCTCTCTCTCTCTCTCTTTCTCTCTCTCTATTTATATATACATACGATTAAAAAAAAATCCTAGAGTTCAGTATAAATGTTAACAACTTAATCGGAAATTATATTATGTAGACCAAATATTAATTAGAAAGTAGCATTGACAAATAAAATCACAACATTTAGTAATATCATATATCTATCTAATCCTCTTTTATCTCAAAAACAGATCTGGTTTTATTTTATCGTGGACTAGATAAATACTATAATTAGATTGGATTATGTTAGGCCAGTGTTTAATTAGAGTCTGCCTGGTTATATCATAGTTGATATTTATCTATAAAATTAAGGTATTTGATAAAATCTATCTATCTATCTATCTATCTATCTATCTATCTATCTATCTATCTATCTATCTATCTATCTATCTATCTATCTATCTATCTATCTATCTATCTATCTATCTATCTATCTATCTATCTACCTACCTGTCCACCTGTCTACCTGTTTACCTGTTTTTCCTATCATCTATCTATCTATCTATCTATCTATCTATCTATCTATCTATCTGTCTGTCTGTCTGTCTGTCTATCTATCTGTCTGTCTGTCTGTCTGTCTGTCTGTCTGTCTGCCTGCCTGCCTGCCTGCCTGCCTGCCTGCCTGCCTGCCTGCCTGCCTGCCTGCCTGCCTGCCTGCCTGCCTGCCTGTCTGTCTATCTATCTATCTATCTATCTATCTATCTATCTATCTATCTATCTATCTATCTATCTATCTATCTATCTATCTATCTATCTATCTATCTATCTATCTATCTATCTATCTGTCTATCTGTCTGTCTGTCTGTCTGTCTGTCTGTCTGTCTGTCTAATTAATTAATTAATTTATGATAAATGAAATGTTTAACCCTGATCTGCCAACATGCTGCTGGCTGTTTAAACTGACGACATTTTGATTCTAAAAATACGTAAATGCAATATATTGAGAAAAAAAAAATCTTCTTGAATTGTCTTTCATATTCTTTATTCTTAGCAAGAGTTAAAGTAATTTCTGGATTAATAAATCATCAAATGATTAGTTGTTTGAGCGATTGTGATGTTAGAGCATTAGAAATAACATTAAGCTTTAATCAACACATCTTTAGCTCTGAATATTTATTATTACTATTAAATAAATTGCATTTGGCATTTCTGGACTGATTTTCTTTAAAGAAGAACTATTTTTCAGTTTTTTTAAGAAATAGATTTATACACCGTATAATAGATTAGTAATTTATAGTTTTACCATTTCTCAGTACAGACTTTCATAAAAACATTTTTTAAAAAATATACATATATATAAGTAATAAATATAGCTTTACTTCTCAGTATATGTAAAATACTAATTAATATCTTCTCTAATTAACAATTATATATTTTATATATAAAGTAAGTAGATATAGACAAAAAAGGTAATTACATAATTGTTTTTACATGTTCTTGTCATGTAAAACAATTGCTATTAATATTAGTTTAATAATTTACTTAATATTCATAATAATATGTAACAATATACATTCAATAAAAATAATTTATGATGTAATAATATAAAAAATAACGTACTTTCTGTCATAGTAATTATAATACTGTTTTTATTCTGTAATTCAATACTAGCGCTGTATACGCATAAACACAAAGCTAATATTTAATATCTATTAAACCATAGACTGAGCACTTTCGAGAGATATGTATGGCCCTCATAATCATAGCTCTTTGTGAAGTGACTGATATTAAATATTAGCTTTGTGTTTATGCGTTTATAGCGCTCGAATTGTATTACAGAATATTAACTAAACACGCAAAGTTTAAAATTAAGTTCGTATTACAATACTGTTTTTAACTGAAACACACCGGCTTATTAGGTATATGAGCACAGACTTTCACATGCTCCACCACTCTCCACACTTTCTCATAACACTGATACCCTTGAACACATATATGTTGAAAAGATAAATAATCACCAATATGCATATTTCATGCTAAACCAGCAATCATCAGTTGGTCCAGATTACCATCTCCACACATATATGCTATAAGTTCTCAGATATATATTAAGATATCCAATCCTCATACTTCAATGGACAGGCTTCAATCTATTCCACACTCCAACTCTTCAACCGTCCATCCAATTGAAAATCTGATGATGAAATACTCAAAGGCCACCCTGATGGCGAGATTGTTGTCACACCCATGTTGACCTAGGGTCAATCTGACCTCTCATGTAGAGGACATAATCCATTTAATACATATGCAAGGGATGGGCAGACATCTCTACTATGTAATAACTGAAACACACAAGCTTATTATATACCTATGTCTATATATGTAATATATAGGGTATATGAGCACAGACTTTCACATGCTCCACCACTCTCCACACTATCTCATAACACTGATACACTTGAACACATAAAGCGGTTGGTCTATTTTGAGCCACCACCTTTTTTTTATATAACATGGATGGAGTTCTGTTTTGTGGGCATGGGTCTGCACTCCCCCCTTTTCTTCAGGGGTGGCTAGTTGTAGACATTAGGTATCTGGTTTATGGTGTGGGCTGTTAACAATTTTTACGCTGCCCAGAACACCTACCAGGGGTACATGGTCAAAGTTGGTGTTATTCCTGCTCTGGTTGGCTGCTGTGTGTCCTGATAGGCTGGTTTTGGGTGGTGTCAGTCTGGCTCTTATTACTTCTTAGTTTTTACCCAAGTAGGCTTTCCAATTTTGGGCAGGTAAACCGATTGTGGTCCCTGCTCATTTAAACTGCTAATTGGGAAGCAGAGGTAGTCAGAATGGTCTTGACATGGCTCGGCTGTGGTTCAAGAGATTATTGCTTAGTGAACTTGGGCCTTGGACCTCGCTGCCTGTTGTGGTGGTTGGCACAATGCTGGACTTCACATATTCAGCTGAAGCATTTGAGACTTCACTTTGGGGCCCCAGGAGTGGGACCATTGGGTGATGGTTAACTTCTCAACAGCTGGGCCATGTGGATTCACATACAGATACACCTTAATCACATCACAGCACTTTTTATGGATGTAATTGGTTTGTGAACATATGAACATTTTACCTTGTTACATTGAACACTGTGTAATCCTCAATGGGTAAGTGTACCCAAAATTTTTGTAATCTTTTATTAATAAAGGTTACTTTGAAAAAAAAAAGATAAATAATCACCAATATACGTATGTTTCAGTTATTACATAGTAGAGATGTCTGCCCATCCCTTGTATATGTATTAAATGGGTTATGTCCTGTACATGAGAGGTCAGATTGACCTTAGGTCAACATGGCTGTGACAACAATCTTGGCCTCAGGGTGGCCTTTGAGCATTTCATCATCAGATTTTCAATTGGATGGACGGTTGAAGAGTTGGAGTGTGGAGTAGATTGAAGCCTGTCCATTGAAGTATGAGGATTGGCTATCTTAACATATATCTGAACACTTATAGCATATATGTGTGGATGGTAATCTGGACCAACTGATGATTGCTGGTTTAGCATGAAATATGTATATTGGTGATTATTTATCTTTTCAACATATATGTGTTCAAGTATATCAGTGTTATGAGATATGGGTCATGTGAAAGTCTGTGCTCATATACCCTATACTGTTTTTAGTAAATAGATTTGAATTCGAGATTTTCCAGTCTATTCATCTTCCACTCTATCTCAATCAACTGGTTCACATAACCACACATGTGAAAAAGATATATTATCCTCAATATATATATTTCGTACTGAACCAGTATTCATCAAGTGGGCCAGATGGTAATCTCCCACACATACATACAATCAATGCTTGGTTTATATTGAGATAGCAATTCCTCAAACTTTAATGGATGGGTTGATTAAATATAAACCAAGAACTGATTGTATATATGTGTTGGAGATTATTATCTGGCCCAAATGATGAGTGTTGGTTCTGCATGAAATATGTATATTGGGGATCATGTATCTTTTTTACATGTGTGGCCATGCATATCAGTTGCTTGAAATAGAGTCGAGAATGCATAGACTAAGTTCAAATCCCTTTTTTACATACATAAGAAACATTCAGTGTAAACAAATTACATATTACCTTAAAATACACTTTTTAGGTTAATCAAGTGATGATCATTTTTTTGATAATTATAATAAATATAATTAAATGTTTTTACATATGGAGATTTAAATTTATTAACATAGAGTGGTTCAACAATTCTTTCAATATCTGTCTGCCTTGAATAAAGAGAATGCCGGGTATGTGACTGAGGATTGATGTCTGATGTTTGAAAAATGTAATGGTAACTGACATTGTATAGAGTGATGTACCTAGTAATGCACAAGATGATGATGTTTGGTATTGCATAGAGTGATAGAATTGGACATTCCACAGGTAATGGTATGTATTGCAAAACAATGTGATAGTGAACAATGCTTTGGCATCTGGAACACATAATGGTATCTGATATTGGGTGATGGTGTTTGGTATTGCATAGGCTGATGGTATATGGAATCATACAGTGTGATGATATATACAATTTTACAGGGTGATGATGTCTGGTGTTGTGTTCAATCATTGATGTCTGGTGCTTCACAGACTGATGATATTTGTTATTGAAAATAATAATATCTAGTGTTGAACAGAATGATCGAATCTTGTGTTGCTTAGAGTGATAGTATTGTATAGAGTGGTGAGGTCTGATATTGCAAAAAATAATGAGTCTGATAACAACCAGTGTGATAGTTTATAGTGTTGAATGGTGTGATAGTGTCTGATATGGCACAGAATGGTAGTGTGTAGCATTTAACATGATGATGATTTCTGATATTGTACAGAGTGATCATGCCTGCTTTGCACAAGGAGATGATGTCAAAGGTTGCTAGATGGTTCTGCCATCAAACAGTGTGACAGGGTCTGGAAGTGCCCAGAATAATGGTATCTAGTACTGCACAGGGTGGTGGTGTCTGATATTAAACAAAATAGTGATGTCTAGTGCTAAGCAAAATAATGGAGTGTAGCATTGTGCAAAATTATGATGTCTGGTGTATATTCAGAGTGATAATCCTTGTTATTGTTCAAAGTGATAATTCCTGATGGTGTTTTCTGTTGCACAGAGTGATAGACTCTTCTATTATCTGATAGAGCACAAAGTGGTATAATCTGATCTTTAAAAAGATGACATCTAGTATTTCCCAGATTGATGTCTGGTAGCATACAAAATAATGATATCTCATGTTGATCACTATAATAGGGTCTGGTGTTGAACAATGTGATAGTGGTTGGTGTCACTCAGAATAATGGTTTCACGAAGTGATGGCATCTATTGCTGGACAGGATAATAGTTTCTGATGTTGAACAAGAGAAAGTATCTAGTGTTGAACAAGATGAGTGTCTGGTGTTATTCAGAGTGATAGAGACTATTGCCCAAAATGTTGACGTAGCCACTGTTTAAAATGATGATTGATAATATTGCACAGAGTGATGAAGTTTGAGAGAGTAATAGTATTGGAATTTCTCAGAATGCAGGTATCTGGTGAAGTGTAAAATGATGGTATAATATTCAGTGCTACAATGTTTAATAGAGTTTGACATTTCTCAGAGTGATGGCGTCTGGTATTTCACATAGAGTGATAGTATTTGGTGTAGCATAAAATGCTAATGGATGGCATTTCTTAGAGCGATGATAATGGCATCCGATATTGCTTAGTACAATAGTTTCTATCATAGTTTTTTGATGTTGCATATAATGATTGTAACTTTATAACAAACACGAGTACATTTATGTAAAGATAAATAGATTTGAACTTTATATATATCTCTAAATATGTGTTTAAACGTAAAAATAAGTAAATAATGAGAATTTATGTTCTAGAAATAAATAAAAAAATTAATGTCTTTAAAAAAAAAAATGCAAAGTATCAGAAAGATAAATAATTCATAAAATAAATAATTACATAACCCAAAAATAAAAAAAAATAATTAAAAAAAAAAAAAAGCTGTAAAATTAGTATAAATGTAATTAATTTTTAAAGTTTTATGTCTAATGCAAATAAGTATTTCTTTTTTAAATATAATATATTTTGCGTTGTCTAAGATTTAGAGAAAGAAATATCTAATAGATTTTGGTTGTCATCTGATCCTTCGTGTCAGCCGCCAGAGGCGCGATTTCTAACTGAAAAACACATTAATATATAGTTCCCGGGATAGCGATTCTCTATTAATATTGACTTTTTTTTTTGGTTTGTTTACAAAGTTTACTTTTTTTCGTTTCTGAATTATTTTTCCCAAATAATATTTTTGACGATGGGATAATAATAGTTTTTTTTTTTTTTTTACCAAAGGGTCTTTTTTGGTGTGTGTTCAAATAATAATTTGTGTTTTTTTTTTAAAAAAAAAAAATTACTGTTTTTGTAAAATTGGATTGACAAAATTCAAGAGAGAACGGGGTTTTATGATGGATCTTTAAATAATAATTTACGTTACTTTGATAGGTTTACATTTGATTGCCGAAAACAATTATTGGGAGAAGTGTTGGTTTTTTTTTTTTCGCGCACGTGTGTTTATGTTTAAATAAAATTTAAAACCTTTACTTTTATCGGTTTACATTTTATGGATGACCGATTGGACTTCCTTTCAGTTATAAATTATGGTTTTGGTTCTACAAATAAATATTTTTGACAATGGGACGATAATAGTTGTTGTTTGTTTAATTTTTATTGACAAGAGCGGGTGTTTTTTTGGTGTAGATTCAAATAGTAATTTGGGTTACGTTTAAATAATAAGTTGCGGTCTTACTTTGATCGGTTTACATTTGATTCCTGACACTAATTACTGGGAAGGGTGTTTTTTTGTGTGTACGATTGTAGACAACAATTATTGGGAGGAGGGGTGTAACCGTTTAAAGAATAGTAGTTTACGTTACTTTTAGTAGTGATGTACATTTGATTGCTGACAATAATTAGTGAGAGGGGTGAGTGTTTTTTGGTGATTGGCGACAACAATTATTGGGAGAAAGAGTTTTGCATTTTGTTTTTGTTCGTGTGTATGTTTAAATCAAAATTTAAGTTACTTTTATCGGTTACCATTTGATTGAAAACCGATTTGACTTTTTTTTTTTTTTTCGTTTATAAATTATTTGGGTTTTCCCAAATAATATTCGATTTGACAATGGGACAATAATAGTCTAGGTTTCTTTAATTTTGATTGACAAGAGTGAGTCTTTTTTGGTGTACGTTCGAATAGTAATTTGGGTTATGTTTAACTAATAATTTACTGTCTTACTTCGATTGGTTTACATTTGATTGGGCAGGACAATTAGTGGGAGGGTTTTTTTTTGTTTTTTCTATACGATTAAAGAATAATTGACATTCCTTTTATTTGACCGTTTGATTGCCGATGACAACAATTATTGGGAGAAGAGGGGTTTTTGGGGCTATGTTTAAATAAAAATTTTAGTTACTTCTTTTATTTTACATTTGATTGCCGACGCCAACAATTATCGGGAGAAGAAGGGATGTACTTTTAAATAAAAATTGAAGTTACTTCTTTTATTTTTGACATTTGACGAAGGTCATTTAGAATCCCTCAAACAAGCTTGCCTTTACGAAGTGAACTTTTCCGTCGGCAGATGTTTTTGGACCTCAAATCTGCATATATTTGCCGCACAATCCAATCTTTTCTTTCAGCAGCAGGATGTTTTTTTCTGCTGTAGAAATATTCCAGTGCTGGCCCGTGTCTGGCAATTCTCATCTTTTAAAGTTTTCTGTTGTGGGAATTAGCCGTACTTTTTGTCTCGGAAAATTTCTCGCTAAAACGTGACTCAAAGCGTGATTTTTAAATTTTTACGCTATTCCACCCTAATCGAAAATTTAGGAGAAATACAAATTTATGAGGAACAATCACGATACTGTTAAAATTGATAAAATCTAACAGTACATTGATTGGTCTTAAAAAAAACAAGGCACCGATGAAAATTTAAATAATTTTGACACGATCAAAATAAACACCCTAGTACAATATTGTTACATCAAATACATAATGCAGCATTACGATATAGTGTGTGACACAAACAACTACGGAATTTTCCTCTGCTTCTAGCATCGGAAAAAGCCACACCATTAGCCGCAAAGCCGAGTTAACACTCTTTCTAGATTTTATTGTAGAAAGGAGATTCTAGATTTTATCATAGAAAGGAGACTTAACTTCCGAGTTAATACTCTACCTTTTAGCATAGAAAGTAGACTTAACTCCAAGTTAACAATCTTTCTAGGATTTCTTTTAGAAAGAATGCTTAAAGGCTTGGGTGCGGCCATGGAAACGGCATATTTCTAGAAATTTATCTAGAAATCGCGCCTCTGGCGGCTGACACGAACGATCAGATGACAACCTAGATTTTTTAAAAAAAAAATAACAAAAGTTATTTAAAAAAAAAATAAATCTGCCGTTCCTTATTTATCAAAAATTTGGGTATTCTTAAAAAGACAACTTATATTGCAAATACAGAGTGTTATGGTTCCAATAAGAATAATATTAAAAGAGAGCATATGGCTTTATTGCTTGGATGACGTTCGAGGGTCAGATCTGCACCTCCCAATCCCAATTCGATGTTCTATCAATTACACCAAAACCGTGTAGGTATCAAGAATAATTAACTTATAAAAGGTGAAAACATAGTTTCTATTTATTTTCTAGCTCTTTATATCATATTTATCATACACATTGTGTCCTGGTAAAATTTGTGACTCGTTTTCTGTCTTCAAAGTGCCATTGGTGACATTTTTGAATCAACACATATATTACATAGTACAATAATGTATCTACTCACCTACATTTTAAGATAGTTATGCGTCTGCAATACTAGATATAACATGACATATGTCAATATTTTGTATCTTCACAATTATCTTCAATATTCTTTCCCTGACATCACAAAATCTTGCAAACCACCTGGGAAGTGTTTTGTCTCTTCACAATTATCTTCAATATTCTACCTGACGTCACAAAATCTTGCAAACCACTTGGAAAAAGTTCTTGTGCCTCATGAATTCACTGAATTATTTCGAATATTTAAATAATAGTTTTGCCTAATTTAAACAAAATTTAATATTAGAATGCTAATTTTATCTGTGGGTTAAGATACCGAAATCCACTGTCACATTATGTGTTATAACCTATAAATCTTGAATCGGATACAGTAGTGCCTTAAAATTTAGTGAAAGATTAAACTATGTCCTTACATAATGCATGACTTGATTCACAGATGATTTTTCAGAAAGAAATGGAATGGAAACCAGCTGTTAATCGGATTTTTAGTGATACATACTGTAGTACTTGTTTGTTATCAATGTAGACACTGCCTTGATATCTAATTAATACTTTTCTTATATCATCTTTATAATATATAATTTTATAAATATATTTCTGTAAATCATTTGAATTATTTAATCTCTTTTTGTTTAGCATATTAAATGAATCGATTTAAGATAGATTTTAAAATCGAAGATAAACGGGTATACTAAATGCATAAAAGACAGACAAACTCATGCAGCCAAGCTTTCATGCTCAATGCTATTTAGAACAGCCATTTTTAATATTTTAAAATAAATTGCTGAACTGTGTTCTAATATAACCTAAGTGATAAAAAAAGTAAACATGAAGTATTTAGATGAGAACAAATTATTTTTTCTTCTATCTTCTCTAAAAATATTTGTATTATCATTTTTTAAAAACTTAATTTTTCCTATTCTTTTTTTTTTATATCACTCTTTTTCTATACCACTCTGCAAACTTTTGTTTATATTTCAATTATTTATATCATATGTATTCTGTTTCTAGGTCTTTAATAATTTCTTGTAATCTAGTTTAAATCTTCTTTATTTATATATTATTCTCTTGTGTAAAAAATGAATTATTCAGGATTTATTTTCCACGTTTCAATACTTTAAAATTTCATTTATTCACTCTTTACTTTCCATTTTTCCTTTTAATTCCAATATTTATTTTCCAATCTTTATTGAATTCTGTCTTCTCTATGTGGTTTCTGCAAAATCAGTTACTTAAAAAACAATTGTTTTTTATTTTATTTTTTTATAGGCATAAGCATATTTCAACTTGAGGTCAAGTCACTTTTATAGGAATATTTCTTTTTGAGGTTAAGCCATTTTTAACCATATAATACCATTCAAATTTAATTCAAGATTAATCTCACTCTTATTCTATGTGGCCTAGTGTGCTGAACAAGATTCGGATTTTCAAGCGACGGATTCTCCCGAACGATTTAAGTTCTGGTATTTTATGCCCAGAAATCAAATTATTTATTTCATTCCTGGGGGATGGAAATTTAAGAGAAAATTTGTAATGTATTTGAAAATAGCAAAATATCTTATAAACGTAGAATAAAATTGAAATTTTTAAATCAAAATAAATGTAAAAAACAATAAAAAAATGCTCATAAACAGAAATATAAATCTTTGATCATAATATACTTACAAAAGTAATTCATTCTCAGTGCCATCTCATATTGCTGACCCACCTGATCACACACATGTTGAAAAGATAAATAATCATCGGCACTAACAAAGGCTTTGAACGTTCCATCATCAGATTTTCAATGAAATGGAAGGCTGAAGAGTTGTGAGTTGGAATAGTTTGAAGCCTGTCCATTAAAGTATAAAGATTGGCTATCTTAATATAAAGATGAGTACTGATTATATATATGTGTGAGGATAGTAATCTAGACCAACTGATGATTGCTGGTTTAGCATGAAATACATATATTGGTGATTATTTATCTTTTCAACATGTGTGTGGTCAGGTGGGTCAGCAATATGAGATGGCACTGAGAGTATCCTGCATATATTACATATATAAATGGAGGTTTAAGCCTGTACAATGTATTAAAAGTAATTCATTAAAAATATTTCGTTGCCTTGGAGAGCCAAGTTTAAGTTTCAGAGCGTCAATAATTTATAAAGCAAAAATTATAACAATTTAAATCCTTACATTTTTTTTTTTTAAATTTAGAATTCTATTTTTTGTTTACAGCGCAATTAGTTTTGAAAAATAGAAAAGAATATTTTTAAAATTCTTTTAAGACAAAATGTCACCATATTTAATTATAGATAGACTAAGCTATTACATGCGAAAGTCCTGGTTTCAGGATTTTTTCAAATGTGTGAAATTTTCGGATTTCTGCAACAAATTCCCCATTCCCTCATTACAATTCGAAAGGGGTGAAATTTTTAATTAAACGTTAATTTGAGTATTTATATTTTTGTATATATAAATATTTTTGTATAGTATAGACATTTATTTTATCGTTAAAAATATAACAATTTAAAATATGGAATATATTTTGCGTGTTTAGTGCAGTGGTAAAGTATCATGCTCTGAAGCACATGGTTCTGGTTTAATTCCAAGTCCGTCACTTCCGGCCCTTGAACTTCTTATAAACTCCCCAGCCATAAAGTCATGCGATTATTTATTTAATTTCTAATATATTTATAACTATACTAGCAAAAACAAAACACAATTCTATTTAAAACAACAACAACAACAACAACTACAACAACAACAATAATAATAATAATAATAATAATAATAATAATAATAATAATAATAATAATAATAATAATAATAATAATAATAATAATAATAATAATAATAATAATAATAATAATAATAATAATAATAATAATAATAATAATAATAATAATAATAATAATAATAATAATAATAATAATAATAATAATAATAATAATAATAATAATAATAATAATAATGGTCTATGGTTTATTGATCAGGAGTTCATAATATGAAGTTTAACTTCTCAGTCCTACAATTCCACTGCTGCATTGATAATCAATAAATTCAAACAATACATTGTAATTATGTCAAAATAATAAAAGATATCAAATTAAAACTATTGAAAAAATGGCTATTCACGTCTAAACACCTAGAAGTTAAGAAATTGTTTGAATATTTTCTTACTGTTTATTGATAATATACCACCAATTAAAAAACAAAAACAAAAACAAAATGGTTATAATAATAAAAATTTATTATATCAATATATGACACTTTCTTTAATAATTTTTAGGCATATGGCTGACAATATTTTATTGAAAGTGATTTCTTTTAGATTTTTTTGATAATGCCCATAAAAGAGGTGATTGTACTCTTACTTCAGATTGTGAACACTCGTGTGGGCAATATATTGTCTCTCAAATCTAGTAGTTATTTATACTTTAAAGAATTTATACCAAGGCAATATCTAAATGTTCAATATTATAATAGAATCTAGGATCCTATAATCAATGCACATTTTAATAATTTCACAAATCCTAAACAGTGAAAACAACTCCAAAGTCAAAGAAAAATTGCTGATAATTATAATAGATTGAACCCAAAAGATAATAAAATAAACTATATTTTTAGTAGATTTTGTAAAGTTTAATGAATCAAGGTCTATAAATAGTAAGACATACAGTAGATTTTTGAGATGCCAATAGTTTGCTATCTTTGATCTTTCTTGAACAAATGCTGAAAGGGTCTTCTTTATTTACCACTAAAACATGATAATCTTAAAATTGCACTGGGATCATATTACTAAATAAAATACCATTACTACATTCTTTACTTATAAAAAGCAAAGCTAAGAGATGTTAAATTTTACATCAATGCATTATTAAGGCATGACATGCCATTATTTCTATCATCTGTTAATCACATGTTGTGGATTTAATAAAATATATGAATTTATTTACTGATAATATTGTTAGACTTCATGTGCAAGTTCCCAAATAAAAGCTACTGTAGGCTTTTGTGAATTAAATATATACAAACTGGAAGTAATATTTAGAATCATTTTCATTTTCCTCATTCTCTGTAATTAGTTTATTTCAATGTTTCAAATGTTGGACAAGTAAAGGTTTATTCAAATTAGTTTTTTATCTGTAACTAACCTCATTATGATTCTGGATTCATATGCTGAAAGTGGACCCAGCTATAGTTAACAAACTAAATTGAACAAACCTTTACTTATCCAATGTTTGAAACTTTGAAATAAACTAATTAAACTTGAAATAATGTAAATTGACTATTCCTAATAATAGTGACAGCTCGTAACTAAAGTTTGTAGGAATGCTGCTTCAGAAACCTTATAGCTTTTGTTTTAATATTGTGTAAACTGAAACAAAAATATAAAAATATATACATAAACTTGATAAAATTCTATCTAGTATGCAGCTTCTTATCTCAAGCATGTGCATATTCAAACACCGTATTACTGCTATTGTGAAGTGGACATTTCCATGTAAAAATTTTCTTATTTTTTTGATGAACTACAGGATGGCTACTAACATTAAGCTTAAGAATTATATAATGTCCAATATAAGAAAAGAAACAAAAATTTCTCATAAGTTGTTGTATTGAATGTTATTGAAAATAGGGTAGGGTCAACACTGCATGACTGACAGTGCTCTTTCTACCTAGCATACACCTTCATGTCTTGGACATGTGCTCATGCACACAATAGCCAAACACTGTGTTGTTGGAATTTTTTATGAACTAGGAAATGGCTACTAACATTAAACTTAAGGATTACAATTATAAGGGATTTAAACTCAAACTTTCAAACTCCCTACATCTATCCAATATATCTTATATAACTGATACATGACCACATTCGTGTGAAAAATATGAATGATTTTTGATATACATATTTCATGTTGAATCAGTACTCATCAGTTGGTCCAGATTATCATCTCTCACACATATATACAATCAGTGATCAGTTTATATTAAGATAGTAAATCTTTAAACTTTAATAGTCAAGCTTCAATTTTCTTTATTCTCCAACTTTTTGGCCATTCATTTCATTGAAAATCTGAGGATGGAACATTCAAAGCCCTTGTAGATGTCAATATTATTGTTATACCCATGGTGATCTTAAATCAGTTTGACCCCTCACATATAGGACTTTAATATGTCCATTTAATTATACAGAGGAGGGATGGACAAAAAACAGGCTGAATATGTAATATTTAAATATACAAATATTGTCTATACTAAATTTAATGTAATTATAAGGAACTTGAATCTTTAAGCTCCCTACATCTATCCAATCTATCTTATACAACTGGTACACAAGACCACATACACGTGAAAAAGATAAATGATATCCAATATATGTATTTTATGATGAACTAGCACTCATCAATTAGTCCAGATCACCACTTTTCACACCCATATACAATCAGTGCTCAGTTTATATTAAGATAGCAAATCTTTAAACTTTAATGGACAAGCTTCAATCTTCTCCAGTCTCCAACTCTTCAGCAATTCATTTTATTGAAAATCTGAGGGATGAAATGTTCAAAGCCCTTGTTGATGCCAATATTATTTTCATACAACATTATTGTTATACAAATATAAAGAAAGAAAGCAGAAAGACTCATTAAGTCATTGTACTGAATGTTATCAAAAATAGTGTCAGGGTCAGAACTGTATGAATGACTGTGCTCTCTCTACCTAGCATATAGCTTCTTATCTTGGATATGTGTTCATGCACACAAGAGCCAAACACTGAGCCATTGAACTGTGAAACACACAGTTCCATACAAGGATTTTTGTAATTTTTTTATGAACTAGAAGATGGCTACTGACATTAACCTTAAGGATTATATAATGTATAAATATAAAAAAAAAAAAATTAAAAAAGACTCATTATATTGAATGTTATGGGGGTGCTGCAGTTCCACAAGCTGACACTGCCTAATAGCTTTAAACAAATCAGATAATCAATTCTCCAGTATTAAATACAAATTAAGGCACAACTCTTCCTACCATAAAAAAACTAGGCAGCCAGGTCTTATAATCCACATGCTGCATGGAGTAAACCAGAAGTGGATAAGTTCTTCCATAATAAAAGCCATATATAATACTTTAAACTTATTTTTGAAAATTCAAAAGCCACAGATCATCAAATGTCCAAACTCTTTTTGGAAACCAAGTACAATGATAAAATAATCTAATATATACATAGGCGTTGTATGCACAGATAGTGAAGCTAGAAAAACGTATATATTTAAAAGCGAAGTTTTAAATTTAAAACTATCAAATTAAAGAGCTTAGCGCTTTCAAGACGCTTTCAAGAGGCTACTTGCTCTCATACTTACAATCCATGTAACATTTCTCAAAATTTAAAGTTTCAAACTATCTATTTTTCTTTATTTACTTTTAAAATATTTAGAAAATAAAATATTCTATTATTGGTACACGCAATACTATTATGGCTTATTAATATAAAAGTTTAGGAAAAATAGCAATGAAAATCAATATCTCTGCACAGAGTAGCTTTCGGAGCTGTATACGGCTTGTGACCCAAAGTTTGTTTACCAATTGGAGTAAACAGTACTATTTGACTGTTTATGAGTCACCTATTATGATGTAGTCCTTAAATATTAAATATTTCAACATTAGAAATAATTATTCTAAGGCAGAGTTGAAATAAATCAAAAAGATGCCTTAAACAGAAATTAATAATTCATTATAGAGTGAAGCAAATCGAACATATGATGTATCGCTAAACGGGAAATAATGTAATAGCTGTAAATAAATCAACTAATCAATTCACTAGTAATAATTTCTTAAAATAATGGTATCACATTAAAAAAATCTAGCTAATCCATTCTTGCATTGATATATGTAATTTATAAAATATACATTAAATCTTGAGGTGTTGAATATAAAATTAGAAAAAAAAATACTATGTACAAGCAATACCGCCCCCCCCCCCCATCCTTATTAGAAATAGCATAAAACAATCTAAAACGCAGGTTCGTTTTTTTTTTCTTTAGACCAAAGTTAATTTCAATAACATATTGAACATTTTTAACATTCACAACAAATAAAACGAAATCACAAATTTAACTAGTATTAAATATAAATATAAATAAGAAATGGTGATCATGTGATGTTTATAAGAAATGGTGATCATGTGATGTTTATAAGAAATGGTGATCATGTGATGTTTATTAAATATAATAGTTGTGTTCGTTTACAGATAAATAAACAATTATTTTTATTATTAAAATATGATCACTTATTGTACAATATTTCTGAATTTGCTTTTATAAAATAATTACTTTTTTCCTTTTTTCAATTATTATTATTATGAAATTTATTTAGATAATAATGCAAAAGAATTTACTATTTTATAGAGCAATTTTTTTTAGAAATAAAAAATATTAAGCTAAAGAAATGGTTAAGTGATAGTGTTGATGATTTGTTATGGTGTAATATGATTAGTCTAAAATGTATGTTTATTTGGTGGATATTATAATAGGTATAATTATAATGATATAGAAATCAATAAAATGATTTTTTTTATAAATATGAATTAAATTACCTTTGTTTGCCTTTATTTTATTTCTTTTATTGTTTTTAACAAATCAATCCCCTTTTTGGTTTTGCCACTCACACTATATATATCTATGTGTGTATTCTTAATCACTTATAATACATTAAATAAATCAGACATTCCATTTTCTAACAAATGCTTACAATATAAATTAAGTCATCATGTTAAAAGAATTAGCCAAGCAGCATTCACAATATGTCTGTTTCATTAAAAAAAAAATCTTTAGTAGTTTTTTTTTTTATAAAAAAAAACCTAGTTTCCCAACATAATGCAAAAACTCATTTCTTTATGAATACCAAATCAAACAATAAGTAGATTTTAAATCATGAAATAATTATAGCACCTTTTTAAAAAATATATTAAGCTCTCAATGTCATCACAAATTAACCTAAGAGTTGAATTAAAATAAGTCAATATTATAATTTATTAAACAGTAATTTATATAAATCAATAACCTTACATATTATAAATAAAAGTTGCACAATATTAAATGCAAGATGATGACACTAATAACTTTAAATAAGATAGTTGAAGATTAATTTAACCATTTAACTGTTAATTACAAAATCTAAGCTAACATCTACATTTTTGTGTCATCTCTCAGTCATTTTTGGTCGATGTTTGTTATTTTATACTTATTTTATAGTAAATTTGTAGCTTAATCTGTATTTAAAATGTTAGTTCTAAAAAAGTCTGCATTTGGTAGTGTTTTTGGCAAAAAAAATGATTTTTCATTGTGGACTATTGTCATATAGTCTAGCCTCTTTTTCCTTATAAGGTATGACAAAGCACTGACTGTCAACTTCAGCCATTGTTCACCAGGCATTTCTAACTGTCAAAGTCAGAAATCAAACCCAAATGTTTTATGCTTTTGTAATAGATTTTGAAGTAAATAAATATATTTCTGTATTTTTTTACATTCATAATTAAGTTTTTACAACACTAAATTTGAATTCGAAAATTTTTAAATTTTGCAAGAAAAATAATCAAGAGAAAGTGAGTGGTGCTTGCCTGCTAGTCAAGACAAGTGAATAACATTGACCACAATTTGCATATCAATGACATTTGGTGATAATTAGCAAAATGCAACTACTTTTTATAAATATTTATGTACTTTATGATTATTTTTTACACTATATTGACCAATAATGTGGCTAGATTTAGATTTCTATTTAAAATATTTAATTTTAGATGAAGAAAAGACAACATAAATGAATAATCAGAATTGGTAACTTCTGAGACATGAGAAATCACTGGCAATTTCACATTATAATTGGTTGAAATATAATTCTTTTGTTTTACAGCAGACGATTTTTTTATATTTTTCTTCAGTTATTAATGTTATTTTAAACTTTTTATTTCATTTATCCAATTTGAATGTAAAATAATTCTATTTATAGAAGCTAAATTAAAACAATTCGATTATTGTACAATAATGTCTGTGAAAAGAAACAGCCTAGATCTGTATTTGACAAATGAAATCACTCAAATTTTTACTCAATCTGGTTAATAAAAAAATTAGATAATTAATCTGAATGAATGAATGAATGCTAGCATGTGAATGGGGAGAGTCATGTAAATATTTTTGAAAATATTATGAATATTACACTCTTTAAACTCATGACTGCACTGCATAAAATCTATCCTACATCTCAACTTAATTATGATTTGTTCCTGTTATATAAAGAAAAGCACACACACACACACCAACAAACCATTATATATATATATTTCCTTTATAGGTCTTTTTTTTTTACATGCGCGCACACACACACACCATCAAACCATTTTATAAATATTTTTTCCTATGTAGTTTGGTTCCTTAAATAAAAATTTGTAAAAAAAATATTTTTGACTTTAAGATGTAGACAACATTTATCTTATTTACTAATTCATTTATAAATTTTATTTGTATTTAGAGCACAGAATAAATTTCTTGTTGTTTTTAAATATAGTCATCCATTATTCAGCCTCAAATTTTCCCTTGTTTTATGTCTTATGTTCACAATATGAAAATAGTTGGCAAGTTAACATAGTGAAGGAAATCTGTAAATAAGAAAAAATATGTGGGTATATTTGTATAAAGGTTTGTAATGATGGTATATTATAAGATGTTATATGTTGGACTATTTACAGCATTTATGAGTGAATGTTGAATGTATAGAAAATTTTAAACTTTATTTAAACTTTCCAAATACAAACAACTTGTTAGTAATAACACACAAATAGACAATACAGGTTAGTAATTACACAATGTTTCGAGTAGTATTATTCTCCACTCTTCTTCAGGTGTTGCTGGCCTATATGCACAGTGACAATATTTCACTTAGAAGTTGAACTCACACCTTTAGATTCTTGAATATTGAATTTAAGGCTGCCTTTGACAGAATAGCCCAATTGGTAGAGCATTTGCCTTAAATTCAATATTCAAGAATCTAAAGGTGCGAGTTCAACTTCTAAGCGAATATTGTCACTGTGCATATAGGCCAGCAACACTTGAAGAAGAGTGGAGAAATACTACTCGAAATGTTGTGTAATTACTAACCTGTATTGTCTATTTGTGTGTTATTACTAACATGTTGTTTGTATTTGGAAAGTTTAAATAAAGTTTAAAATTTTCTATACATTTAACATTCACTCATAAATGATGAAAATAGTCCAACATATCACATCTTATGTGAGTATATGTTTTTGGGAGTATATATTTACTATACTTAATGGTCTCATCATTATAAGAAGATGTAGGATCTACATTATCTCATTCTGATTTATCTCACTTAGTTTTTAAACATTTCATATATGATGTGAAATATATTTATATGCAATTTTTTCATACAAACATACTATTAAGAATAAGTCATAATTTTCCTTATGAATTTGATGATACTAAAACAGATGAAAGAACCCAAGCATGCTACAGTTAATATATATGGTTCTATTATCTTATTACCTAACTGGAGATTTCCAAAGTATTGTCAAGGCAACCTTCTTTTAACACGAAAGGTGGAATCCAACCTTTATTTATGGTTTAATATACTAATATAAACTGTAAATTGTAATATAAAGACTAAAGATTGCAACTGACTACACAGATTGAAATTACTTATTCTGAGTGTCGACTAATAAAGTTAATTATAATATTACAGACTACGGTTATAAATTTCAAATTTCACCCAAAGTATTATTTAAATAATAAGTGTAATAATCCTCAAGGTTGAATGGGTTTTAATCATTAAAAACCAGTGAACATTTAGACAATCCCAATAACAATCAACAATTTCAAACCATTGTCAAGTTAACATTCTTATAATAATAAAGGTTGAATCCGACCTTTATTAATGGTCTAATATATTGATATAGAAACCAAAGAGTGCAACTTGACCACAGAGATTGAAAATATAATTATCCACCATTATCAGATCACTACAGGATGAAGATTCTTTCAAACTTAACTGAATCTCTCTGCTCCATAGACTTTCTTGCTCACATAATATTAAAAAAACTTGATTATATTATCCATTGATCTCACATGTAGTCTACTTCTAGATTTTTTATAATCTCTTGGTATCCAATTTAAAACTTCAACCATCCATCTATTCTCATTTCCCCTAGAAATATTCCCAACTCTGCTCAATTTCCATTTCTTATTCTTTCAATGATATCAGTGGCATCCATTGTTTGTTCTTTCAAAATTTCAGTTACCTTTTATTACTTTCAATATACATATTTCTACTCTCTGTTAGCTATTTTAAAGTCTCTGCATTTCTCTTGTGTTAAATTAAAGATCTAAATCTCATAATGGTAAAACGCATATATTAAAAATCTTCCTTTTCAAGCACAAGGTATATATCCTTTTAGAATTAAATTATTTTTTAATAAAAGCACCTTATCCGAGTTTAATTCTATGATTAATCTCATTCATTATATTTTTATCTGCAGTAATAAACTAATCAGAGAACTAATAGTTATTAACTGCCTCTAATTCATGATTTATAATCTTTACTTTTTGTTGAAAAAGTCCATTGAACATTACATTTTGGTAGTTATTTTTACTCTTGCTTTCTTACTTTATCTGATAACTTTTGCAATATTTCCTGAAACCCTGAGATATATAAAGCTAAAAGAACCCAAACTTTAGTTCAACTTTTCACTGTTGGATTCAACCACTAACTGGAATGACATTACCTGTTCTATTTTGTTTCCTACAGGATTTTTTCAGACTGATGATAATTTAGTATTCAATTCTTATTTATTCTGGATGACAGGTAGATGTCAGGTGTAATCAGAAAATAAATAAAATTCTAAGAATTATTCTCACATAGAGAAATAGTATCTTTCTGTGTTATAAATGATGAAAATATTTTTTTTAATTAGAAAGCTTATTTTTGCAGTAAAAATATATTTCATTTAATAAAATGCTATTTTTGTTAATCAAAAAAATTCTCATTTTTATATGTACTAATGTATTTTAAGCATTAAAACAGTCAATTTGACTGTTAATCTAACTTAAATTGAAAGTTCTAACATGAATTTTTTTTAAAATTTTCTCTTTAATTAGAACTGGAATAAATTTTAAAATTATTCAATTTTTAAAGCTTTCCTATTTATAGCAGTAAAATATAGTGCAGCTTCTGTCATATCAACTTAAATTCATTTTCTTGCAGTTATTTGAAGCATATGTTTCCAATTTTGCATTCATATGATGGTAAAAACAGAAATGAAAACATATTGATTAATTAATTCTAAAAAAAGTCTAAAGATGTCACTGTCTTACAGAGAAGCTAATACAAATAAGCTAAAACTCTGCTGGTTGGTAGTTTTTAATTGTCAAATCTTAAGAGTAATTTTTTTTATTTAATTTCAATACAAAAATCATATATTTTTTATACTTTGTTTATATATTTATTATTGTTTTTGCATAATATTTCTAAATACTTATTTATGATTATATTCAGATTTTATTTGAAAATAGTTGTTCATAAATGTATACAAATCAAGAAAAAAGTAGTAATGTAAAACAGGATATTGTGATTGGCTGAAAAATGAAAATTTCTTCATAACCATTTGAGTTATTATTTTTTGTCATTTTTTAAATAATTACAAGTGTAATTTTTAATTTTAAAACATAATTTTATTATTTATGAATTTTTAGCAATAATTCAATTTAAGTTTTAGATATGGAATTAATTTTATTTCATTCTTAATACAATTTTATCAGCAAATGTGAAATAATTGTTTTGATTACATATTTTAATTTATTACTTTTTTCTATATTTGCAAAATTGAAATATTATTTTTAAAATATTTTTTTAATTGTAAACTTTTATTTCTAATAAATAATTTAAAAATTATAGAAACATAATGCAGAATAAGGATTTAGTCATTAAAATAAGTTGGAAGTATAATTCAAATGGTCACTAGGAGTTATCAAATATGTGATATATAAACTTTAGAAAGAAGGTGAATACAATTACTTGCTTTTAAAATATTAATTCTTATACAAAATAATTTATATATATTTTTTTAGAAATTAAATTCAAACTAAAACATATATATATATATGCTGATACGAAGATTTTCATGGGTTGCATATATAAAAGACATTTTGCGGATTCATCCGTGTTAAAATATTTTTTGCACTCTAACAGAAAAGATAAATTACAAAGTAACTTACATTTCTTAATCCATGTTCTTTCAAATACTCGAAGCTGTTTTAAAATATTTTAACACGGATGAACCCACAAAATAACAATATTTTAACACGGATGAACCCACAAAATATGTCTTTTATATATATATATATAATAAAAATTCATATAACATTAACTAAACTTTACTAAAATTCTTCCACAACCATGGTTTCATCTATTAAAAAATAGACTTTTTCAAGTGAAATTCAACTAAACATGCCACATATATAGCCTCCCAATCATCCACTTTAAAACCCAATTTTTTTTTAATATCAAAGGATGTCTTCATGAGATTAATGGCCACATATTCAAAATATTTTATCATCAAAGTTTCTTTTACTTTTCTTTTCACTTCACTTTTTTTCCATAAAAGATAATTTTTGCATTGTCAACTAATATTTTACGACCTGTATTCACTTCATGAATTTACAAAGCTGAGTTGTTCTATTTATTTTTAACTCTACTCTTACGAACTTTAACTCTTTCATTAAAACTTAATTTATTCTAGTCTACACACATTCTATGTCAACTAAAAGATATCTTATAAACTACTCCAGGAATATATTTGCAATCAATTAATTGTTTTAAACCATTTAGTAATAAATTTAAAATCAGGCCTTTCTTCCAAGCCACTTTCATACTATCCAATAAAAAATATTCATGTAAATCAATTTACTAATCAATGACTTATATAGCTAAGAAATAAACTCTATTCTTATTAACAGATCTATAGATAATTTTATTAAATATAATATTCCTAATAAATTCATGATTATATCCTAACTCAATATAGTCAAAAGCAAATTGACTTCTCTGAATATAATTACTATTTTCAAAATTATTAAGTCTTCTATTTCTATAATAAAAAAATCAATAAAGTCTCTTATGAGTAAAAGGTTGATAATTATCTGCTCTAAGCATTTATTCATTTTTTGCTTTAATGAAATGACTACAAAATAAAACATTATCAACTTTATCAACACTTGAATCTAAAAAATTTAACTTAACATATTCAAATGTACCCCCCAATAGTAAATTTAATATTAGGATCAAAACCATTCAATCCATCAAAAATATCCTTCAATTTTTCCTCCATGTAACAACCAATCAAATAATACTTAACAAATAATTTTAAAGAAACAGAAAAATTATCAATAGCACTATTCTAAACAATCAATGCAGACAGAGTGCATTAAAGGAGAAATAACATAACCAACAACCCAATCCTCTTTAATTTTATAAAAGAAATCATTATGCACAAAACACATAGAATCATCTAACACAATAGCAAATCATGAATAAACTTAATCTTATCTGCAGAAAAATATTCAAATTTTTTTCAAAATATCAAGAAGCTATTAATACTTTTTATCTTATGAACTTATTGATACATGTTTTTAATATCTAAATTACCAAAAGCACAAACTTTTTCTAAAAAAAATCCACTAATTTTATCATATGCTTCAAAAAAAGAAGATTCACAAAATGGACCTAAATTTATATAATTGTTAAAAAACATTCTAAGAAATTTTGAAATACACCTGTAAAATCAAAAATATACCTTAAGAGATAATCTTTATGATATTTCAAACTGAAGAAAACTTATACAATACCAAGAATCTCAAATCTGCTGCCAAATCAATATTTTATGATAAAGATGGATATCCATCTTTATCTACAGCCTAAGATATTTATATAGAAACTAAAGCTTGATGCACAACTGAAAGAATTTGAGATTTTTACTTTATAAAAGTTTAACTAAATCTCTTTAAACAGGCAAATATGGGCTGTTTTGAAAGCAGATTAACAAATAGTCAGTTTTAACTTTCAAACTGTATTGAAACTATGCATTATTTAGTTAATAAGACTGGTTGTGCTTGAGGCAAAATTGGTTTATAAATGAAGTACATGAAGCCATTCCATATTTATAAAGTACCAAGAATATCAATCTGATATCAAGGCAAGCTATTATGGTAAAGGTGGATACTCATCTTTATGTATAGCTAAAGTTTTTATATAGAGACTAAAGATTGATACTTGATGGAAAGGGTGAGATTTTTAATTTATAGAAGTTCAAATAAACCTCATTAAACAGGAAAATATAATTTTTTTAAAAAGTACACTAACAAGTAGACATTTTAGGCTTTTAAACTGTACTGAAACTATGTATTATTTAAATAATATGGCTCATTTGGCTAAAGGCCAGATTAGTTTATAAATGAAAGAAGTCCACATGTATACATTACTAAGAATCTCAATCTATAATATTAGATTTTATCATAATTACAGTACAGTTATTCTATGAAGAAACAGTTAATACCAAATATCCAATGATAAAAATGTGCCAATGTTTAAAAGAATAAAGTGGTAATATTGATATTTAAGAAAGATGAGAAAGAAGATATAAGAAATTAAAGACCCTATCAGTCCTCTATCACTTTTATATAAAATCTTTATCCACATAATTATACTCTCTGCAGTGAATTTTACATTCAAATAAACTAACAGATCCAGCTGGATTTAAAAGTTGTATTAGCATTGTGGATTACATCTAAGTAATGAAAGAAGTTATAGAAAGGAAGAATGAATATGAGTTATTATTATCCTTTAGATGTATGGATTATGAAAAGGTATTTGATTATATAAGCATTTCTATAGTTATTACAGTATTGAATCATCAAAATAGAGATTTGGAATATTGTCATATTCTAAAGAATGTTTATCAAAATGCAACAGCAATGATAATTTCACATGGTGATACTAAGAAGATTAACATTGAGAAGAATATAGAATAAAATGAATCCATATTTTCAAAACTTTTTACTGCAATTTTAAAAAAATTTTTGTGGATTAATGGAAAAGTTAAAAGAGTAAAATAAATGGGCATTATTGTCATCTAGATTTTGCAGAAGATGCAGTCGTGTTTTGACAATAGTGCCCCAGAGCATTTGGAATTGTTGTAAAAGTTATCAGATAAAGTAAGAAATTAGGATTAAAGATAAATGTTGAAAAGTCTAAAGTCATGTTCTATGGATTTTCTCTGAAAAAGAAAATAAAGATTTATAATTATAATTTAAAAATAACTTAATAATTGCAAATAAAGCGTCATATTATTAATACAGATGGAACATAATGGATAAAATAAATCATAGAATTTTTTCCCCCTTTTTTTTCCATGTGTCAAAGCAATGGCCGGGAAGCAAACCCGCAAACCCGGAACAACTGCTTGTAAGGCAGCTGTGCTGACCACTCGGCCACCAACGCTTGACAAATCATAGAATTAAACTTGAATGAAATGCTTCTGATAGAAATAATGTGGTATTAAAAGGAAATATGTCTCTTTCTTGAAAAATAGTTTTTAATAGATGTGTTTTAACCAGTAGCGTCCCTAAGGTCGGTCAACCGGACGTATGTCTGGGGTCCCACACTGAGCTACTTTATTTTAATTAACAATACAGTATATATCTTATGCATTAATAAAATAGACTGAGAGACCGACAATTGATGTAAGTTCCTATTCATAAAGCTAAAGCTTACTTCTGAAAATGAAGCCACCGTTTGAACGTTTTATGAGAATAAATGTTATACATGTTCCTATTTTGTATTAAAAATTAATGAGTTGGTGGCCATGTGGTTAGCATAGCTATCTTCCAAGCAGCTGGCTCTGGTTCGCTTCTGAGTCAATGCTTTGACATATGAAAAAAAAAAATTAATGAGTTTATTTTTTTATTCACTTTTTTATTTACTGGGGCTCCTACTCCATATTTGTGCCTGGGGCTTTAGACCATTCAATGAAATATGATCAGATGTATGTTAAGAGTAACAAGAAGAGATCGCAAATGAAATACATGAGTGTAAGAACAAAAATAGTGATCACTGATGACATTGAAACAATTAAGTGACTGAAATGGAGCTGGGATGGGCTTATTGATAAAAGAGGTGATAACATATGAATAGTTGGAAGTTTTGAATAGATTTCCATAATGTAAAAGACCTAGAAAAAGACTACATGAGAGATGGATAAAATAAGGAAGTTTGCCAATATGTTATGAAGAAGAGAGAAGAGAATTGGAGAAAATAGAACAAACTTGCAGCGTTCTACATTCTCACTGGATCAATAATGATTGAAAATGATATATATATTCATTTTAAGCATTAGCTTTTATTTGAAAGTGACCAGCATTTGTAGGTGATCAAAATTTTTAATTCTTAAATCACCGAATATATTTAAAATTTTTGCTTTGCTTTACAGTCTTTGAAAAAAGTTCATAATGTTTTCTGCTTTTCGTTATTAAAAATTTATGCATGCAGGTTCATACATTGAGTAGCTTTCAAAAAGTTTATCTAAGGTCTCCAGCAAAAACTATCGGACTTCAGAAAAAAAGATTTCTATTATGCATGATTTTATCTAAAACTTAGACATAAAAGTCAGTGAACTCATCCAATCAGTCTGGGCAAGTTGATGTATTGATGACTATCTGCATTTATTTTTTATGCAGGTCGTTCATGTAGTAATAACAGCATCAAAATCTAAAACCTATTGAATAAACAAATTGTTATGTTTTTTTGCTTAATTTATTTAAGACTTAATTAGAAACTAAATGACCTTAAAGTTAATAAAAATTTATATATATATGCAACATTGTACATATAGGGGATTTGAACACAGACTTTCAAGCACCCTTCAACTATCCAACTATCTCATACCACTGATACACATGACTACTCACATGTAGAAAAGATAAATAATCACCAATATACGTATTTCGTACTGAACCAGCACTCATCAATTGGTCCAGGTTATCATCTCCCATATATATATATCATCAGTTGGTCCAGGTTATCATCTCCCATATATATATATCATCAGTGCTCAGTTTATATTAAGATAGAAAATCTTCATACTTTGTTAGACAGGCTTTAATGTACATCAATCTGCAAGTCTTCAACCATCCACATCTTTGAACATCTGAAAATGGAAAGCCCAAATCCTATGCTGATGCTGATATTATTGTTATTCCCATGTTGACATCAAGTCACTCTGACCCCTCATGTATAGGACCATATCCATTTAAATACATAGAAGAGGGAAAGGCAGGATGCAGGCTTAATGTGTAATATTTGAAATACAGGCAGTCTTCATATAGCTGGAGCTTAATTGTAAATACAGGGGATTTGAACACAGACTTTCAGAACCTCTCAACTATCCACACTATCAGTGGTATGAGATAATGTGGATAGTTAAAGGGTGTTTGAAAGTCTGTGTTCAATTTCCTTATAATTACAATTAAGCTCCAGGTATATGAAGAATGCCTGCGTTTCAAAAATTATGCAGGATTCATATTATTTTGCTCAAAATTACAAGTTATTATCTTGAAATTCAGCAATATGATTTTTTAAGTGAATCATTAAGTGAAATTATTGTTGCTTCTTTTAGTTCAATTACAAATGTGAAGCTCGGAAAGTCAGTAGACGAAATGCCTCAATAAGCATATTTATATATATAATTAATTGAAGCAATATCAAATTTTCAGTGGCCCGTCTACCATAGGATATAATAGAAAGAAATTATTTGGCACATTGAAGAGTTAATATCGCTTCAGGTAGTAACATATATATATACAATATTTTTAAAATTTTTAATATATATATATTATATTAAAATAATATAAAAATTGTTGGAAAAATTAATAAACGAGGGTCTATTATATATCATCAGGTAACAACAGCCTTTTTTCAATAAGTTTGACCATTTTAATTCCAAGAAATAAAAATAATAGAAATACATAATAATAACAATAAAATAATAACAACGACAACAATAATAATGATATAATAACAATAATAATAAAAAGAAATAATAATAATAAAAATAAAATTATTTTTGTTTACTTTAAAGAAATAAATACAAGAATGGTCTATAAAATGTATGTATATTAATAACCATTTCCTATAGGCTAAACCATTTAAACAAAACGACCATTTCTTTTCTTTGCACAAGCTATTAATTACTATAGCTGGCACTAAGTGGCACTACTGTGTGGAAAGTGTTACTACTATTAGGCATCTGTTAATTGAAAGAAAATGCCTGAAAACAGCAAGCGTACAAATAATATAGTTGTGGAAGAATAAACATAACAAAGTGATTATGCAGAAAGTGGGTTATTGGTTTTTATGTTGGGCATGGGAAAAGATAAGGGGGATTTAGATATAAAACTTATGGAGTTGACAAAGATTATGTTGTGGAAATAGGATAGAGAAGAATATGGGAAAACTTAGGGTGAGGAAGGGAAAAGGAAGGTAAAGTGGCTAATGGGTTTATTTGGGCATAGTGGCTAAGATATTCTTACTCCATATAAGGAGAAGTCACAGTGCATCACATCACATCACTACTATTTTATGCTTTTAGACTAGTAGTGAAGTGATTGATTGCAGAGGAATAAAACTCGAGGCCACTATTGGTTCGTTATATCACAATCTTCAATCTATTCCATTTTTGTCCTGAAGATATTAAATTTACTTTGTGTAAAATTAATATAGATAAAATAAAATAAATTTGTAAATAAAGATTTTTTTTCAGCCATCTTCATCATTCAGGACAAGATGCTATAGAATCCATGAATGAAATATCACATCTTTGTTGGATAGTATGTGAAAAATTGAATAATAAATCCTAGACATTCTACAAAAACATTTTATGGTAAATTTGAGCATGTTATTTGTCTGAAAAGATAGATCCTGTTTACACTGTAAAGATTATTAGAGACATTCTAAAAAAGTGCCATATCAAATAAATAGAATAATGTACTACTATACGCTATATATGACATATTTATGGTTTACGGATTGGAAAATTATAGTTAAATTCATTATTATTATTATTATTATTATTATTATTATTATTATTATTATTATTATTATTATTATTGTTGTTGTTGTTGTTGTTATTATTGTTGTTATTATTATTATTATTATTATTATTGTTATTATTATTATTATTATTATTATTATTATTATTATTAAGATGTTTATTTATTTTGTTTCTTTTATCTGGAATGACCATACTCTTTTGTGAATTGGTTTTATTGATATATATATATAAAGAGAGATAGAAAAAAAGATAAAGAAAGGCAAAAGTATAAAAATAAGTAGCTTTTAAATGGCCCACTTTAGGGAAAAGACTTCTTCAATAGTACCTGATAAAAGTGATATTAAAACAAGTTTTGAGAATACAATATTCTCCAAAACCTATCTAAAGTTCATTTTTTAAACTGTGGAAATTAGTTGGGCACATTTCCTGGAAAATGTTATGATCTGGTTTACTAGAAAATGTTGATTCAGCATCCAATACATCTTAGAGATTACTTATTTTTTCAGATCTCTTCATGAAAATTTATGTGATGAAATTGGAAAGTTATAAATACATACATGTATCTGTCATCATCATAATATTTGACCATTATCAGTCTACTACAGCATAATGGTCTTTTCAAGTTTAATCTAGTTTCTTTAATTTCTAGCCTCTCTTCTACACACCACACTAGCTAACTTTTATTTCATCCATCCACCTCACATATGGTCTCATTTTAGGTCTTTTAAGTTTCTTGAGATCCAATTTAAGATTTTAACTACCCTTATTTTATCATCTCTTCTAGAATATGATCATTCCAGCTCCACTTCAGTCCTTAATTCTTTCAGTGATGTCAGTAATACCTGTTTGTTCTTTCACCCATGTATTTCAATTTTGATCTTTTCTTGTTACTCCTAACATACATCTCTCCATACTTTGTAGTCTGAAGTCTGGGTATTGCTCTTCTATTACATGTCCAAAATCCATCTATTAAAAACTTTTTTTTTTCAAACATGTAGGTATATTTCCTTTTAATATTGTTGTTTCTATTCTACCAAAAGCACCCTGTCCTAGTTTAATTGTATGATCTTCTAATTCATTATTATCAATCTTTCTTTTCTTTTTTTGAGAAAATTCATTGAACATTACATTAGTGTTGTTAACATTTACTTTCAGTCCTACTTTCTTACTTTCATCAGATAACTCTTGCAATATTTTCTGAAGGTCTGAAGCATTATTTGCAAAAAAACAATTACATCATTTTCAATATTTAAATAACTTAAATAATCTCCATTTATTTTTAATTCCTTAGTTTCTCATTTTAATCCACAAAATAAAAGTGTATTCAAATATTTAGGATAAGTGAAAACTTTAAAATTTAAACTTAATGTTATAAAGCAGCACGTTACACTATAGCTATTTTATTTATATTAGAATATGATAATGGCAATTATCATATGCAGCACAGATAATAATAATTATTGTAAAAGACCCAGAAAGAAACCACATGTGAGATGGATGGATGAAATAAGAAAGAGTGCAGGAGTGATGTGGAGAAGAGAAGCTAAAGATCGGAAAAGATGGACTGAACTTGGAGAGACCTTCAATCTGCAGTGGATTGATAATGGTTGATGATGATGAATATAAAGAAATTTATTATATTAAAGTGGGGACAGACATAAAAAAGACAAATGTATACATGACACCAAAACCTTGCCTATATCCACAACATAAACATTCCAATTATTAACCTGTCTTACCGATCCTTCGGCGAATCACTGCTTGATGAAAATACAATGACATTGAACATGTGTATCTCTTATTATGCCATGCAGAAGTTTTATAATTACTAGTAAGTTTTGGTTGGTTTGCTTGTAAACTGATGAAAGTATTATAGCATCATACACTCACTATTTACAATTAGGCAAACACTATAGATAAACAAGTTAATCTTAATATAACTACATGTATATAAGCAAATAAATGTTTAAAAAAAACCTCATTTTCTTTTTTTTAAATTGATTTAGATAGTTATCTTCGGCTTACAAGATGAGATTATAAATTATTTAAAGTAATAATACAATCATATATATATATAAACTGCTGTAGTTTTGTTTATAAAAAAAAAAGCCTTGTGTTTTCATTTTAAATTAGAAGTATAATTAGTTTAGCTGTAGTAAGCTTTGAATTTTTTGTTAGGGAAAAGTTGTGTTTTTGGAAAAGATATTTTTTTTATCTTCGTTTTTATTACTACTTTATTACATAGTATTCAATCACTATTTTTAAACGAAAAGTTTCAATTATATCCTATAGTAATTTTATCTGTATATATAAAATAACATTAGCAAAAAATTTAAATATTTTTTAATATATTTTAAAATTGTTTAAAAAAAATATTTTTAACAACCTGTAATTTATTATACAACCTAACACGTTCTTATTGAGTTTACAAATAAAAATCACTATTTTTATTTCTAATTACTACTACAATTATTAAAATTTATGCAGGATTCGAACTCAGATTTTCACATGACTCACTATTCTCTGTGCCATCTAATATTGCTGACCCACTGATCACACACATGTTGAAAAGATAACACTAACAAGGGCTTTGAACGTTCCACCATCAGATTTTCAATGAAATGGAAGGCTGAAGAGTTGTGAGTTGGAATAGTTTGAAGCCTGTCCATTAAAGTATAAAGATTGGCTATCTTAATATAAAGCTGAGCACTGATTATATATATGTGTGAGGATAGTAATCTAGACCAACTGATGATTGCTGGTTTAGCATGAAATACCTGTATTGATGATTATTTATCTTTTCAACATGTGTGTGTGATCAGGTGGGTCAGCAATATGAGATGGCACAGAGAGTAGTGGGTCGTGTGAAAGTCTAAGTTCGAATCCCGCATATATTACATATATAAATGCAGGTTTAAGCCTGTACAATGTATTAATTATTAAAATTTTAAATTATTTAATTCTAAGGCCATTTTAAACTCGTCATTAATGAGAGATTTACAAGATCTGAAACGCCTTAGGGGGTGGAATTTTTTTCATTTAATTATTAAACTTCTCTTCTACCCTGCCACATTTAATGTGTGGTTGAGTGTTAAACTCTGGAGTGTAATACCATAGGGGGAGAGGGGGCAGTTCTGTTACTTCCCCCATTTGAACGTCTTACAAATTTTTGAGCAATAAAACTTTTTTGATTGTAGTTTTATCTCTCCTCTTATGTTAAAATCTATACTGTTTCATTTTCCATTCTATGATAAACCTTCACATAACGTTTTAAACTGTTTGTTTTCTTATAGTCTTTTTTGTTTTAGTTTATGACTTTTAAGTCTTATTACAAATATTTTTATTAGACATGGTGATATAGACAAATGTAAGCAATAATTAATCCAAGTCGTATCAATAACTTAATATTATAAAAGATATTATTTACACATGGGGAAGAAAAATAGGAATAACTCCATGTATCTGTGTTTAGTTAAAAAAATCAGATATATTAATCTTTAATAGAGATTAAAAATTTATATCCAGGCTAGAGATAATCACTCGTTTAATAAATGATTAGTGATAATTATTACTGTAATTATCTAGAGTGGATAATGACAGAGTTGTGGATGGATTAAGTTTGACGCTTGTAAATCAAAATGTAACAATTTTTCTACTGATAAATACTTTACACTATGATAAAAATATAAATGAGAGATGGTGACCTGGGCTAACTAATGAGTTCTGATTTGGCATAAAATCCATCTTGGGGGGCATTTGTCTTTTTATTCACGTGCTTTTAAATTAATGTGTGGAAGTCATTTAATACATTTATAAAAGATATCATGTATGGAAAAGAGAAATATGAATAACTCCGTGTGTGTGTTTAATTAAAAAAATCAGATATATTAATCTTTAACTGAGATTTAAAGTTTATATCTAGAGATAATTTCTAGGTTTTTTTTCCCCATATGTCACAGCATCTGCCGGGAGGCGAGCGCGCAACAACCATCTGCAACTAACTGCTTGCTTGCAAGGCGGCTAAGCTGACCTCTCGGCTAACAACGCTTGACGAGATAATCTCTAGTTTAACAAATGATTAGTGATAATCATTATGTGTTTATATCAAATGGATAGTATCAAAGTTGTGGGTGGAGTAAGTTTGAAACGTGTAAATCAAAATAATAACAATTTATTTAAAAAGATTGGAGAAATATGATGGTATTTCATTTGTGATTATATGTTTGACTATTTTTATTATCTAGAATGTGAAGTCCTCCTAATTTCTCCGTTTTTTATTAAGAGCAAGGTTGATGAATGGTTTCCAAAGATTATGAATTATTGCAGTAAGGTGACAAGGATTATCTGATAAACCATGTTAATAATTTTACAAGTAGACATGATTGCCAGAGGTAAACAATATTTTATAATACTTAAAAATAATGTGATGTAATTTTTCAAGGCATGCAATAAACAATAATTCAATAGTATTTTTAATAATATTAATAATAAAAGTAACGTGAGTTTTTATAACTGACATATTATAACTTTAAAAAAACAAAAACAAAACTGGATACACATGAAGTAGTCAAAGTTTTTTTAGACCTATATTTATCACAAATCAAGTTTATTTTGTTCTTATTGTTAATTACATTTAAAATATGAAAATATAATTATCATTTCTATAGTTATATCAAATCTTATTTGTTCTGATAAGTTATTTCTTAAATTGTTGAGTGATTAAAATATTTTACACAATAAAAGAATAATGGTAAATCTATTCATTGAACAAATAAGTCAAAATCTGTCATTATGATAAATCACAAGATAAATCCTAAAGAATACTTAAAATAAATTTGCAAATAATATCAAATTTCTTATATTAATATCGATATATTTGTCAAATAAGACATATTTTTATTGGACTGCAAGTTTGTTATGTAGTAATAAATCAAGTATTGATACTAGAAAAAAAAAATTGATTAAAGTAGCCATTTATTTTATCGGACAAGTATATTTTCTGAATGTAAGAAAGAAGAGTTATTTGCAATTTTATTTAAATAGTGCTTTAGAAATTTAACTTGTGATTTACCATATTAACAATCTTCAGACTTGGCTGTTTGGTAAATAGTTTCTATTATCAATATTACATATTTGATAAGACGATTAATTTATGACAAGAATTCCTCAACATTTTTGACCCCTTACCCACTTGGCATTTAGTAAATTATCTGATATCCCCTATTCATTGTAAACAGTTGGAGAATATATCATGCAGTGCATAATGCACATGTATAGGAGAGGAGCCTCAAGGAGGGGCTGATTTGACAATTTCATTAGTTATCATGAATCTTAATCAGGCATTTTGAGCTATAAAACCCTGCAGTAAGAAAAAAATCTATGCCATCTCATTGTATCTGTATCCAAAAGAAACCTGAAGTGTTGGTGATATGACTTACAGACAATACCAATATGGAAATGTCCAGGAATATTGATAACATAAGTATTTTGGGAATATTAATAACATAATATATTTATTTACCAGCTATTCACTGTGCCATTTGGATAAGCTTTCCTTACACTCTGGGGGTATGGATACCCCAACTGGTAAGCCCTGATCTATGGGATTGTTAAAGTTGTTCAAAATAGTGATATGTAGGAATGTGAATAAAATATAGACAAAATAATCTAAAGTTTTCCTATCCCACCATATTTGATGATGTTTATCACTTAAGTTAATACTAACTGCAGTGTCAAAAAAGACATCTAGGAAATCTTGGAAGATATCTATGCCATAATGTTGTGTTTCTTTTATTTATTCTTTTAAATATAGATACTGGAATGTCAAACTTTGCATGTTCTAAAAACTGAACAACTTGAATACCATAGGTAGATAGTCATCATTGTTTAATGTTGATATAAATGCTCTTAATGAAACTCATTATGCAGAGATGAACAATTAGTTGAGGAAATAGATGAAGGTAAGAATTTCTATTAAGATTTTAAAAAATAAAGCTTGCTATTCCTTCTTGGATAGTGCTCTTACAATATACCAGTAGCATTCATAGTTTTGTGGAAACTAGAAACCACTAGAAGTAATGACATCCATTCTGTGAATTTGATACATTTATTCTTATTAAATTGTTGCATTCATTCTCAGAACAATGACAATTAACAGAGTGCTTTACTCAATTTATAACAGTTTCGACTAGCTACCCGTATTCCTCAGATATTTGAAATATCTTTCACTTTCCTCATCGCAAATTAGAAATCAGGTGAAATATATTTTAAATATCTGAAGAAGATTGCTAACAGTCAAAACTGTAGTCATGTAATTAGAAAAAAAATATTGATTTAGATTAAATTACAGGAACAAACTTTCCATACAGTAGCACTACTCAGTGCAAGTCAGAGTAATCAATGGATGTAAGAAGGTTTGTGCATAAAATCCCTATCTAGTGCCTACTCATCCAATATCCCTAGACTAGTCTCTAGTTTGTGACTTTCATCAGTTATGAGCCTTGAATTTTATAGCACTGTACCTAGATCTTAGGATCTAATGCAACTCTCCAGCAACCACCTTTTACCATTTTAATTAACTATAAATCTATGATCCCAAAATGAAAACAGATAATGTGTAATCATAGGAAATTATGATCACGTGATGTTTAGTGATTTAGACCAAATGAATGGAACTTTTAAGTTCTCAATTTTATATTTGGATGGCCAAACGTTACCTGACTTCCAATGCAAATTGCCATACAATTATTGAACTTAACCTTATTTTATTTCCAAATAATTTGCTGCCTCTTACTAATCTTTGCAAAAACGTAAAAATATTCCGAAGCAGTTGTAGTTGTGAAAATTCTAAATATATATTCTTTCATATTTCAATTAAAACATGAATATATATTTTTTCTTTTAGAATACAACGAAAAATAAATCTAAAGCTTTTATTTGTAAATTAACATATCCATAAAAGCAAAAAAGAGCTTGTTAAAAATATTTTTAAAACAGATGGTAATGCTTTTAAATTGGCAAGTATTCTAAAATGTATATATGTAAACTAAAAAAACGTTAGAAACAAAAATTAAAGCGATTTTAAATATTAAATAATCACAATGAAATAAAAAGAAGTGATACTAGTTCTATACATATATTATGTAAATTTTATTTTTATATATTATGTATAATAGTTTGATACACACACACATATATATATATAACCATTAAAAAACAGTCAACACTTAGATAATCCCAATATAAATAACAATCAACAATCTCAAACTGTTGTCAAGGCAACCTCTTTTAACAATAGAGGTGTGTGGTATGTGTAGGGGAATATATATATATTAAGATACAAAAAACATGTTGATTAATAAAATTTTCTATAATCTGTAAAGATGACAAAAATAAAAAGCACAAACTGTCTAGCATTATGTTGGAAGATTTTTTTTTTTTTTTTACAAATAACAAAGCAAAATAGATCTAAGTTTAAGGCGACTTTTAAAAACAAAAGTTATAATAATTGTATATTTTATTTCAAAATGCAGACAATTTTTTTGAAAACAAACAAACAAATAACAACATGCAACTAATTCAAAAATATTTTTAAGGTTTTATTGCTAAATAACGTAGCTATAAGAGAAAATTCAGAAACTTTACGATGTGCTATTATTAGTTAACTAAGGAAGGACTGGTAACTTTAAATATCGGCTGACAGGTAATTTTTGTATAAGAAATTAAAGGTTTATTACATAAAATATCCTAAATGAATAATATGTAAATAAAATTAATTAAGTAAAATTAAAGTGTTTTCCTGAAGGTTTGTGATGATGATGTTTTAGTTGTCTTTATTTCCATTATCTAATATTATATTGAATGTGTTTAGAAAAATTTAACTTTATTTAAATTTTCCAATTACCTTCAACTGTTAGTAATAGTGCACAGGTTAATATTGGTGCAACATTTCAGGGGTATTATTCTCTTCTCCTCTTCAGGTGTTTTGACCTGAATAGTGACAGTACTAGCATGGAAATTGAACTTAAACCCTTAGATTCTGGAGTAATAATTTTTTAAGGTAACACTCTATCAACATTGACAGGATAGCTTATGTTATTTTAAAAATTCTATACTCAAGAATTTAAGGTTCCAAATTCAATTACCATGCTAGTACTCTCACTGATCACATTAGAAACACCTGAAGAAGATAGGAGAATAATACCTCTCAAAAGGTTGCACATATACTAACATGTGTGCTATTACTAACAGTTGAATGTAATTGGAATATTTAAATAAGTTTTTCTAAAGACATTCAGTACTTAATATTAGGTGATGGAAATAGTCCAATTTATAAATAAAGCAAAATTAAAAATAAGTTTATAAGGGGACATGTTCAATATATAAAGATAAAATTGGTTTAAATAACATTTTTGTAAGATTTCACAAAAATCTGGATTATTTAAAACTAAGGTCACTGGCCATGATCACTCTAGTAATATAGTTCTAGTTAACTTGCAAATTCAACAGATTAAGTAACTAACAAAACATTTGTGAATTTATTTGATATATTTTATCTTTTTATTTCATGAAGCATATATAGTGTGTACACACATCTATAAATACTATGCTATTTGCATAGGCGTGTATTAAAACATATTTATTGAAGGGTTATTGTGAATTTAATGTCCATGTCAAGATTTGGAATCCAATGCTGCGATGTAGGAGGACTACAGTATTTTTAAAGAAGTCATGCAAATTATTAACTAACAACATCACAAATCTGCATTTAAAAGTGATTGAAACATAGAAGAATATGTTAAAATCTTGAAGAATGTTAATAAAAGGACCAATCAGTAAGAGTTTTAATTATGTATTTGAATTTTAGACAATGAATTAGTATTTATCTGTGTAACCATTTTGTTCTGATATAGATTTTGGGTAACTTTAATATTATTGCTAAATTCTTAAGAATATTTATCCAAATGCAGTATCAATGTAGGTTCAGGATAGTACTATATTTAAAGATTTTGTGCATATGAACAGTATGTTTATTATCTACAGTCTATCCCAGTAGAAAGATGATTGATGACTAGTTCTTTTTTCAATCTAACTGGATGCCCATTTCTGAATCGATGTATATCCTATAGAGGTTTTAGGGAGTTATAGTGTGGATCATGAGTTATAATATGCAATATGACAATGGGTTTCATACTTTAAAACAGAAGAAACATTTATGGGATGTTATTCACAAACAAGGCCTATGATGGAGCCTCAATGTAACAGGCTTGTAAATATAAAATTTTAATTTTTTTAATATTTTAATTTTTTGAAAAAAAAATGATAATTTTTATTAATTTTAGTTTGTAGTTGGTATATGTTTCTATAAACTATACATTTATTTATGCTCATATAGAATTTATATCTACCATAATTTTCTAAAGTTCTAATCCACTTATTTTATAAAAATATTAAAAATAATGATTTTCAAAAAGTTTAATAATTTATTATTTATTATTAAGTGTACATGATATGTTTGTGTTTACAAGTAATGAGTTACAAAACTAAAAATCAAATGTATAGAAAGATTGCATATGTAGGCAAATGATCAAATTCTGATTCTTGTTTATGCCTTTATACTCATGCTTTGGAGAGTCATTCTGGTTTTGCTATATGTTTCATTACATTATTTTTAAGTCTATAGCTAACAAATGGACTATATGCAAATAAATTATATCTATGTGATACAATAAATATAATAAGATAGCATTACTTGTGTGCATAAAGAATATAAATATAACTGGTGTGCATAAAGAATATAAACATTACTGATGTACACAAAAAAATATAAAATGAAGAGATGAAACTCATTTTATCAGTGATATAGACAGTAGCCTACAATTTCTAGTTTTAAATAGACAACTTCCAATTGCTGTGATGATTTCTTTTTTATCTTTTATTAGGATGAATCTTTTTCTTTATAGATGCCTTTGACATTTGGAACTTTTGGGGTACAAGATAAAAATGAAGAATTCATATGCAACTTATTTTGGAAATTCTGAAGCTATGGATTATCTGAGGTATAGCCTACAATTTCTAGTTTTAAATAGACAACTTCCAATTGCTGTGATGATTTCTTTTTTATCTTTTATTAGGATGAATCTTTTTCTTTATAGACGCCTTTGACATTTGGAACTTTTGGGGTACAAGATAAAAATGAAGAATTCATATGCAACTTATTTTGGAAATTCTGAAGCTATGGATTATCTGAGGTAAGACATATTATACATGTTTTGAAAAATAATTTTGTGAGGAATACAAAGAAAGTATAACTGAAGATGTAATTTAAAGTTAGTTCATAATGAATTAAAAATTATGAACAAACAATAGAGTAATAATTATTTCAAATGTTGAAATTTCTTTGTTTTCTTATTTTTTAAATGGTTATCATTATTTGTCTTAGACTTATTGTTTTCCTTAGTTTCCCTAGTTTCTATTAATGTAATTTTTTTGCTCTAACATAATTAAAACTGAAGTTATTGTGAAAATTGTATCTCAGATCAATATTTTAAAAAATTCAATATGGTGTTTTGGACTGAAGTAGTTAAAGAGCATCTATCTGTTCTCAAGTTATATTTTTGTTTCCTTTATTTGAGTTGCTTAATAATAGCTTCACACTAAAATCTGAAATGATTGATCTTAATTTAGTTTTTCTAATGGTATAATTTGTAAATGATTTTAGCTTATCTTGAAGCTGTAACTTGAATAAGTCTTAAAACTGTGATGTAATCAGTTTTATTAATAATACATCATCTATGTAGGGGGGAATCCTCTGTCCAGAGACAATTAAAATGCATGGAACCATAGATTATCTGTGCATAATCTGTCTTCAAACTAGATAGGGCAGTTAAATCAAATAACATGTTAATATGATAAATTTAATCTTAGAGCTGTCAATTGTGTCATTGTTTATGTTGTGATGATGTATATACACAAATAAATTATAGGGTATACCCTATATATTACATATATAGACATAGATATATAATAAGCTTGTGTGCTTCAGTTATAAATAAATTGTAATTTTTTATTATTTTTAGCATTTGTCATTTATTGCAACCAATAAATTAATTAAAATATAATAAAGTCAAGTGTTGTTAGCCAAGAGGTCAGCGCAGCTGCCTTGCAAGCAAGCAGTTGGTCGCAGATGGTTGTTGTGGATTCACCTCCCTGCCAATGCTATGACATATGGAAAAGAAAAAAAAATACAATAAGTGTCTCTTGAATCTAGCTGAGTTTAGCTGGCTATAAAAAAAAATGGCTTTGGTAACATCAGAATGCGGAGCTCACATGCAAATTACCCTTGGGTGATTTTTATGTGAGTTATACATTTTTGACCGTTACATTATATATAGAGAAAGAATGGGGTGGCTTTCCAAGTCGAAAGTGCCTTCTGCTACTTTATTAAAAATAAATAAATATGTATTTATTTTTGTTTTAGTATTAAAATAAACAAAGGTTTTACTTTCAAATGCCTTTATTTGTGCCTCAAGACGATTCAAGAGGCATAAGTTTTACAATGCAATCAACAAGAATCATTATAAAGAAATTTAGGGAGTGTTGGTGCGTGTCAAACACATCTGCACCCATACACTTGATTCAATGCATATGATTTTGAACATTCAAGTATAAATGTATGGATAGGTGAGTGGGATATTAATAGTTCCAGAAATGCAGTGACACAAAATTCACCTGTCCTTCCAGACTTACATACATAAACCCAACTTCTTATGCTGAAATTATTGTTCACAAAACTGTCCAATTATACATGTCCATTTCTCTATTAGTTATTTAGAGACAAAAATGTTGTTATATTAACAGCAATGTTACACTTTCAGAACACTTCTATTCGTGTCTCATTATTATTTGGAGCCATAGCTTGAAAGAAACAAGGCAACCGCTTCAGGAATATTGCCCTTGGATTGTCTAATTGTACAAGTCTATTTCACCATTTGAGCATTCCCAGTACTGTTATAAATGAGAAGGTGTTTGAATTGTCCAATTGTACAAGTCTATTTCACCATTAAAGCACTCCCAGTTCTGTTAAAAATGGCTTTATAGGTATATATGCTTATTTCTTGGTTTGCATGGCATACCACTTGTAGAGCAGTCACTTTCCCTTCTATCTATTCCTAATCTTTTATTAATTTGTTCAGGCTTAACTACCTTCATTTTCTAGGATTTATCATCGTGATATGTTAGTGCTCTTTGGGCTGTTATAATTTCTAATTACTAATTTATCGATTTATTTATTATGTAAGGTAAGCACTACACTAGGCAAGGCATGACCCTAGTTTGATCTGGTTCCAAGTCTGATCAGTTAGCCATGGCTGGCATGTCCTCTTGTCATGGTCCTTGGCATCATTTAACAATTTGAAGTATAATACCTCAATATTGTAATCAATACCCTTTTCAAAAGTTACCTTATTTTGTGCCAACCAGATGACAAAGTTAACATAAGTTGCCAATCTAACACTGCCAAAGGAGCCCTTTTTAAAAAGCTTTCACCATATCCATCCAGGCCCAGTCTTTATCTGTGGTCTTTTGCAATGTCAGGTAGCATAGTTTATTCCAGGTCTCACATTCCTGAAGAATGTGGGAAATTGTTTCATCGGTTTTCTTGCACAGAGGGCATATCGGATCCATTTTATACCTCTGCTTGTGGTGGAGGAATGTAGCCGTTGGCAGGGCCTCAAGGTTAACTTTAATTATAAAGTCTACTAATTTTGCCTCCAGCTTCCAGAACTTTGTTAACCCTGCAAGCCGCTTGATCCCTAGCTGAAGTCTGGTCTTAGTGATGGAACTGCTACCATTGATTAGAGCATGGGTGTCCCAATAGGAAAGCTTGCCATTGAAAAGGAAATTGGACATTGTTACATTTTTAGTCATGAGTGTGACCTGTTGCTGTAACCAAATGTTACCCTTTCTTGGGGGGGGGGGGCGGTCAGTGGGTTCAACCTCATTTATTGGTAGGGGGCTTTCCATTTTTGGATTATCCTGAAATAGTTTGGTTAAAATATTGTGGGCTTTCTGGATTAAGAAGGTGTTGATTGAATGGAGTCCGAGTCCATTTTGTGATTTAGGCCTTTGAAGGGAGCTGAGGCCAATTACTGCTGTTCTCATGCCCCAGCAAAGCCTCCTACATTGAGTCTCCACCTTTTTTATAAAGGTCTTAATAGGGGAAAAACCGGCCAGAAAATAAGTGATTTTGGGTAGCACAGCTGCATTTAATAGTGCGACCTTCCCCAACAAGGAGAGTGGGACCTTGGTTAGGGATGTCACTGTGTTCTTAACCTTTTTGAGAATATTTTCCTCCAGCTCCCTTCTCATGACACTAGGAGGGGAGGCCAGGCTAAAGCTGAGAAACTTCTGGGGGGGTGCTCGGAATCTCCCCTGGATCTGTTTTCCAGTTCTGATCGACCACATGGCCGATTTCGCCTCATTAACTCTTAGACCTGATTCGGAACCAAATTGATCCAAAAGCATACAATACTTTGTTTTAGTAAAAGTCTAATTTACTTAAATATCAATAATATATATATATATATTAAATAACAATAACAAAAAATGATAATAAACTAAAAACATTTTGAATTAAGTATAGGCCAACTTAGAAAAAAAACGTAAATGATGGTAACAATAACAATAAAAAAATGTTTATATAAAAGCTTTTAAATTAGAATCCATTAAAATATTAAAAAAGAAACTAATCATTATTGATTGTTTTTTAATTATATTGTTCGATTTTAAAAAGCAATTCGAAATTTTAAAAATAACTGAATCGTTTTTGTATATATTTAGGTATTAGATAAAACAATCAAAATCTACTATTTACAAAGTTGAAAAAAAATATACTTGATTAACAGGGATTGATATAGGCTTGATGGCAACTAGTATATTTTTTGCGTGCGTGTATTTCATATGTGAAAACTGAAGTTTTTACTAGCAAAAGAGTAAACGTGTTTTGAATATATCCTATTATAGGCTTGTTATTTAGTATAAAAGCTATCTGGAATTCACGTGATCTTCATTTGAGTAATAAATGTGGATTAGTAATTGTTAAATATCTTGATAATACAAAGTAAGATATAGTTTAGCAGTCACATGATTTAAATTGCTTGCTATTTTAATTAATATAAATTTCAACTTTCAGACTAAAAGCATAGGAGGTAGGAATGGTAATGGAAGATTGATTCGATAATTTTTGTTGTTGATTGATACGCTTTATAAAATCTTTCTTTCAGGATAGATTTGCGATTTGGTTGAAAGCAATTAAATAAATTCGGACTTTTATTGATAGTCTGTTGTTGGAGATAATACGTCTTACACTTAGATAAGATTTTCATGCTAGCAGAATTATATTATGGCAAAGATTCAAGACATATAAAGTAATCATTGAGTTACATAACAGTTTGATGACATTAATACATTCTTTTTTTGGGAACATTTATCGACAATTAAATAAACACAATTAAGAAACTTCATAAGTCACAGAAGCGGTTCCATTGAAATCGTGAACCTAAAAGAAACGAATTCTTAGGTTTTGGTAAAATATTTCCGATTTCTTATTGGTAGTAATCCATAGATCTTAAGCTGCAAAGTATGTCAATCTATCAGTAGCCCAAACTACTCAAGTAAGTTACCTTTATTCATGGCATGTTTATGTTAAATTGGTAAAATATTAAAATTCGTTAAAACGTTTACAAACTTGCTTTTAAAGATAAAGTTTATTTACACTCTAAGAAAATACAGAATGTTATTCCATATTCTAGGTCTCATTGGACAACTTATTCATCAATATTGAAAAAAAGAAAAGCAAAACAAATATATAAAGCTTTTTTTAAGCAAATGAAATTATGAATAAAATCATAACAATTAATTTATTTTATCACGAATCGGAAAATTGATAGTATTTTACTAAATTTCAAGGATTCACTTCTATTTGAGACTCTTGGTGTCTTAAATTTCTTGTGGGATTTATTAAGACTTTTACCTAAGCATGAACAATCATTGCATTAGTGCTAGAGTGGACAATCACATTAATACAGGCAAATGTCTGCATCATCACTTTTTTACATGCTGATCACAATAAAGAATGTGGCAACGCTAAAATCTTACCCAGATAAGATTGGAGAAGATATCACATTCTAAAAATAAAGATTAGCATTAATAAATACAATGAAATAGCAAAGCTTCATTATTTAAATATTTTATGTAAAGCATGCCAATTGAAAACCAAATTCTTTTGTTACTAAATCACTTTTATTATCCAGATAACGACAAGGGAAATCCAACTAAATAGTTAATGCTATCTATCTATCTATCTATCTATCTATCTATCTATCTATCTATCTATCTATCTATCTATCTATCTATCTATCTATCTATCTATCTATCTATCTATCTATCTATCTATCTATCTATCTATCTATCTATCTATCTATCTATCTATCTATCTATCTATCTATCTATCTATCTATCTATCTATCTATCTATCTATCTATCTATCTATCTATCTATCTATCTATCTATCTATCTATCTATCTATCTATCTATCTATCTATCTATCTATCTATCTATCTATCTATCTATCTATCTATCTATCTATCTATCTATCTATCTATCTATCTATCTATCTATCTATCTATCTATCTATCTATCTATCTATCTATCTATCTACCTACCTACCTACCTACCTACCTACCTACCTACCTACCTACCTACCTACCTATCTATCTACCTACCTACCTACCTACCTACCTATTTAACTGTCTGTCTATCTACAACCTATCTATGTGGAATAGAATAATTAATTAGACTTAATTAATATGTAATTATTTTCAAAGCTATTCTAATTAATTAATATGTAATTATTTTCAAAGCTAAATGAAACTGTCTTATTGCCTTTGTTAATGGCAATTTGTAAGTTCATATTAAAATGAAAATTGCATTAGCAGGATTCACTATCAAATTCCCAGAGATGCTATTGCACATTTAGTCTTAAGTAATATCCATGAAATAGAATTTTGAAGCAATTAAATTCTTACAGTAAGTTTTTGTGATGAATTGGAAATTCACATGGATATTAAAATAAATATTTCCAGATTTTTCCTTTAGAATACTATTCAAGGCCAAACTGAATCAGACTGTAAAACATCTCTGTAAATATGACATTGAATCTTTCAAACATCGTTGTTTATACATGAACTCAAGTAGTAGATTGAAATGTAAATTTTTGTGATGCTTAATATTATATATATATATATTGTAACGAGCACAGACGTTCGTTACATTGTTTTTTTTTTTATTTATTAAACATGAAAGTAAATTAAAAAGTTCGCGTTTAAAAATTTTCTTTAAGAATTAAAAATTGAAATTAAATATCATCTTAAACTCGTATATATTAAATTGCACAGATAAAAAAAAAAATTATTAAAATAAAACTGTATTAAAAATAGAAAAGGTATTTTAAAAAACAAAAACTTAAAAAGATTTAGAGATAAAAATATATCTTTGATTTGGAAAACAGGTTAATTAATCAGAAATGGAAATGATAAATTTAATTAGTCAAATGTAAACCAGCCTTGGGCATCTAAATGTAAAAACATCGGTCAGATAGGAAAACAATAGAAACAAATAGCCAATGAAAGAAATCCATCGGGAAATCAGACCTCAGCGAAAGGATCATCACATCGAGGACATAATGCCAAGTCAATCCTTCGAATACGTATAAAAAGAAAATTTGGAAATTATTAATTAGTGATCATGATTATTACGATGTGACAGATAGGTGTTAGTGCGGAGGTGTGGGAGAAGGAATTGAAGAGACGCACGATTCAATCCCTTCAGTTCTGCTAAGAAAGAAAGAGAAATGAACTATCGTTTTCTACATTGAGGACTAGTTAAAGCAAAAATCTCCGGATGGATAAATAAATCGGCCTTCAGAATATTAACCTCTTTAGGATGGCGTGGGAATTTACGTTCATGGCAAGCAACGGATAAAGTTGGACGTTTTAAAAATCGTAAGAACTTTATATTCACTTGAAACAATAAGAACTCTAAATTTTAAAACTTTTTAGTAAATAATGCAATAGAATCCTATCTGACCAAACTAAATTCTTCATTAATAATGTTATTTGATGTATTTGTTATTTATTTATTTAAAATCATTTCCATTTATTTAACTTTGTTCTTTAAGTTTATTTATGATTTCTGTTTTCCGATAAATTAAAATATATCAATGTTAAACTTAAGTCAGGCGTGAATGGCTGTATAGATTTGTAAAGTTATATTAGGGGAGGGTAATCTTAGGTTATTTGTGTCATTGTTAAATTGGGTCAATGGATTGGATATATTGATGTAGTTAGTAGATGTAGTTGGAGATTCGCTACTGGCAGTATTGCTTCATACGCCGCACTCTCCCGTTTTTCCTATGGAAGGAATTATAAGATGCAGAGCGCAGTTCCTTTCTATGGAGTTTTTTTTTATTGCTCTTCTTGTCTGATAGATGTCATATTCCTATTTCTCAAGAGGCAATTTCTTCTCTTAACTTTTGGTGCCGCCGTATTTCGTATTACATTGAATACATCGATGTATCAGATGGATTGATGCCAGTTTGACTACGAATTTTAGCCTAAGGTTAAATAGGGATAGAATGTTTATTTTCAAAAGCAAATTTATGTAGTCTATTCATACTCGACCCTAAATAAAAATGCATTAAATTTAAATTGTTTATGGACGCTTGCATGGATTGGTTATCGGTTAAGTATGTTTTGGGTTTTCATATTTGATCAAAATATATAGACATTCGATAAATAATGATACCTTACGGTGAGTATCTAAAATGCATTTATTCGGATGTCTTTTAAGTCATTGGTGACAATGCAAGTATCTTATGGTGAATACTACTGGGTTACTTATAAATTTCCCTCTGCAATTGCCAGTATCAATGATTTTATGTTTTGATTGTTTATGTTTACTTTGAAATGTTTTTAACCGTGTAATCTATGTAACCAATCTATATGCAACATATTAAAACAAGCTTTTATAATCCCATCTGTGCGAACTTAATAAAAATGTAAATTTATAATATAATAGAAATTAAAATGTAAATTAAAATCTAAGGTAAAGTTAAAAATAATGTTAAATGTTAAAATGTAAAACTAATACTAAAATAATTTTAAATCTTATATATATGTGCAGAAATAAATGTTTGTATGTTAATTACTGGAAGTGGCTTATTTTATTCTTTTTTTATATACACTCTTAGATTATCTTATTAAATCTCTGCTATTCCACTGAGCTAGTGACATGGGCTAACGACCGGAATCAAAATTTAAAAAAAAAAAAAAAATTTTTTTTTTTTGACTGACGTATCTGCCTACTTTATAAATTTTTCTAGGTTCAAATGCCTAGATGGCGCCCTGTAGTGCAGTATTACGTAAGTATACCTACTCCGGATCATTACAATATATATATAATTAATAAAAACAAGACACAAATTATGTAACTTGCTTTTAAGCTTGTTCTAAAATGTTCTCTAGATGAAGCTTACCACTATCTCAAAACAAGCTTTAATTATAAGTGCCGAAAGAGAAATAATTTTTTGGTAGAGATTTTGAATTCTTTCTCTTTTGGCACTTATAATTAAAGCTTGTTTTGGAGCTAGTGGTAAGCTCCATCTAGTAAACACACACACACATATATATATATATATTATAATAGTAACTAACAGTTATTATTATTGGTCTAACGTGTTTTATCTCTTGTGAAATTATTTATAAATATAAATTTTTATTTGACTATTTTATTATGTAACATATATGTACTATTTATATATACATTTAAGTTTTAAATAATACATACCTTAAGCTTTTGAGTAAAATGCCAGATTTGAAGTTAAGAATAAATACTTATATATTTTTTTTATTTTATTATTAAATCTTAATGTCAGTGGAACAATTGATAGTTGAGTTAAGCATGAACTTGTATATAACACACGAGCAGATTCGTTCGTTCTCTTGATATAAAAAAACGAAAGAAAAAGAAAATCTTTTCTCTTTAAAAATAGCATTTTTCTTTTATCAATACTACTATTTAACGATTGGAATTTAAATATTAACTTTTCCAAATTAAAATAATTTGTGGATTAAAAGTCTGCAAGGAAAATATATTTAATTTTCTACTCAATCTTAAAGGAAAAGCAATATAAAAGAAAAGAACGTCTGTTTAAGTTTTTTGGAAACTACGTTGTTTTAATACTTCCGTGATTCTTCGGATATATATAAATTTAAGATAATTATATATATATATATAGGATAAAACAATGTGTTTTGAGTAAAACAGCTTTATATCGTAAAGGTTTCGAAACCAACCTTGCATGCTATTTTAAAATATTTTGAAATATTGAATATATAGAACGTCTAGTGATAATAGAGAAATGAAGATTAAGAACATCTACATTCGAAGAATATTTATTTTATTTCACATTAATCCGGTCATTGGATGTTATTAACAGTTTATCGTTTAAGGATAAATGGAATCATCATTGTACCAATGGATTGGTGATATGCTTCGTAAGGGATCTTCATTGGGATGATGAACTATAGACTTCAGTATCTACACTCAACTCTCTTATAAATAAGTTTCCTTTATTATTTATTTATATATATTATAATAATGCTTATATTATTTTAATATGTTTATTATTATTATTATTATCTTTATTTCAAATTTGGCATCGCATCATATATATCTTAAAAGGAAAATTATATTTATTATTAAATATAATTAATTGAAAGCTTAACATAATTCATCAAATTAGATGAGGGATATAAAAAATAGTTATTATTTGACAGATATCTTAAACAGGATTATATTGTGTTTACTACGTAATATTGTAAACGTTTAATGTATTTTTATTTATTAAAAATACATATAATATATGTTATACAATGGCAAATAATACTTATATATGGGTAATTGTGAAGCATATAAATAAGAACGATAAATAAATTAATAAGTTACATAAATTATTAATTTTTGAACCCAGATATTGTTTTTATATATCTGTTAATTTAAGCTATTTTCTTTAATTTTTGAAAGTTTATTATAGTATTGAGTTTTATCATGGGGTATTAAATAAAAAAATATCATTTATTAATATTCTTTTAAAATGATAAAATTCATCCGTATTTATTTATTAATATTTTATTATCTATTCTATTATATTTTTTATTGTTTATTAAATATCGATTTGTTAACGTGATCTCTTTGTCTAATCATTATTGAATTATATTATATATATGCTAGTATTATAAATATCATATGAATAATAGTTATAATTAATGCTTATATAAAGGCATATGAAATAACTTGTTTTGAAATTATTCCTGAAAAGAGCTAATTGCAAATTCTCCGTGAGTTTAAATATCGTGGCATAATGGTGATTGAAAGAGGGATGAAAGATGGATGACCTGGTCTAAATTGTATTTAAACTTATTTAAAGATTAGTGAGCTAGCATAATAAAGATATATATAATCATGGATTTAGTATTTCATCGATTCATTTCTAGCATTCTACTTGAAGACCCAAAGTCCGATTGTAGTGAAATGCGTATCCTCTTTCTAAGGAATTTAATCATCTCTTTATATTTAACAAGACTAACTTAGATTTTAAATATAATCCATTCTGTTATATTTGACGAACCTTACTATGAAGCATTAAGTTAATGATTTCTAAACATTAAATATAATTGATTATATTACAATTAATACATCAACTGGGATGATTAAATGCCGTTCCGTTATATTTGGTGCCTCAACTAAGGCTATCAAATAGGCTGTCCCGTTATAATATATATATATAAGATTAAAAGTCAGGCAACTGTTACAATAGATGATTGAAATGCTCCCTAGGCAGGACATAAGACAATTTTTATGAAAAAAGAGCAGGCCATCTTCTCTCAAACATTTATCATATAAGAAAATGAAGTAAAAAGAGAAAATTAACCATTCTTTTGTCATAAAAATTATTTTGTGCTATACTAGAGGACGTGTAAATTATTTATTATAACAGTTGCATAAATCTGAATTTCAAAATAAAAAATGTATATACACATATCAGAAATTTATGGATATGTATTTATATATGCTTTACAAAGTATAAAATAAATAATGCTTCCAGTTTTTAATCAATGCATTTTTCAATGCTGGACACCATAACCATAGCTATGCTTGCTGAGTCTGGAGACAGCTTTATAATCATCGCTATTATTATGCAAGACTTTCTAATTTCTACTACATTTTCCAATTAATCGATATTTGGATGCTGATTGCTCTTTTGTTAATGTATGTTATTGTTGTTCATGATATAGCACCTCTTTTTTATTTTTCTTCACCTGCCACCTCATTCTACCCATTGGCTTAAAATTCTTTGAGGATTAAAAACATATCTATGTTCATTTTTATGATATAAGAAAATCTAAATTAGATCATTTTGCATATTAATAACCACAAAATTGTTTAGCAATGACGATGTAATGACGTCTGGTAATTAAAATCACTCATGTTTATTATAAAAACAATACAACAGAGAGCTGCTCGTTTTATCACATACCGTGTAAACTGTAGAATCAATAATTTGTTATTATATTTTATATCATTGTTAAATAAAATAGTCAAATAGCTTTATTGTACAGAAATATTTATTTGTCCTGCATGGATTAGTGCAATGGTTAAGTGGCAGATTCTGAAGCATAAGGGCCTTGAATCGATTCCAGTGCCGGTACTTCCGGAGCTTGAAATTATGAACTCTGTAGCAATAAAGCCATTCGAATGTTATTATTTTTTATTTCATTGTGAACGGTAAATTTTGTTACTGGAATTAAAGTTTTTTTTTTCTGTTTTCTTTTCTTTTAATTTATTGATTCATAATTTCACATTCATTTTTGTTTTTTTATTTCGCTTTTAGACGTAATTTTAATTATTTAATTGTTTATATAAATGTATTTTATATTATGTAAATATACTTTCAGTTTTCGTTTAAATTAAAAATGTTTTATTTATTTGTTATTTATTTTACTTTGTTGTTACTTTTCTTTAAAAAAAAAAATTAAAATTGTTGAAAATAATATTTTTTAATAATTTTTCTGTAGTCGCAAAGTAAATAAATAAACAATATATATAACCAATGTTAAACAATTACTATATAATAATGTAAAAACAGACATATAAAAGAAAATAAATTGTTTCGCTTTTGGGTTATATGCGTCAAACTTATTCCACCCATAACTTTGATAGAGTGGATCGTATCAATGTTGATGGTGAAGTAAGTTTTTTTTCCCCTGTGTCATAGCATCGGCCGGGAAGCGAACCCGCTAATCCGGGACAACTGCTTGTAAGGCAGCCGTGCTGACCTACACACTTGTAAATTTAAAAAAAAAACAAAACAAAACAATTTACTATTCATAAATACTATACATAATAAAAAAGTTGTATGTGGGAGGTGGTGACCTGGACCAACTGATGATTGCTAGTTCGGCACGAAATGCATCTTAGGGGGCATTTGCCGTTTATTGTATCTTTATTTACACAATTTGAAAAGAATACATTTATAAAAGAAAATACTAATGATATTATTTTTTTTTTTAATTTTTCACTATTATATGATTTCCCTTTTTTTTTTTTTTATAAATAATGTAATTAAATAACTAACACCAGATATATCTTGATAACACTTTAAGTAGTCGAAAGTTTACTGAAATAATGTAACCTCTAAGGATTCATTCTTTCAAAAATGCGGTTACATTAGAAAAGAAAAAAGTTGATTCATAAATGATCAATAAAATCTTTTCAAATTCTTTTGCGGATTTGCTTTAAAAAAAGAAAAGGTTGGATAAAATCAAATATAAAAGTTTATAAAATGTTTTTACCAAAGATATTTTCATACATAGCTATCCACTTGTGTAAACACACAAAATTTAACTTTGCTTTCTTCATTTACCACAGACACGTCTGTTTAACTAAGGCACAATAAATTAACCTTAACATAGAATACAATTTTACAGAGTGAGAGTTTTATTCTCAAACTTATATAAAACAAATTGCGCGCGCCTTTACACACATATTAAACTAGATATGACAATTCAAAATTAAATGAATCACCCAACATCAAAATTAAATATTCTCTACCAGTTGTTTTTCTGACAAAATAGACATGTCTCGAGTGCAAAAAATAATACAAAATAATTCGTAAATACGCATAATATGCTTTGGCGGGGGGGGGGGGCATTGGTAGTAAATTTGTAATTTGATGGTGGTTAGTAATTGAATTTTGAATCGGTATACAGTATTTTGTTTATTACATCGACTAGTTTAGCTTTCCATCTTTGACATTTTATATATAAATACAGTAATCACTAAAAATAATCCTCTACTAAAATTTAACATTAATTACATAAAAAGAATTACAATATTAAGTCTAGTTGCCTAAACAAGCAATATCCACATATACAATTATATATTCTAACACTTTAATAAATGTTTTTCTGAAGGTTTATGATGATGGTATTTTAAGTGTATTTATATATTGGACTATTTCCACCACCTAATATGAGTATTGAATGTCTTTAGAAAAAAAAAAACTTTATTTAAATATTTGGCAGGATGGCTTAGTTGGTTAAAGGGTTACCTTAAAATGCAACACTCAAGAATCTAAGGGTACAGATTCTATTCCCATGTTAGTACTGCCAGTGGTCAGATCAGGATTACCTGAACAAGAGAGTAGAATAATATTTCTCAAAAGGTTGCACATATACTAACATATGTGCTATTATAACAGTTGAATGTATTTGGAATATTTAAATAAAGTTAAATTTTTCTAAAGACATTCAATACTCATGTTAGATGATGGAAATAATCCAATATATAAATATAATTTTTTAATAAGCTCTCAAATAATTTTAGGTCTTGTGAAATATGCAATACTGATAATATAGCCTATTAGGTGAACAATCTAATTCAAATTATTTTAGTAATGTTTCCGGACTTGAGGGTGAGTTTGTCAAAAATCATTAGAATTTTATCTGATTTAATATTTCAAATTGTAAGCTGACTTGATTAATATAAAAACAAAAATCGCCATTAATATTAAATTTTAGCGTTTTTAAAATATCATCTGTTGATTTATTGCTATATAACAAATTGAAATCAAATAAAAGTGACAGGACATCTTTTTATCTGACAAATAGGTTAGCATTCATGGAAGGTATCTGCAAATGTATTTAAATCATTCTTTAGGGATGTGGCTAAGAATTATCTTAGTAATGTTTTTTTTTTTTTTGGTATTAGGTGAATAGGTTATAACTATGTATGTAAACCATTGAAATGACGGCAGTCAAAATAAAACATAAAAACACTTCATATTTGGGTATTTAAATTCAATTTGGTCACAAGATCTCAAATAATATTAAATCATTAATATACATTATATATATATAATTACTTGCAAACTTACAGGTAAAAAGTCAAACGTGAAAATGGAAATTTTTCGGAAAACAATATTGAAATCAATTTTGAGATTCTGGGATTTATCAAGTCACAACAATTACTTGCAAACAGAAAATTATTTTTATATAAAAGTAATATCAATATTGTGATAGGTAAGGAATAGAATATTTCCAAGATGAGACGATATACACGTGAAGCAAGCAGATTTCATGAAGCAAAAAAAACTCCATAAATAACTGATTTTAGAAATTAACGAAATACTTTCTGAATAAAGAAAAAGTTTATTATTTTAATTACCCAAGAAAAACATCACAAATATTATAAAATTTATTGAAAAACATATAATTATTGCATAAATTGATGCCTAATTTTAAAATATCCCTTAGTAAAAAGGTCATACCAATTTTATAAAGGCCTCTCCTAATTTGAAATATATTGCTGTTGAAAAAGCACTATTCTAGGTACTTACTTTTATTACTTTAAACAAGGCATATATTTTTTAAGATTAATTAAAACATCATATTTTTAAGTGAAAAAATTAAAAATTTTAATAACAACAAAAAATGCAATTATACTTAACGAAAAATCATCAATGTAGCAGCAAAACAACTGAAATGCTGAACGGAGCGGAAACGTCTCAACTTCCATTGACAATTCTGTTTTCTTCTACTTCTTTTATTGTACTTAGTACAATGAGAATTTACATAAAATCATGAATTTGAATTGATGTGGACAGACACTGAAACAACAAATAACTTTACTTATAGAACTCAATAAAAACATTACAAAAAAAAAAACCCCTGTAATTTAGACATTTTTTAAAAACAGCTAATTTATTGAACATAATTAATTTTGTTACTAATCATTTTAACAGTGAATATAACCATTTTTAAAATTATTATTTGAAAATTTTGTAATGCAGAGATATCAAAGACTTATTGTGTTGCTCATTGTTTTTTAGTTGAGAATACACCTGGGTCTCTTTTTATGCGGACTTATTTAACACGATTTTGAAGTTACGTGATTTGTTTCACCGGAAGTCGATTTCTGATAATGCGCTATTACTTTAAATAATAAATTTTGCACACTTATGTTATATTGAAAGTAATAGCACATTATTGGAATTCGACTTTCATCTTAGTAATTTCAATATTTTCAGTGGTTTATAATAGTAAGATTTTATGCAATAATGAAACTAAAATCATAATTTCCACATTTTATGTTTACACATATTAAATTTTACAAGATTATAATGTAAATTTGTTCAAACATTGTGCGTGTTAATTTTGCATTTTAAATCACATTCTGTTTTTGCTTTTTAAAAAAGAACGTAATCAATTATTATTTTCTTATTAATGACACTAATCATTAACATGCTCTTAAATTCCAATGAGAGCTAAATGATTGTATGTCTGGATATCGTAAGCTTCGTAAACACTTAATAAAATCATCGTCTCAAAGATTAATTACTAATTACGTTGTCACCAGAAAATCATAATAATTGAAATGTGTAAAAAAAAAGGAAATTACTGTACTGTAAATTATGCATAAAAATATATTATTTTGAATAAAATTAAATATTATAGATAAAAAAAGTTTGTCTTGTATCAATTTTTTTCAAATTTGAAATTTTTTATTAGTCATATTTTATTTCCTTATTTTTTTTTTTTTGCGTGAATTTTAAAGTAATTTTACATTGGTGCTTTGCTTTTATGCAAATTTTGAAAAATCACAGACCGCATCCCCCTTTTTCAATGTAAGTTACGTCTATTTTTGCACGATTTTGTTTGCGCATGTTTTCTGAGGAACCTATCTATCGCGTAAAATGAGACCCAGGTGTATATACAATAGTATCATATAAATGGGTGTTTACAGAACACACACATATATATACAGTACTTTCTAGAGAAAAATTAACTGGTGCTTGTTCTCTCTAAGCTTCCTGCAGATCCACCTCTGAATCAACACATGAATTACATAATGACATAATTTGGTTATTTTAAGGTTGCTAACACATCTGTATCAAGAGTTATGACATGAAATGTAATAATATTCTTCAATCCAAGACGGAACAACATGCTAACATTAAATTTTGTTTAAAATTAAGAAAACTGCTATTGACACATTTGAAATAAATCAAACTGCATATAGAAAAAAGTGCCACTAATCTCAAGCACATTTTCAAATAGTTTGAAAGATTTTATGATGGCAGAGAGAGCATAGAAGATAATCGATAATAGGTATAAAATACATTGTCACATTTCATGTTGTAACTTATAATTCAGATGTCTACAATCTTAAAATTTTTGTGGTCGATAACTAAACAGCATCACTATATGACATAAGAATTGTTTCTAAGATGGATTTATAAATAGCTTGAAGAGAGTACCAGTCATCTTTTCATTGGGATATAATATGTATGAAATAATAATCAGTACTTTCTTCAAGCAACCTATAAAGTTATTTCTCAATCAATTCTTATGTTACATAGTGATGTAATATGTATCATATTGCATGCCAATAAAAGGAAGACTACACTCTGTTCACGCTATCTATAAAGTCATCACTGTATCTATTCTTGAATTACATAGTGATGTAGTTTAGCTATTCATCATAAAAATTTTAAGTCGCTAGCATGCCTGAATCAATATATATATATATATATATATATATATAAGGGACTTGAATTTGAACTTTACCTAACCACCCACATGTGAAAAGGATAGATAATCTCCAATATAAGTATTTTGTGTTGAACCAGCACTTATCATTTGGTTCTGATTATCATCTCCCACCCATATATACAATCAGTGCTCAGTTTATATTAATATAGCAAATCTTTAAACTTTAATAGACAAGCTTCAATCTTCTTCACTCTCCAACTCTTTATATCCATTTCATTGAAAATATGAGGATGTAATGCTCAAAGCCCTTGTAAATGCTAATATTATTGTCATACCCATGTTGACCTTAAGTTAATCTGACCCTTCACACATAAAAACTTAATATGTCCATGTAGATGGACATTTGTATCAGTTGCATAAGATAAATTGGATAGATCTAGGGAGCTTGAAAGTTTGAGTTCAAGCCCCTTGTAATTACATTAAGTTTAGGGTGAACACTATACATATATTTAAATATTATATATATTATAACAGTCAGCACCTCTTTCTCCCCCTATCTGCCTTACCAGGATTTCACTAGGCAACACTCGCTCTCTCCCCTATCTGCCTTACCAGGGTGTCACTAGGCTATACCCTAGAAAAATTTATAAAGTAGGCAGATATGTATGAATGAGATTCAACTTTTATTTGACCAATAATCCTAGTCAGTAGTTTTGAGAAGCTAAGCTTTATAGTATAACATTTCAAACCTAAACTTTCAATCATTGATTTCAAAATAGAATTAATAAAGATAATAAAACAAGTCAATGCAGGAACTAATGAGACAAAACATTAATTATGGATATATATCAAAACAAATTTGAGGATTTAAACCAAAATAACATTTATTATTGAATAGGTTCAATTCATGTTTATCTAAAATTGCACAGATGGATCAAATTTTATATATTTTAATATTATTTCATATTTTGTTAAATACAAATATATTTCATAGAACACACATTTAAAAGACTCAAATCTCTTAACTCCAAGCCAAAAGTTTGCATCCAAACCAATGCTAGTTTACTGATATACTCATGTTAGCTTAACAAAAATCATGATCACAGGAATTTACATCTGCAACCTGATATTATTAAAGAAACATGATCCTCATCCATTACAGGAATGTGCATCTGTCTGGTGAGAGAATCACCTGCAAATATTTGGAAAAGAAATGGTCTACATCAGAAAAAAAAAGATCTTTACTGACTTATAGAACCTATTCAGAGTGTAAGAAAAACAATGGCATAGAAAATATCTCTACTACCATTTGTAATGTTATGCATAAAATTGGATGATATATGCTGTATACTAATGTGGCACAAGGGAATGAGAATCTAATGCACCTCTCTAGATTACATTGACATAAAACACCTATACATACATCCACCAGCATCGATTCAACTACGAAATAAGTAGACCAAAATTAACCCTACTTAAACCAACATAATGTTAATGAGTCTGTGCAGCTACTTACACCTAACTTTACATTTATTAATTTAATTTAACTAGGATGGAAACGACAACAGCAAACATGTTATACATAAAATATTTAATAATTTAGAATTTAATTTAATTAACATTCAGCTTTAGTTATTATTAAAATGGAAAGTTCATATTTTCTTAGGTTAAATATACACAGTTCAAATTTCATTTAAAAGTTCATAATTCTCTTTTATTTGGGGGATTCTCCAGACTGTGGCAGGTTTATAGAATGTCATCTCTATGGTTTTTGATGCGCTACACATCCAGTTCAAAACATTGTCCATCATCGATTAGTAGATCTTTCCTATTGGAGACAAATCCATTGTTATTCTTCAGGAACAGCTACTCTGAAGGCCATCTCAGTTAGTGCAACTGAGGGAATAAAGAAAGTCTATTGCATGACCCCTACATTGTGGAAGTCCACAATACAGGTACCAAAATATTTTAATCAAATTCAAAAAAGTAATCTAGTTCTTCCTTTTATATTATTTGGTATCCCTTATCAGTGAATTCCGGAATCGATCTCTCATGGTTAGCATGGTTCTTATTGGTGATGATGATTTTATTTTCTAGACTGTGTGATGTATGCATCTTTATTGGTTAGTTTCCTTTAGAGTGGGAAAACCGATATTTTCTTATTACTAGTAATTTTAATTTCTTTTATCTGACTTACGATATGTTAAATACCCCATGGACCTGTTTGACCAGTGCATTGCAATAGAAATTCATTTCCATCCTACTATACTTTAAAAATAACTTTAAAAAAGAAAATAAATTAACAGTTTTCATTCTTTTTTTACCTTCTTTAAAATAGTCTTTTGTTTTTAGATTTTTAACTTTTCTTTATCACTTTAACTTTAAATAATTATTTAATCAGTTTACCATCTGTGCATTTCATATATCTGTGTATTTTTTAAAAATTAATTTAAATAAATTTTATTTATTGTTTTTTTTTATATATTTTCATTTGAGTGATGTAATGGCATATATGTATACTGTTACAATATATATTTTTATTTTTGATTATATTTCGAAAGTTTTTTAAAAAAACATTAATTTGTAATTAAATAAATAAATGACAAATAAATAAGTAAATAGTAAACATTTCGGAAGCATTGCAGAGTAAATTCATTCATCAGAAATGATAATTATATTTTTTTATCTTAGAATCTACACCAATATATAGCTTAATAAAAGTACACTAAAACTTGAAAAAGTTATTATTAGCAAGCTAAAAAATCATCATAGTTATAGATAATATACTGATAGTTCATTTATCATAAAACGCATTTTTAATCTGTTGCCAAGGCAACCTCTATAAGTAAAAAATGGATTCCACCTTTCATTTTGGACCAAGACCTTGATATAATAAAGAGCATTGACACATGACTTTTTAATAGATTGAGATTTTTATATTACTAGAAATTTAAATAAAGCCATTAAACAGGCATGTCATCAACATCAACCATTATCAATCCACTGCAGGATGAAGGTCTTTCCAAGTTCAATCCATCTTCTTCAATATTTAGCTTCTCTTCTCCACATCACCTCTGCACACTTTCTTATTTCATCCACCCATCTCCCATGTGGTCTCTTTCTGGGTCCTTTACAATCTCTTGGAATCCAGTTTAAGATTTCAATTGCCCATCTATTATCATCTCTTCTAGCAATATGACCAGCCCAAATCCACTTCAGGCATATATATATATATATGGAATTTTATAATTAAATCCACTTCAGGCATATATATATATATATGGAATTTTATAATTAAATATTAGTAAATACAGTAATCAAAAATTTTGAAAAGTACAAAAAATATAATCATCATTTAGGAGCGCTTTCGACTATCATCATAGCAAAGACTACGAGGATAGTCAAAAGTGCTCATAAGTGAGGATTATATATTTTGTACTTTTCAAAACTTTTGATTACTGTTTTTATTAATATTTAATTATAAGATTCCATATATTGCTTTGAAGAAATACAGACATCGATTTGTAATATTATTACATATATTATATATCTTCTAAGAAAATAATTTTAACAACTTTGTAACCAAATACTGGCTATTAAGTATATTTAGTACTAAAAATATTTAATAATATTTATAGAGCATTGTAATAAATTCTGAATATATATCCCATAATAATTCACAATTCTTATATATAAATAATTAGATACCAACCAGTAACCACCTAAACCAGGGGTGGGCAAATAGCGGCCCGGGGGCCACATGCGGCCCGCTAAGAGGTTTTATGCAGGCCTCCAAGACAATCAGAAAAATCTGACTTGAGTTGAGATTTCCTTTTTGTGTGTGACTGAAGATTCATCTCATATTTTTCACTATGATGGCCATGTCAATACACATGCGCAGTGTAGATATGATGTGCAGTGCTTTTCCAGTTGATCTGGTTACTTTCAATTTTGTCTTTGCATTAGCAAATATATACATTTCCAACTTTAGTGAAACCATGAACCCTCTGAAAAAATGTAAAATCGGTGATGAATGTCATGTGTTTAATGAAGAATGAATAAAGAAATATTTCTTTGGTAATACAGGGAATAAAGCAGTATGTTTATTGTGTCATGAAAAAAGGTGCGGCCCTCCACTAACCTTCACTTCCACAAAGTGGCCCCCAATGCGCCCCCCCACCAAGCTCTGTGGCCCCCAAGCCAAAACAATTCACAATAAAGATAGTAATCAGCATTTCTCACTGCTGTCAAGGCAACCTTCTCACCTTTTAATAGAATGGAAATCATTCTTACTAATGGTCCATGGAATATATATGGACACTTAAAGATTACAACTTGACTACAGAGTATGAAATATTGATACAATGAAGTTTAAATAAGCCTCTTTAAACATGAAATAAACATGTCACTGTAATGCAGACTAATAAATAGTCAATTATAATATTACAAACTGCAATGATTTTAAATTGCTCATGTATTATTTAGAAATAATAAGTGAAATAATTATGTATAGATATTCAAAATTTTATTACAGAATTCCATATATTTTACTATATACATATTTGGAAATCTGTTAAATATTATATTCTTTTTTATTCTCTCATGTATAAAAATTCATGAGTACTTACTGAATGTATCAAATTCTTCACGTTTGTCAGTTTTTTAGTAATTGTTATGTTATTAATCACAATATGTTCTAGTAGTTGTATTCCACACTATTTATCATGATCATCATTTTAACTGTTATTGAGCCACTGCAGAATGCAAGTCTCTCCATAACTTGTTTTTCCAATCTCTTGTCTCTCATCTCTACATTAAACCAGCAACCTTTTTTATGTCATATATAGACTTTTAATAGGTCTTTTATCCTCTCTTGGGATCCAGTTTAAGAATTTGACTGCCGAGCTGATATCATCTCTTTTAGCAATATGCCAACCCAGTTCACTTCAGTCTCTTAACTCTTTCAATCACTTCAGTAATATCTGTTTGTTATATCACCATGTATTTTGTTCTTGATCTCTTATATTCCTAATATGGATTTCTTTATACTTCATCTGAAGTATTTGTATTGCTCTTCTGATAAGGATCCACATTTACGGTTCAGAAAGGAAAACTCATTTATTAAAAACTTCCATTTCAAAATATAGTTAGATTTTCTATTAACTTATTTGTATCGAAAAATCACTTCATCCAAGTCTAATTCTGTGATTAATTTTATCCATTATGTTTATATCTGTATCAGTAATCTGATCAAGATATTTGTTGTTCATTTCAAAAGATAAATTTTATTCACAGAAAAGGCTTCTTTTAATTCATCATTATCAATTGTTATTTGTTTCTCCTGAGAAAATCAACTTGCTTTAGTTTTCTTAGCGTTTATATTTCATCCTATGTTCTCACTTCCATCTAATGACTCTTGCAATATATCTTGAAACTTTGAAGCATGAGTTGCAAAAACATTTATACCACTTGCAATATTTAACTGATTTAAATAATTTCCATTTATTTGAGTGTCCTTCCTCATTTTAATCCACAAAATACTTTTGGTAAAATTGCTACAAAATGTTTTAGAGATATAGAAATACCCTGTTATACATAATGCTTTCCTGAAAGTTTGTGATGATGGTGTTTAGACACTAGGATATGATACAAAAAAGCAAAACATTGAAATGTGAAGGTTAAAATAATGTTAATAGCTGGACTTCGCCACCTTTTCAGCTGAAGCATTTGAGTCTTCACTTCGGGGCCCCAGGGGTGGGACCATTAGGTGATGGTTAACTTCTCGATGGCCGGGCCATGTGGATCCACATACAGATACACATTAATCACATTACAGCAATTTTTATGGATGTAATTACTTTTGAACATATGTACATTTTACCTTGTTACATTGAATCACTGTAATCCTCAATGGGTAAGGGTACCCAAAATTTTTGTAATCTTTTATTAATAAAGGTTACCTTTGAAAACAAAATAATGTTAAAAAAAAATAGTAAAACAAATAAAATTGTATTAAAACAAACACTATTAGTAATTACATTAAATGGCTACATTATAAAATGAAACATTTTTATTGCACTATTTGAAAACCTTTTTTATTATAATCAGCTTATTAAAAGAAGGAAGAAAAATAATACATTTTATTTCTAAAATAAATAGTGGTATGATTTCTTTAAAAATTTTAATTTGGCATACTATAGTTAACAATGAATAGTAATTGCTGAAAATCTTTTAAAACTCGATGTTATTAATTAATGAATAATATTTCTGTAATGTAATTTTCATTACTCCACTCTCAGGAAAGATAGAGAATGTTTTCTATCCACTTTTATTTCTATTCTTCATATGTAAATCATTAATAAACGATTTTTGTTTTTGTTGTTAACAAAAAAATACACGATTTATATCTTAATTTATTTAATTAATCAATCATTAATTATTCGCTATCTTTTTAATAAGTAGATCTTTCTTTCATTATCTATTAGTTTTTAACTAATATAAATGAGGTTACTAAATATTTAACTCTGAAAGTGATTTTGTAAAAAATATCTGTCTGTCTGTCTGTCTGTCTGTCTGTCTGTCTATCTATCTATCTATCTATCTATCTATCTATCTATCTATCTATCTATCTATCTATCTATCTGTCTATCTATCTATCTATCTATCTATCTATCTATCTATCTATCTATCTATCTATCTATCTATCTATCTATCTATCTATCTATCTATCTATCTATCTATCTATCTATCTATCTATCTATCTATCTATCTATCTATCTATCTATCTAACCATTCATACATCCCTAGCTACCCATTCATCAATCCACCCATCTATCTATTTATCTACTAATAAATCTATCTATTTATTTGTCTATATCTATCTATCCATTCATCTACTCATGATCTATCTATCTACCTACTCATCCATCATCTCTATTTACTTATCTATATAGCTATCTATATGCTTATCTATAAAACTATCTATTTATCTAGCTATACACCTCCAATCTATCTATTTATCCATCCGTCTATCTATCTATCTATTTATCTACCTGACTATGCATCCACACATGCAAATAAAACTGTTAATCTGTAATCCGATGATATTTTGACCAAAAAACTCATTTCTGAAACAAATCTTATTTAATTATCGGATGATAGCACACTTTTAAAGCATCTTTTATTCTGTGTAACTCTATTAAATATAAAACACTGTCTACCGGGTAAATTTTTAAATCAATTTGTTTTATATATTTTTCAGATTTTAATTTTGATAATATATATTTTTGCTACCTCAACATGTAGGTTTACTACAGATAGATCTTTATTTCTATATCTTAAAATAATATATGCATATTTACTAATAATTTAATATTTTTTTTATAAAATATAATTAACAATTTATTTAATTAAATTAGCTTCAAAGTGATTTTTTTTTCTACGATCTGTTTATAAAATTTTAAACTCTTTTATTAAATATTTACAACTGGACTATTCAATACCTTTATATGAAATGTGATTTTTTAAAAAAAACTGTTTTATTATTATTATTGCCAGTTAAGCTGTTAATAAATCGAAATTAATAGATAAAATAGGTAGAAATTTACAAAAAAAAACAGAAATTATCATTAAAAAAGCCTTTTAAACTTAAATCTTTGCAAAAGTTTTTCGAGTGAATGAATTTTTTTTATCTTTCACATGTATTTCAACATTTTAGAAATCGCAAAGTACTTTAATTTATTACTTTGAAAATAAAACATTTTCTAAAATTACTTGCTTAGGTGAATTAAACGAATACATTTTTTATATGTATAAAAACAAAAAAATATACATAAATGACTGTGCAGGTATGTGTAAAAAAGTAATAAAAAGATTTAGTTTTATTCTGGGTATTCAGTACGTCTTTTTTTTTTTTAATTTAGAAATGAAAGTCGTTTAAAATAACATTTAAGGTAAGTTCATTTTCAACAACTTTTTTTTAAAATTGAAATATAAACATGCAATTAAATCAAAATCTAATCAAAGCAAAAAAAAAAAAAAAAACAGCCTATTTTTTTTTTTCTATGTTTACATTTAAATAAAAGTTAGCTATCCTTTTCAATTTAATAGTAAAATAAATAAATAACATGACCTTGAATTATTTCTATTCAGAAGTTGTCTTGGGTCACATCTAATTTATTTTTCATATTTATCTGAGATTAGATCAAAATTAATTTCTATGAATAAACCTTCTTGCTAACCTCCTTGGAACGATAACCGGAATTACCTGAGATTGTGACGCAAGTAATTTACAACAGTGTTCATAGCGTTAGCATTTTCTGTTGTGAATATTATGTCTTTGGAAAAATTCTTACATTAAACTTTCAGTTATTTAATTAAATATTACCATGATAAATATTACTGTTACATTTAAATCTACTTTTTGTAATGGCTTTTTGGTCTTTCACATATACCTCCACCAGATATCAGAAAAAAATTGCCTCTCAGAAAATGTATATAAAACTGTTAAGCAGATCAAACTTTGTAATAATTCAAGATATAGTTGTATTTTTATATTGGACTATTTCCATCATCAAATATGCGTATTGAAGGTCTTCAGAAAAAATTAACTTTATTTAAATATTCCAAATACATTCAGCTGTTTGTTAGTAATAGCACAAAAGCATATTAGACGATGGAAATAGTCCAATATAAAAATACAACTAGAACACCATCATCACAAACCTTCAGGAAAATTCAAGATATAGTTTCACCATTTAAGATTTAACTCAAATCAAGATGCGCATTTTGGGTGCCAATAATTCAAAATATAGTTTCAACATCTAAAATTAAATTCAAATCAAAATTCTAATTTTGGATGTTGAACCAAGAATCTAGTGTCAAAAAATTATGATGCAAAAAGTGAAATTGATATTACATTCCAAATAAATTTCTTTTTGCAGATAATACTAAAGCCATCTGGATTTTCTTTTTTTAGATGCATTTTAAGTCTTATCAACAGATTTATTTACAACATATGTTTATTGTGCTCATCTGCTTCATAAATTGAAATGTCAGTCAATTATTTTTGTAAAGGTGAGCAAATATAAACTAAAAGCCACACCATTAATGACCATTGGATCTATGACTATAGTGGGAGAATTGAAGGATATAATTACCCCCCCCCCCAATTTATTTCCTACTTGGAATCAGTTCAAATTTCTTTATGATATCTTATTTAATAATTATGATATCTAAATCCATCTGCTAAATAAGTAAATAAATAAATACGTATTTGCTTTAAAGGTTTCTAATTGCTCAAATGTAAGAAATGACTTTGAACTTGGTTTGGTTAAAATGTAAAATGTACAGAAAAGATTTATGTGCCATTTAATTTTTTTTTATTTTTATTGTTGACATTTAGAATTAGTTATATTTTTAAACAAACTTTTATAGGAAAAAAGACTTAAGAATACATAAATACTCCCCATACTTTGTTCTTTCCAAATTATGATTTATTATATGCACCATTTGTTTTTACATGGTTGTACATAATACGTTAATATCTCTCTCCTAAATTTTGATTATCTTTTATGGTCATTTTCAACAATTACTCCTTCCTTTTCTACTTCTGACTTATTTTTACATTATTAAATATATTATTTATACTTTTCTATTATTCAAAATTTTCGACATTCTAATTTTCCTGTATACTCTGCTCCTAATTTATAAAGAAAAGTGGATTTGGATGAAAATTCATTTAAATAAGTGTTTGGAAATCTGGCTTGTGAATTATTATCATACTATTGTAAGACTTGATTATACTACATGAATAAATTTAATCCAATATATTTATGTGGCCGTTCCTGAAAATCATCAGTGAGCTATATGTAAACTAATACAACTCCACCAAACATCACATGATAAACATTTTTTATGCTTACACAAGCTGTTTACACAGAGGCTAAATTCTTCATGCAGTAGTGCCACTCAGTGCAAACCAGAGTAATCAATGGATGCAAAAAGGTTTGTGCATAAAATCCCTATCTAGTCCTTACTCATCCAATATCCCTAGACTAATTTCTAGCTGGTCATCAGTGGGAAGCCATGGATATGAGAGCACTACACCTAGATTTTAAGATCTAATATAACCCTCCAGAAGCCACCTTTTACCTTAGTAGCTACCTATAAAGTTTTGTATGCAAATGAGCTTGGAATTGGAAAATATTACTGTGTTTTTATTTTGAACTCAAAGCTTTATAGTTAGCTAATAAGATAAAAGGTGGCTGCTGGAGAGTTGCATTAGATCTTAAAATCTAGGTGCAGTGCTATCAGATTCAAGGCTCCTCACTGATAAAAGCCACAAGCTAAAAACTAGTCTAGGAATATTGAATGAGTAGGCACTAGATAGGGATTTTATGCACAAATCTTGTTATTCATTGATTACTCTGGCTTGCACTGAGTGGCACTATTGTATGGAGTGTTTAGACTCCGTGTAATACAACTCCATCAACAAATAAAAAAAAATTATGAAATGAGTCCACATGTATTTTATCTTGCATCATATATAAGCTTTCAATTTATTGATGTTTTACAATGCAGAATGTGAATTCTATATATTAATGCAATTCAGAACAACCATAAGCCATTTTGAAATCACTATGAACAATTTGAATAACTTATAGTTATCCTGAAACTATGTTTATATATAGAATTCATGTTCTGCATTGTAACACATCAAAAATTTGACTACTTGTATATGATTCAAAATAAAGCACATATGGACTAATTCTGTACTTTTTCATTTATTGATGGTATTATATTAGTTTACATGTAGCTCATTGAGTTTTTTAGTAACTTCTACATAAATATCATCTACATTTGAGCTACCACAATTAATATTTATGTACTAACAAGTATTTTTTTTATTTAATGCATATGCAGAAATAACGCATATGCACTAATTAAAGGATTACTTTTACTTAAAAGATATTTCTTGACAATGATTATAGATGAAACAAGAACATCTCTCTACCATAATACCACCTATTGTAAAGTTAAATAATTAGTGATTGCCAGACACTACTAAATTTAAGTCTTCTTTCAGACAGGTTATAACTAAAGGAATAATATTAAGTTATTTTAGTCAACAAGATGAGACTTATATAAAAGTAACCCTGTTAAAATTAGTAATGCTTTTCATATAAACAAAATGACAAAGTTTCCACTGTTTACCTGAAGGTGGCATTTTAGTTGTATTTATATGTTGGAGTATTTCAGCATCTAATATTAAATATTGAATGTCTTTAGAAAAAAATTGAAACTTTATTTAAATTTTCCAATTACATTCAACTCTTAGTAATAGCACACAGGTTAATATATACAAAATGTTTAAAGTTGTATGATTATCCTCTTTACTTCAGAGTTAGTGGCCTGACTACTGACAGTATCAGCATGGGAATCGAACCTGGATCTTTACATTCTTGGATATTGAATTTTAAGGTAATGCTGGTAGAATGGATCACTTAGTTAGAGTGCTATTTAAAAAGTCAATATCCAAGGATCTAAAGTTTCAGGTTTGAGTCCCATGTAATACTGTTACTGGTTAGACAAACAACATATGAAGAAGAGGGGATATTAATATCACTTGAAAATTTTTTGTATAAACTAATCTTATAGATGAATGTAATTGGAAAATTTAAATAAAATTATTTTTTTAAAAATACATTCAATATTTAATATTAGATGATAAAAATAGACCAATGTATAAGTATAATGTTTTCACTCTTAAAAAGCTCCAACAACAACAACAAGAAAAAACCATGAAACTTTTATGTTTCTAAAATTCAAGGCTTTATCTGGCACCAATCACAGAACCTGTGTCAAAAGAAGAGAACTTATTTTTATAAATAGAAATGAATCTAATGTATCAGCTACCTATATGCAAATTAATATAATAAAATATATCGATTTTTATAAACAAAATATTTTAACGATTCTACAATTAGAGACTATCATATATAATAACACAGCAAAGGTGCATCCACTTTTTCTTTTAAAATATATATGTTCTACAATAATATCAACAAATAAAAAATCCTTCTCATTTTTCTTTTCAAAAACTTTATTTTTTTTATCTCAATACTGAACATATATATACATTTATATAATACAAAACTCCAATGTTTCAACTGTTTTTATCTCATACAGTCATTTTCAAGGATCTGCAACAACAATATTAAATACATATCAATAAATAAACTTCAAATACATAAAAACTTCCTCTTACATTAACATAAACATATATAAATATATTTTACTTACATCTCTCTCCCACTGCTATATTTTATTACTCTTTCTTTTACATTATTTAGTTACAAATCTGTCTTAAAATCATCCAAGAAACTTTCTATACAAATTTAAATACCAATTCTAATTTCCAAAAACCTCCCCCTTTTTTATTTTTTATCTAAAACCCATCTTAAAACTACATTCCTAAACTATATCTTTAAATGAATATAAAAAAAATATAAACATCCCCTCCCTCTCTCTCTTTTATACAAAAAAACTTCTAACAATTTACCTAAACCCATTAAGTATTTATTTTAATTATACATTAATTTAGATTCCTTATCTACTCCATTAATTCTATTTAGAGTAGGATTATATTTTTTTATATAAAAAAATTCTTTTACCATCCTTTCCCTGTAATTTTTAACCCTTTCCAACATTTTAATATTAAATTATTTATGACCTAAACCTTTACAATGAATGTAAATATTTGAATTTTTGTCACATAAATGTTGTCTAAGTCTAGTTTTTAATGTATTCTTAGTTGTACCAATATATGAAACCTTTCCCCCCTCCCTCTTACAAATTAAACATTCAATTAAATAAATTCCATTCATTTTGTCAGTTTCTATATTTTTTGTATCATTAATTAAATTTCCTAAATTCAATTTCTTTTTATATACTGGTTTAATAATTAACCTACTTTCCCCTTTGTATTTATTATTTATACTTTTTATAATCTTTTTAATCTTCATAAAAGTATCTCTAGAAACATTATAACTATTATATATAAAATTATTTACATCTTTCCCATTGTTTCTCTTCTTTATTATTCTTTTAATATTCTTTTTATTACATAATTTATCAATAATTTTAACTGGATAATTATTTTTTATACCTTCCTCTTTTATATTACTAATTTCTTTTATAAACAATTTTTCTTCAGAACATAAATTAATTGCTCTGTTTATCCTATTATTAATAATATTAATTTTATGTTCATATTCAATATCTGAATCCCAACTACTTAACAAACCATAAAAAGTTTCTTTTCTGAATACACTACTAATAGAAGTAATAGATATACTTATAAGAACAAATAGAGAGAATAAAGAGAGTGACTTGAATAAATTGAATGTTATAGAAAAACATATTAGAACCTTTTTTCACATTTTATATCCATCAGCTAATGGACTTCAGAAAAAAAACATCTGAAGAAGGTTGTTGGATTTAATGAAAACATTAGCTATTTATTATACTTGTTTTAAAGAACTCTTGCATACTTAAATGGGAAAGTTTCTAAACAGGTTTATATATACCATGAAGAAATATATTTTATTCATGTCTTCAATTAACCATAAGCTTATTATATTGGTGGCATTTTTGGTTGCTTCAGCTTAAATTCATATTCTTATAGTCACCTCTAGTACTTATTTGCTAGTTTTGCATTCTTTGAAGAAGAAAAAATGGAACTAAAGTAACATTGACTTATTAGTTTTAAAAAAGTCTCAAGATGTCAGCACTGTACAGAAAAACCTACTGCACAAGACCGACAATACCATTGATTGTAATTTTTTTTTTGTTTTTGGGTCTGAGAACATCAATTCTTTTGTCTAGATTTCAAAAATAAAAATGTATATTTTTCATAATTTATTTATACATTTATGATTATCTTTGCAAAATATTTGTAAATATTTATTTTTTAATAAGAATAATATGATTAAATTCAGATTATACTGGAAAATATTTTCCTCTAGGAGACAACTCAAAAGAAATGTAATAATGTAAAGTAGGAAATTGGGATTGATTGAAAAATCAACATCCTTATAATCATGATATAGTTATTTTTTATTTTTTTTAATAATTATAAATAAAATTATAAATTTTAAAATGGAATTTCATTCCTCAATGATTTCTTAGCAATAATTCATGACAGTTTTAAAAATGGAATTAAAGCAAATTTTATTTAATGGATAATATATTTTTATCAGCAACCATATAATAACAAAATGCTATTTATTTTCTATATTTGCAAAGTTGAAGTATTATTTTTGAGAATGCTTTTTATTTGTAAACTTATATTTTTAAGAAATAATTTGAAATTATGCATAAAGGTTATTCACACACATGTATATAGCAACACGTTAATAGTTTCCTGCACACTTTTTAAAGTTTGAGATATGAGAGTTTAAACCAATTAATTAATCTAGGTTTTTTTTTCATTTAGGTTTTCACCTTGTAAATTAATGTAGAAAATTGGTTCTACCACTGTGCTGTGTTGCACATGACAAATTTTTTTCAATGAAAACATACCAATATTTTTGGTAAAATTATGTTTAACAATAAAATAAATGTTTTAACAAAAATTATAACATTAAACAAAATATTAAAATTATGGCAGATATTGATAATAAATCCAGGTCAAAATTTGAAAATTTTTGCAATGAATTTGTAATTTTTATTCAGGTGACACTTCCAGAACAAAGCCAGTTAACTACCATATATTGATTGATAAATAGAGAATTATTCAAGGATAAATAAACTGTTCAAAATCTTATTGCCTGGCAATTGGAAAGTCCAGAGGAATCAAGCTCTTTCAATGTTTTTTTATGAGAAGCTATCAGAGATCTTTTTCAAAAAGTGTATCATTTAAAGCTGTTTCATTTTAAAAAATCTATCTATCTATCTATCTATCTATCTATCTATCTATCTATCTATCTATCTATCTATCTATCTATCTATCTATCTATCTATCTATCTATCTATCTATCTATCTATCTATCTATCTATCTATCTATCTATCTATCTATCTATCTATCTATCTATCTATCTATCTATCTATCTATCTATCTATCTATCTATCTATCTATCTATCTATCTATCTATCTATCTATCTATCTATCTATCTATCTATCTATCTATCTATCTATCTATCTATCTACAGATCTACCGATCTACTGACCTACCAACCTACCTACCTACCTACCTACCTACCCATCCATCTATCTATCTATCTATCTATCTATCTATCTATCTATCTATCTATCTATCTATCTATCTATCTATCTATCTATCTATCTATCTATCTATCTATCTATCTATCTATCTATCTACCTACCTACCTACCTACCTACCTATCTACCTACCCACCCACCCACCTTCCTACCCACCCACCTACCCACCCACCCACCCACCCACCCACCCACCTACCCACCTACCTACCTACCTACCTACCTACCTACCTACCTACCTACCTACCTACCTACCTACCTACCTATCTATCTATCTATCTATCTATCTATCTATCTATCTATCTATCTATCTATCTATCTATCTATCTATCTATCTATCTATCTATCTATCTATCTATCAGAAACTTTACAGTGTGAAACATATTAGAAGTGAAGGCATATTGAATTACCATATTTAAATAATGTGCAAATCCTACATTGATTAGTTGCAATTCTAACTAAAGTCGACTTTTATCACCATAATTACTAAATGTTATTGCTGCAATATTTTTTACATTATTTAGACATGGCAGATTGAAATGAGACTTACTCCAAATGTGATTATATATTCATATGTATAAGTGCACATATGGAATTATTGTCATGTTGATCAATACTCTCAAGAGATTAGATAATTTTAAATCTAGATAATAGTAAAGTTCTGAAACTATAAATAAAAAAATCAAAGATCCTCTATAATAGTTTTTCAGTATCCTTAATGTGCTCAGCTATGAGTTGTATATACTAAGCCAAACACAAGTTGGGAGAACTGTATATATATATTTCAGCAAACCCACTTTATTAGATGGCTGCCCCGGGATCAGCAAATCTAGTGATTATTTTAAACAAGAATGAAAACATTACAATCCAAATGGAAGCACATGATCTAAATCAAAGTTTGATGGGAGAGTCCATTATTTATGCAATTTTAAAGCCCATACAAACGATAATTTTAAGGTAAATATTTGTAACATAATGTATGCAACATTATTTTAATTGTTACATGGAATCTCCAGTCCTAGATTAATGAAACCAAACGCTTTGATTATTATTTTGCAAACATTTGACTTAAAAAATTATTCACTTGCATCAGTTTTAAAGTAAGTAATGGACGTTCCCATGAAAATCGGTTTACTGTGGGCAGCTAATACAATGGGCATTTTGTATTAACTCAGCAATCTAGTCAAGTGGTGGCGCTAAAATGTTTTTTTAACAGCGTTTGATTTCATTGATCATGACCAGAGATCACATATAAATCAGTTAAAATAGCGCTGGATTTAAATACAAAAACAAATTTCTAAGAAAAAAGTTTCAAATATAATTTTAGCAGCAAAAAAATTGTTTTATTTATTTATTTTAATTAATCATCATCATCATCAACCGTTATCACTCCACTGCAGGATGAAGGTCTCTCCAAGTTCAATCCATCTTCTCCGATCTTTAGCTTCTCTTCTCCACATCACTCCTGCACACTTTCTTATTTCATCCATCCGCCTCACATGTGGTCTCTCTCTGGGTCTTTTACAATCTCTTGGAATCCAGTTTAAGATTTCAATTATCCATCTATTATCATCTCTTCTAGCAATATGTCCAGCCCAACTCCACTGCAGTCTTTTATTTTTTTCAATGAGGTCAGTAACACCTGTCTGTTCTCTTACCCATATATTGCGTTTTCGATCTCTTCTTGTTACTCGCAACATGCATCTTTCCATACTTCTTAATTAATTAGTAATAAGCATGAATTAAAGAAAAAATATTACAAACTTGCATACTGTAAGCCTTTCTCCTAAAGTAATTGACTGCAGACTTGTGTTTATTATATTAACTTCCAAGGTCTAAGATTTCATTTTAAGTGTAATCATTTTTATTTTAATGTTTAAACAAATTATTATTGTTCTAATAAAATATTACCTACTTATTTTATATCAAACACACCTTTTCAATTTATATGTAATCACTGATATTGACCAACGAAACTAAACGCTATTGAAAAACATTTCGATATCCCCACTTCATTAGATTGCTTAATCAATTCATAATGGCCATGGATGTACATGAGAGTTAGCAAATCTATCTATTCATTGTTTTAAAGAAGAATGAAACCATTATAATCCAAATGAGCGAATTAACCTATATATATATAGCCAAAACAGATAATATAAATGGACATTTTGTGTTGGCTGACTAATCTTATAAAGTGGGGGTGCTAAAAGATTTTTCAACAGCGTTCGATTTCGTTAGTCAAGACCGGAGATTATATATATATAAAATGTGTGTGCTTGTACATTTACATATATTTAAAAGATTGCAAATAAAGAAATTAATTATCAAAATATTTATTTACTTGATCATTTAAATTTTTAAGTAACTAAGTAATTGTGTTTTTGTAAAATACAGAAAACATTATTGGCTGGGTAACTTTAAAGGTAAGTTCTCAAGCAGAAAACTAAGTTAATCTATTTAATCTTGTTTTTTCTCTTTATTGCACTTTTACCTTTTAAATGTAGCCCTGACTTCTCTCCGATTTACACCTGTAGCCTAGCAATTCAAATGCACTATTGATTCTGCTAATTCAATTGAGAATTCAGACTTTTGAAGAATGACCAAAATCTATTTGAACTTTCAGCGATTTTTAAAATATTTTTTTCTTGTCCATTTTAACTTAAACGATCAATGAATATTCAAGCTTAGTAATGTGAATTTCACTAAAGTTGCTTAGTATATATAAACAAATAATAATTTATAATCTAATATAATTACAAGTAACTAGCAGACCATACGATAAAATAGTTCATACGAACAGCATGGTAAAGTTTCATAATGTTTAAATAGTTATTTTTTTTTTTTTAGCCATTATTAGCTAAAAAAAATAACAATTTGAACATTAACCTTTTAAAAGAAGATTCTCTTGCTAATCATTAGATGTTTTATATAATATTAAGTTCAGACGTCAACACCTATAGTTTAGTGGTTGAAAATCAAATAAATTGTATTTTAAATGTTATTGTGAGTATTTGAAATAATTAATGTTATTCTCATAAGTTATTAATATCTGAATTTGTTATTATATATATATTTTCATATTTGTTATTATATATAACATATTAGCTAACAGAAGAACTCCTTTGTTTGAAACAAAACAATTGTTTTGGCGTTAATATTTGTGAAACTTGATTGGATTGTTTGGTATTGTGAATGATTTCATTACATCATCTGATAATTATTTTCAATATTTATTTAGCTTTGAATATATATATATATATTTAATTATTAACAAGTTGTCATAAATAAATTTGTAGAGATTCCAACCAGTAGATAGATTCCCTATTGACTTTATTAGGTTTTTCCAATTTTATCTGGTAACCATATATTTGGAAGTCTTTAACTATGTAGACAGACAGAACTGCATAACCCACACGAAAATTATCTGAGGGCAATCTGCATATGTATTCCACATTCTGACATCACAGACTAATATTTTTTTCTTTTACAGCCAGCTAAGGTCAGAGAGAAACAAGAAATTATTAACTATATTATTTAACTTATTGATTGCAAATAAATAATTAAAGTTAATTTAACCTTCGTTTCTAAATCTTATTTTAATTTACATTATTTTAATTTATACACAGATATAGGATACAATGCTTAAACATTTTAAAACAATTTATATTTGAAAACTACTAATGTAGAATATTATTATCATTATATAATTTTGAATGGATCCCAATCAATGGATAGACATCTAATTGCTGGAACCTCTCATTATCACCATTCTAAGGCTAATTAATTCACCCTGCCTAATGAAGTTAATACCATATTATGAACTAAGAATAATTTAACTAATTATTCACTGTTGATACTTCAGATTATGATATTAGCAAATAATAAAACAATATAATAATTGTAAAATAATGTGGATTATTTTAAAGTGATTTTGAAGTTATACGATTCATGTTTCTTCTTAATACCTTTCATATTTCACTATATTTATTAGATATCAAGAAATTTAAATTATTAACATATTTTTACTGGAAATACTTTTTTTTTTCAAAAATATGTTATATTAGCAGCTAATGTAAATATGACCTGAAGGTGTATTTAGAATCTTAGCTTCTATGTAAATAACCTACTTATACTAATGAGTAAATAATAATAATAGATTTATACTTACATATAAAAATATTGCAATAAATATTCAAACATTTTATACTTTTAAAACCTATTTTGTTAGATACAAAAGAAATAAATAATCTTAGATTTTTTAAAATAAATAACGAAGATTTTATTGATTTTGTAAACTGAAAATAATCTTTCTAATGATAATGTATAATCTTTTTGTTTTGATTGTGATCTCATTTTTTAATATAGAAACAAAAGTGAACATTTAAAATTTATTTCAGTAGTAAAAATCAGTTAATCATAGATTTTAGGCTGATGTATAAAACAAAGACAGATGTCAGAAAATGCTGAAATCTGAGAGTTGCCTGAAATGAACAACTTTTTAAATTCCAACGAGAGCTAAATAGTTATATGTCTGGATATTGCAAGTTTTATAAACAATTAGTAAAATCATCATCCCAAAGTTTAATCACTGATTACATTGTCAACAGAAAAACATTAACACAGCACAAGACTGAAAATGGTGCTAGTTGTATTTCCACTTGTGATGAATCTGATTTCTTATCAGTTTACAAACGACCGCATAGCGATAATGATTAAAATACGTATAAAAAAATGTAAAATTAAATATTGTAGTTAATAAAAAAAAGTTAAAAAAAGTTTGTTTGTATCAATTTTTTCAAATATTTGAAATTTTTTATTAGTCATACTTTATTTCCTTATTTTTTTAATGCAAATTTTAAGGTAATTTTTCGTTGTTGCTTTGCTTTTATGCCATTTCTGAAAATTACAGAACCTATCCCCCATTTTTCAAAGTAAGTTAAGTCTATTTTTGTGTGATTATTTTTAATGTGGGTTTTCTATGGAACCTATCTACCACATAAAATGAGACCCAGGTGTAATTCAAGATCTTGTCTAAACACATAAAGGAAAATAATTATTAAAAAACAAAGCTGGAATTTATTGTTGTTTAAATCATGAATGATATGTGGATTTGGATAATAATTTTTTCTATGGATCTTCTGTTAAGATTAAAGTAGTCATTTGTTGAAAGCATTTCTTGGTTAGCTGATTATATTCCAAAGCTTTGAGGAGCCAAATTAGTCTGCTATATGCACTAGAGAATTTTTGCCATTCTTATCAGATGTTAAAACAGGCAAAACTCTCAGTCTTCTGGCATCCATTAATTACTCTGGCTTGCACTGAGTGGTATTATGTATAGAGGGTTTTTTCTGTTTTAATAACAGTTATAAGCAAGCATAGGAAATGGTGATCATGTGATGTTTATTGTCTTATCAGATGTCTTATTATGTGATCTCTTTATATTTATTGATACAACAAATGATTTATATTTCATTTTTTATAAAACTTATTTGCAATAAATTTAAATTCTTGGTCATCCTAAATTTTAGTGGTAGATTAATTTATGGTTTTCATATATTTTGTCAGGTTGATTGCTGGATAATTGGTCTGTGCCACTAAAATTATTGCATTAGACATTCACATAATTTTTCAGGAGAGGATTAGAATCCTTTCACATTCATGAATGGTTGTGTAAATTATTGGGTGTTATTCAAATAATGCATTATCATCTTAAAGCAATAAATACATTTTTGGTATTTTATTTGGATTTAATAATATAAATCTAAAAATTCTAATAGAGTGGAAATTACCTGAATTTAGTTCACTGTATTTATAATCTGCAAAAAATAGTATTAAGAATATGAAATGAAGACCAAGTATACAATTAGAAATGTTATGAATCTGTAAATAAAACCAGCTGATCTTGACCTCCAACAAGAATTAAAAGTAAATATGTGGTCAGAATTAAAAACTGGATTAAAGCAAATCAAATATATTATCCAAGTGCTACTTAAAGTTGCAAGGCAATTATAATTTTATTAATCTAAATACCTTGAAAATAAGCAAAACTGCCATACAGTAGTGTCACCCTGTGCCAACCAGAGTAATCAATGGATGCCAGAAGGCTTGTGCATAAAATCCCCATCTAGGGCCTACTCATACAATATTCCCAGACTAGTCTCTGGCTTGTGGCCTTCATCAGTGAGGAGCCTTGGATCTGAGAGCACTGCACCTAGATCTTAGGATCTAATGCAACCCTCCAGCACCCATCTTTTAACTCTATTTAACTACAAAACTAAGAATAAAATTAAAAATAATATTTTTAATCTAAGCTCATTAGCTTATATAGTCAAATAGGTTTGAACTCAGTTCAGTACCCATATATTTTGCTATTACTTATTATTTAGACATAAATCTGTTTTGAACAAAACAATATATATATATATATAACATGATTATAGTACAAGCTTATCAACCCCCAAAATCTTCAATCTGTTGTCAAGGCAATACAAATATGAGAGTTGACACATTGATTATAGCTGATTGAGATTTTTAAATTCAAAGAAGTTTAATATACAAAATTAACAAAGCGTATGGCACACTTGAATGAGAAGCTATAAAGATACACAGAAATTATTACACATTAAGCACTTTCGAGGCCTTTTGTCTCATATTCATAGCGGTACTGTCAGCTGCAGAATGAGGAAATAGGGCAAGGAAACAACAGTATGCAAAGTGTATGCAAATGAACTAGATAGTCCAACGTTTGGAGATGTCAAAGCAGGTATCTCGTCTATTGATGGAGTTATTATTCGCCATTAATAAAATATGCTTCTCTGATTTTCCACTTGATGTCATTTTTCTCAATACAGACTATTTTAGGGCTGGAAGGTTCAAACACATGTCCTGTCTTCTTAGAATGCTCTAAAAATGTTGATGAATTATCATTGTTTTTCATAGCTCTATTATATGTATGTCCTGTTGATTATGCCTGCTTTAGTTTCTCCAAAATAAATGGCCTGGCAACCAGGTTATGGGCATGATATGCTGTAAACAACATGAGAGTCTGAAAAGGTTCAATTTTATCCTTAGAGTTATTGATTAGATGATTAGTGCATGGGGGTGTATGAAAGCTAATTTTAAATTTATTGGACAAAACCTTGATTAATTGATAGGAGATTTTAGGTATGTGGGGAAGAGTAATATATGGAAGTTTAATATTGTTTTTATTGTCTGTGATTTTCCTATAAAATTGTTTGATTTTATTGTGAATAGTGTTGAGTTTATAGCCTGCTTGTAGTAGATCTTTGGTGTAAAGATGTATGTTATTGTTTCTATCCGCTTCAAACTTGCAAAACTGCATATTTCTATATAAAAATGCTTGCAGGCCTGCCAATTTGTGAGAGCTTGGAGAGTTGGAGTGTGGGTGTATAAAGTCTCTGATTTCAAAGGGCTTTATTATCATTGAATAATTTATACTTTTCTCATCGCATGTTAACCGAAGGTCAAGGTAATTTAGACTTTGGAATGCATCTTCTGCTGTGGAATTGATAGTTAGATTAGTGTTATGTGTTAACTCTTGTGTAATACTATTTATAGTGTGCTTGTTGGCTAAAATAAATATATCAGCTACGTACCGCATGTATATAGTGTGAGGGCTGTCAGCTTGATATTTGGACACGATTAGTCTTTCGTAGTGATTAAGGAAAATGCTGGTTACGATTCCACTGAGGGAGAGGCCCATAGGCCAACCACTTTTCATGTTGTACCAACCATGCTCAAATGTTGTATATATATATTTATCCATCCATGTTAAAAATGTAACGATGAAATTAATGCGTTCAGCTGACATCGTGTTGGTAAGTTCTTGTTGGATGATTTGAATAGATTGTTTTCTGTCCACCAATCTGTATAATTCTTTGATATCAAGGGTAATCATATAGAAGTTGTTCTCGATCGTGGCTTTTTTGATTTTTTCCACTACTTGAAAGGACGAATTAACAGAATAATTTCCAAAGCCCAAGCTGTCTATTAATAGTTGATTAACCATTTTCGCAGTTTGAAAATAATGGACTCCCCCAAAATCCATCATTAAACACAGTGGTTCACAGGCTTATGGAGTTTAATGTTGGCAAATATTCTTGGAGCTTTAGTGGAGGAAGGATAAACTCGGTAGTATTCCGCAATTGAAATGCCTTTGTTTTTATGAGGACGGAGAATGGATGAAACAAATTTATCGCGGTTAAGCTTATTGTTGAATTGTGCAACAGGAGTGAGTAGATTTGTAATTTGTTCATTTATTTTCCTCTTATAATCCTGAGAATTTAAAAGCACAAATCTATTGCCCTTATCTTCTTTAAGGCAAATTAAATTATTGCGATCAAGAAACTGTTTTGTAATTTTGATGTCGCTATTCCAGCTATTATCTTTTATATATAACTGTTTCTGTTTAATAGATTTAGTTATATTTGTTATAATGCTATCTCTATGTGGGTTATTAATTAAATTTGCTTCAACATCAGCGATTAGCTCTAATTTGGATTGTTTCCATTGTCCTCCTACAAATCTAGGTCCAAGGGATAGAACCCTTGCTATCCTATCAGGTGGCGTAAGGCCAGTTCTATTAACATACAAAGTTTGCTGTAAGTCAATATTTATATTTTGTTTATAAGCTAAAAATTTGATTTTCAAAACAAAGCATTTGCGGTGGTTTATTTCTGTAATGTTGAGTTTATCGATAATCCATTGAGGGAGGGTGCTATTTGCTGTTACTGTGAGCCATCTTTTTCTTTCTTTACGTAATGCGTTCTTACATCCTCGGATGATAAAAGTCAAGAGGCATAACTGTAGTTTATCAATGATTTTGTCACGGTTATATATAGAGTTATTTATTTTTATTCTGCAGCAGTTTGGAACAATATTAAATTTCTTGCATTCAGACAAGAATGTTAGGCACTGTTCCAATGTTTTGACTGAAATGCCAAAGCGTAATGTGAGTCTTTGTTGATAAAAATTCATATTTGTAAAATATTAAAGATTTTAAGACTTCTCATCCGATAATTTAATATACAAAATTAACAAAGCGTATGACACACTTGAATGAGAAGCTATAAAGATACACAGAAATTATTACATGTTAAGCGCTTTCAAGGCCTTTTGCCTCATATTCATAGCGGTACTGTGAGCTGCAGAATGAGAAAATAGGGCAAGGAAACAACAGTATGCAAAGCGTATGCAAATGAACTAGATAGTCCAACGTTTGGAGATGATAAAGCAGGTATCTCGTCTATTGATGGAGTTATTATTGCCATTAATAAAATATGCTTCACTGATTTTCCACTTGATGTCATTTTTCTCAATACAGACTATTTTAGGGCTGGAAGGTTCAAACACATGTCCTGTCTTCTTGGAATGTTCTAAAAATGTTGATGAATTATCATTGTTTTTCATAGCTCTATTATATGTATATCTGTGTTGTGCTGTCCTGTTGATTATGCCTGCTTTGGTTTCTCCAAAATAAATGGCCCGGCAACCAGGTTGTGGGCATGATATGCTGTAAACGACATGGGGAGTCTGAGAAGGTTCAATTTTATCCTTAGAGTTATTGATTAGATGATTAGTGCATGGGGGTGTATGAAAACTAATTTTAAATTTATTGGACAAAACCTTGATTAATTAATAGGAGATTTTGCCATCAAGCGGAAAATCAGAGAAGCATATTTTATTAATGGCAATAATAACTCCATCAATAGACGAGATACCTGCTTTGACATCTCCAAATGTTGGACTATCTAGTTCATTTGCATATGCTTTGCATACTGTTGTTTCCTTGCCCTATTTCCTCATTCTGCAGCTCACAGTACCGCTATGAATATGAGGCAAAGGGCCTCAAAAGCACTTAGCGTGTAATAATTTCTGTGTATCTTTATAGCTTCTCATTCAAGTGTGTCATACGCTTTGTTAATTTTGTATATTAAATTATCGAATGAGAAGTCTTAAAATCTTTAATATTTTACAAAGAAGTTTAATATGTTTTCATTTAGTAGCTAAAAATTACTTATTTTGATATGGTTTGGGAATTATGGGGTCACTGCCATCTCTTTTAGCTTTTCTTTACTATTTTGTTGTTCCCTATAACATTAGATTATGGTATGCAATTTTTTTACTTAAAAATCTTTATTAAAATTTTTCATTAAAACTATTCTGAAGATGTCAGAATTACATGAATCTTTTAAAAAAAAAGAATAATAATTTGCATATGAATCAACCCAATGGACACAACATTTTGATTTCACTAGAAGTGATAATTTCTGATTGGTGAATTATTTGGTCTTGCTGCAATTTTTAAAAATCTTCTAATTTTCAGTGATTTGTTTGCATATTTAAGTTTTTCATTTGTAAAATATTTATTTTAAATCAAAAACTTTTATGGCTACAATTAGTTTATTATTTTAAATATGTATTTTTAGAAGACAAGTCATAAAATCTTAGTTATGACAAAGTAGAAGCATTTCTTAGTTGCTAACACGAATGGCTTTTATAAACATTGGTAAAGAAATTTAATACTTTAATAATAAATTTAATTTGGAATTTTAAGGCATAATTTTATTCTTTAACAATATCTAATCTAAAATTCTACTCTATTTTAAAAATTGAAATCAAATATGCATGAAGTTCTCACTAGGGTTTTTGAAATAAGAAGAGAGGGGTTGAATGCTGAACAGGTTGACACTTTCAATGTAGCAGTTTGAGATTTTTTTTAAAAAAATTCAAAGAAGTTTAAATAAACCCATTTTTCAGACAAATGCACCCTATTTTGAAAGCAGACTAATAAATAGTCATTTTTAATACTTTCAAACTCCACTAAACTTGATTATTATTTAGATAATAAACCGGAGAGAAAGCTAGATTTCCACCTGTTATTCATAGAGGTTGCCTTGACAACAGATTGAAGTTTCCTGATGCTGATAGCTTCGGCTATAATCAAGTGATTTATATCTGTGAATCATCTGTCTAGGCAAAATCAAGTTTTAAAATATATAAATTAATAGTTTAGCGCTGTATATATTAGAATAACATTTACGCATGAATAAATGTTTTAAATGTAATTGTATTTATGCAATTTCCAATGAAAAATTTTTAAATATTAAATAAAATATAAACTTGAAATTAAATTAATTCATTTACTTTCGTTAGTTATGTATATAATTTAAATAATCTTTTCTGCATAAAATAAATTATAAATGTTTAGAAGCAATCGATTTAAACTAAGTTACTGCCTGAAAATATTCATTGTATAAATGTAAGAACTAAAATTTTCAACTGAATGAATCTCTAAATGTATTATCACCATACGAACGTAAAACAAAATGATAAACCATGTACTAAGTCAGGAAACTTTTCTATCACTAATCAAAGCAATATTATATTTGCACTCTTGTTTTGATTTTACCGTCAGTACAAAGAGCTTTTTCATAAATTCAGATTACCTGAAAGCTTTGTTCTCTAGCTAAAACTATCTAAAGAGCAATTTATTGACCCTTACTGAATGAATATCCGGGCTATTAATGAGCTGGATACCGTAAAAAAATAATTAATCTTTTTGTGGTCTAGAAACGTTATTCGTTTCTCCAAGTATGGACTTCAATCTCAGTTGCGTTACACTTGTTCTCTAAACGGAATACCACAAGACATTTTTATTATTATAGTGGATGATATACAATAAAATTATTTAAAAAAATATTAAAATGTTTGATGATTAATTTTTTTAAATATGGAATATTTGAAAAAAATTTAAACTATTTTTAATAGTTCATTCATAGAATGAAAAGCAAATTCTACACATTTATTAACCCTTTTTCTTCATCTCCACTCCTCCTCCTGCATTTTCTTCTTTTTTCTTCTTCCTCTTCTTTTTTCTCTTTCTTTTCTTCCTCTTCTTATTATAATTTAATTTGACTGGATTTGAACCCAGACTTTCAAGCTTTCTTGGGTCATCCACTTCTTTTTATACAACCAATACATATGACCACATACATGCGAAAAAAATAAATGATCTCGAGTATACATATTTCATGCCAAACTAGCACTCATCAGTTGGTCCAGATCATGATCTAACCATATATAATCAGTACTCAGTTTATATTAACATAGCAAATCTTCAAACTTTAATGGCCAGGCTTCAATCCTTTCTACTCTTCATCTCCAAATCAATGAAAATCTGGAAATTGCATGTTCAAAATTCTTGTTTGCCAATTTAGCTATCATACCCATGTTAACCATAAGTCATTTAAATACACAGAAGAGGAATAGGTAGATTACAGGCTGAATATGTAATATTTACATACAAGTATATATACACTTTATATCATTATAATTAGAGGGGATTTAAAATCAGACTTGCAAGCCTCTGATTACAACTAGATTAAAAGTATATATAATATACTTGTATTTAAATATTACATATTCAGCCTGCATTCTTCCCATCCCTCTTCTGTGTATTTAAATAAATTTAAGATTCTGCATATGAGGGTTCAGAATGACCTATGGTTAACATGGGCATGACAACTAAATTGACAAACAAGGACTTTGAACATGCCATCTCCAGATTTTCAATGATATAGACAAATAAAGAGTTGGAGAGTGGAAAGGATTGAAGTCTGTCCATTAAAGTTTGAAGAATTGCTATCTTAATATAAATCAGGCTCTGATTATATATGTGTGTGAAAGATGATGATCTGTACCAACAGGTGAGTGCTGGTTCAGCACAAAATATGTATATTGGGAATCAATTATCTTTTTGCATGTATGTGCTCATGTGTATTGCTTATATAAGATGGAATGGATGACCTAAGCAAGCTTGAAAGTCTGGGTTCAAACCCTCTAATTACAACTAGATTAAATATATATATATATATAGTATACTTGTACTTAAATATTATTATTATTTAAGAAAGTTTATCTACAACTTTGATTTAGATTTTTCAGTCTTTTTGTGTAAGCTAAAGTTATCACAAGAATATTTTAGCTAACATTAATCAAATATATAATAATGAAGATATTTTTTTCACCTTAGAAAAAAAAATACAGAGTCTAAGCAAAATAACAACATATCTGATATATTTTTATTTATATGATTTAGAACTAATATCCAGTAGAAAACGGGTTGTATTTTATGTGGTGTGGAATCACATAACGTTTTGATAACTGTTTAAAATAAAAAAGCATTTTTATGGAAAAACTTCTCAGATTTGTCATACATTTGATAGTAGAGGGATAATGATATCAAACTTTCATTAATTGTCTAGAACAACCTTTATAGAAACTCAGAATGTATAAATCAAAGGTTCAAAGAGACTATGAAAATATTTAACATTATATCTGTGATTTATAAATGAATCATTTACTATGTAGGTTATAAATTTTAAGAAAGTTATTTTGAAAGATAGAACAGCATCGTATAAATAATGTTTGCACCCAGGAACACACCTTATTCCAAAATATTTAAATAGTTTGTATTTGTAATGCATGTATGTACAGTAATAATAACACCATAATTGACCAAATTATGACAGTTTCAATACCATATGATTGAGAGAAGGCAATGATGTACTTTGACACTTCTGACAATAACCAAATGCAAACTATTTGTCAAAACTGAACAATCATAGTTGAATTTTATGAGATGTATCTGTAAATCCTGCACTGAAATATTTTGATAGGCAATTAAGTGCTCAGTTATGGGCTTACTTCCCAGTGATTTATTCCATTCAGGCAACGCATTTCTGGCTACAATATTTTGTAATTCAACTATAAATAATTTCCTTCTGTTCTGAGTTAAAGAAGTCTATGACTGTTAATGAAAATATCCACAGAAAAGGTAGTTTTTAAATATTAAAATTTATTATTGCCTAACATGCTTTCAATATAATATTAATAAAATACAACAGGAATTAAAACATGTATTGATATCATGGAGAAAAAAAGACAACAACAGAAAAATTAAATTCCTGGATTTATATATCCAAAGACAATGCAACACACTAGACTACAGAATGATGCTTAAACATATAAACATAAGAGTGGTGATCTATCCCAGATGAATAACTGCCATTTCACATAAATATGTAGAACTTTAAGGTTTTCTGCACAGATATCTTGCTTTGTGCAAATTTGAATAAGATGAAAAGAACAAAGTATATGAAAGACCTTCAAAATATAGAGTGTAATTATAATAACATCATTAATATGATAAATACATTTCACAAAAAAGTTAGAAACCCCTATCCTATTCAACAAGAGGAGCCTAAAAATGGATTAGTCTCCCTTACATCATGAAAGTCATACATAAATTTAAAAAGATTTGCAAAGACAAATTCCATGTAAGCTTTCAAATTCATCCATCACTGAACCAATTAATTAACAATTTTAAAAAACATTTTGTAAAACAAATTTGCACATCAATTAGTATATAAAATTTAAATATAGCCATACTGCATGCAATATAGCATTTTATGGGGAGTTGAGGGCTGACTTTTCAACTAGATTGGCCCATTATATATATTTATGCAACAAAGCCCTTAAAAATAAAGAATACTCATCAATATTCACTGACCAAGAGCAAAAAACCAGCCACAATTTCAAATTATCAAGAGCAAAAATTATATACATGGAGAGAGAGGACAGAAATCAGAAAATTAAGAAAGTCTGTACAATAGCAAGTGATCATTTTTCAATCAATAGAAAAGAAACAAGCATACCTCTATCAAAGAAGTGGGCCATATAAATAAACTTTATAGAGTAGCTAATTAATAACTACTTATATACTAATATCAAGAACTCTTGAGTCACATTACTATAAGCCATGACTATGATATACATGTTATACCATGGAGAGCCCAAAGACTTTAGGCAATAATAAAGCTGATTATTTAAAGACTACCTTTTCTGTGAATGTTTTCATTAACAATCATGTAATATTTTGTAATGTTTAGCAGTTTCTCTTATTATACCTTGATTTCTGGTACAGCAGGCTGTATTAAGTTATGTTAGCAATTATCAATTATAATTCTCACTATTAAGATTGCTGGCTTTGACACATTAAACATGGACTCCCATCGATTTTCCAGATAACCCACCAATAATTTTACTCATTATAAATTCTGATCTAATACCATTTTGTAGATTTATGTAATTAATATCAATAAAGAATCTTGCAATCTCTTTAGACTTCTATCTATAAAGTAAAAGTATCAGTTTGTTATATATATATATATATATCTTATAGGTTATATATCAGTTTGTTATATATATATATATATATCTTATAGGTTATATTAAAATTATAGCGCTGACTTTATGAATTTCAGTTATTTTATATAAACTTTGTAAAAGTAAGTGATTAGATAGTTTGATGCTATATTGCAGATTGAGTAGTTTTCATTATTAACATCATCTTATACAAATATAGATTTTTATATGCTTTATTATTTATTTTCAATATATGTATGCATAAAGATTACAAGTTGAAATTCGTGATAATATAGTTTGACACATAAATGGATTTAAATATTTGAGTAGTTGGTGGAGTGAGGACAGAAGAAGCAAAAATGAATTTAAAAATAGCATTGTCAAAAGAGGCATTTATTAAGAAATAGAAAATATTTGTGAATCTTCGAGGAGAGATTTAATAAAAAGATAATTAAATACTATATATGGAGTGCACTATTTTACGGTTGTGAAACGTGAACAGTCAGTAAAAATAGATCCAGATTAGAAGCCTTAGAAATGTGATCATGCAGAAGGATGGAAAAAATTATTTGAATGAATAAAATGATAGATGACAAAGTTTTGGAAAGGGAAATGAAAAAAAAAAAAAAAAGACTGAGGAAATTAAAGATGGAAAAAGAAATTGAATTGGGCATATTCTAAAAAAGAAGAATAGTTTAATAAATTGTTTTGGAGGAAATAATGAATAAAAACAAGAAAGAATGGAAAAGATTTACCTTGATTTTCGATATCAAAGATGATAATATTTAAACAGCATTAAACTGTTGCACATGCGCTTTGGATTTTAAATATAAAATATCTTTTCCAAAGACTTTATCATGTGGTTGAAGTGTTAGTATTCATTCATTTTATATTTAAAATCCAAAGCGCATGTGCAACAGTTTAATGCTGTTTAAATATCATTGTTTATAAAAAACATCACGCTATATAAAATAATTGACTTATTTACAGATATCAAAGATGGAAAGAGATATATGGAATTGAAGGTCTGGGCAATGAACAGAATGGACTGGAGAAATGGATGAACATTTTACGTGACTATTCTCTGGACCTATCCATAAAATGGAATACTATTGATGATGACAATACACATATCCAGTAAAATTAACATCGTTTTTTTTTTAAAATTTCTGTAAAAAAATAAAATCTTTGTTTATAATTCTTTATGATAATTCAATATTTTTTGTCTGTTTAGTTTATTAATTCCATTTTATATTTTCTATACCTATCTTGTTTTTTTTAGGTTTATTATATTTAGTTTACTTTAATAATTCTTGTTCAAAAAAGGTAAATATGCTCTACTTCCAGGATTTGAACCATGTGTTTGAAATGGGTGAAAGGAGAAAGACATGGAGGTTTATATTTAACCTCAGATTTGCATGTTAATAAAAAAAATTGTAAATACATAGAATTTTATTAAATCTAAAGTATATACATATAATAAAATAAAATATATTTTATTTAATAAAAAATGATTAATAAATCATTAAAGAATTTATTGTAAAGGTTATTGTGAATATGTATATGCAGTATATATTTGTATAGCATATATTATAAACATTAAAAACATAGAGCTAAACTAGTCAATAAATAATTAAAATTACACCAAATTTACAACTCAACCAGATTAGCCAAGAAAGTAAAATCTAAAACACTACAAATGGTTTCACTGCTACAAGCAGACTTCTCAAGTGTAAAAAACTATAACACATTATATTTAAACTAAAACATTACTCACAATTCCACTTATCTCCCATCCACCCTTAACCTTAATATTAAAAAAAACTTTTAAATAAGTTAACTGCTTCAGAATCATAATTTTAATAAAATTATTTAACTCTTCTTTTTATTTCATTACTCTCAAAAAAAGACAACGTTAGCTTCGTCAGAATTAATATTATGCCTGCATCTTTTACATGGATATATAAGGCTGAATTAAGATATTTATTTCTAATTCTACTTTCACGTGCCTTTATTCTTTAATTTAAACTCAAACTACTCTGACCTTTATATACCCTCTTTCAAAAAACAAGGAATAATATACACTACTCCAGGAATAGTCTTTCTAACAAAAATTTTTCTTTTGTATTATTTAATAAATTATTTAAAGTAATATCCCTTTTCCAACCAATTAAAAAATAAAAAGAATTAAATAATCTTTATTATTAAAAATTTATGATTCTAAAGCAGTTAACTTATTTAAAAGTTCTTTTAATATTAAGGATTGATGGGAGGTAAGTGGATAATGTATAGTTTAAATATGTTATTTTGTAGTTCTTTACACTTGAGAAGTTTTCTTATAGTAGTGAAACCATTGGTAGATTTTATTTTCTTGGCTGGCCTGGTTGAGTTGTGATATATGTATTGTTTTGTGGAATTATGTGTGTGTGTGTGTAAATTCATTGAAATCAGTCAATACTTAGACAATACCCATATCAATAAGAATCAACAATTTCAATCTGTTGTCAAGGCAATTTTTTTTGGCAATAAAGGTGGAAATCCAGCTTTATTTATGGTGTAACATGTTGATGTAAACACTAAAGATTGCAACTTGACAATAGAGTGAAATTATTGATATAAAGAATTTTAAATAAACTGTATTAAACCGATAAATATAACCTTTTCTGAAGGCAGACTGACAAATAGTCAATTATAACATTCAACCTGCAATTATAACTTTCAAATTGCATTCTAATAATGTATTATAAAAATAATAAACCTAATAATGCTTAAGACTAGATAGGTTTATAAATGTTAAATCTATAAATGCAGTTCAACACTAAACAATACCAATGTCAATAACAATCAACAATGTTAATCTGTTGCCAAGGCAACTACCTTTTAACAATAAAGGTGAAAATCCATTTTTATTTATGATGCAATCTTTAGTGTTTATGCAAACATATTAGATCACTTTCATTGTTAAAAAAAGTTGCCTTGACAATAGTTTGAGATTGTTGATTGTTATTAATATTAATATTGTTTAAGTATTCACTGCTTTCAATGAATTTAATTTATAAACCTATTTAGCTTTGAGAGCATTATTAGCTTGAATATATATATATTTGCGTGTGTATAAGCCTAAATAAATAATTTAAAACCAACGTTACTTCTTTTGGCATAATCAGACTGTTATTAAAATATATATTTACATGAATATCTCAATTTGCATGACAATAGCTATTTTTACTGCTATTTATATAATCAGTAAAGGTATCTAACAAAAATAGGTTTAGAACCAATTTATTTTTAGTCAAACTGTTATTTAAAAAATAAAATATACATGAATATGTCAATTTGGATGACAATAGTTATTTTTATTGTTATTTATATAGTCAGTAAATATATCATACAAAAATAAAAAGAATTGGCCATTTTTTTTATTATAAATAATTTATTATAAGAAAAGATAGAAAGATATGAAAAATTTAAATATATTTAAAACAAATTTTTTATTTATTTTTCTTTCTTATATAAAATGTTTTCACAATATTGCTCAAGTCTATAACTTTAATTTAGAAAAAGATTTTTCACCTAACATAGGTATCATTGCCTTCAACTAATGGATTAATCCAGATTCCTTTCTTATCATGACAACATTGCCACTAATCCAATGAGTATAAAAAGAGATAACACATAGCCAATGGCAAGAACAGGCCACTAGGCAATGATGCTCACTCAATTCAAATGTTCATGTTAAGACTGGGAATCTGGCAATAACCTGGCTCTTTCAATATGGTTAAAGAAAACTCCTGCTAACCTGAACAACAGTGATCATTCATCAGACTATAGCTATTTAAACCAATGGTTAAAAAGTGAGACAAAATCACATTTAGGATTGGATGCTTCCAGAAGCAAAGCCATATGAGGCAAGCTGTCATTACAGCTGGAAGAATCACCATACCTATTTATGAGACAGACTGTCAAGTACAGATGGAAGTGGATAGAAATCTATAAGGGAACATACAGTCTCTTCTTCATCAGTTCACCCAAAAACTGGGATCTATACCCCATCAACAGTAGCAGATGGAATGTAGTTATCTATAAATAATTGTAAATTGAGTGTATGTTTGTATCTATATATCACTAATAAATATATTATAAAACATATGTATAATCATTTATGTTTATATGTATAATCATAAATAAAGACAAGTGATAAAATAGTCCCCCCCCCCTCAAGATTGAAAAAAAGATTTTAACAACAAAATCTTGCTTCTGCAAATCATTAGATTTGTCATTATTCAGAAAAAATTGACTGCAAATGTTAGTGGCACGTCAATAAAATTTTGTAAAATAAAATGAAAGTGATTACTCTTAGTAATAAAGACAGAAACTCCCCAGTGGGCTGTTAGATTTCACCATTGTTGGAAATTGACAATTAAACAAATAGTAGCTCATCAAATAAATATTAAAAGATCATTCTCAGTGGTTACTTGCATAAACTAAAGAAATTTTTTCTCTTTCGTGATATAAAGAGGAAAAAAATATCTGAATGGTTAATGTTGGCTCAGTTGAAGCATTCGTTGTGGCCTAGCCAGAGCATTGGCCAAGCTATAAAGATTGAATAATCTTTTATATACAGGCTAATCACATCAAAAGGCCTGAATTGAAATTAGACATGCTTATGCCAATAATCAGAGGTCAGACTTATAAGATCCTTAAATCACAATGTCAGAGATACTGGCTGATCTAGATTTTGAAAACTCATTGACGCTACTAACCAACTCTTTTACTCCTGAACCCGTAATGATAATGCAGATATCATTTCAACCTTTGAGTCCAAGGGGAAGGAGAAAAAGCTAGAGATTTTGCTGTTATTTTGCTGTTATAATACATACATTAGCATTGAAATGTTATTTTAAAGACTTGTTAATGAAGCTTTATGAGATTGATCTATCTGCAGAATAAGTAATCATAATTTTAGGGTCAAGCTCAGTTGTCTCAAGCAATATTAGCAGAATCAACAGCTAGTCAAGCAAAGCCATTGAAAAAAAATGAATTTATAATATTTAAGGGATTGAGCAGAACACTGGTTCAGGCAAGCATGCAGCAGACAGCACAAAGAAATCAACAACGAGTGAAAAATATTATTACAGGTGTACACACAGAATGTCCTCACTGCCATATACTGAGTACATATTTCAAGCATATTGATAACATAAAAGCTGCTTTTTTAAAAGGAAACAACAAGCAGATAATGACAGAATGGATGAATCCATTCCAAAAGGCAATAAAAGCAATTTAATTAAAAAAAACAACAACAAATTTCCTACACAAACAATGCAAGAAACAGTGGTGTTTTCAAACACAAAATCTTTATTAATAATATATTGGTCACAGTGAAATTGGACACAGAGCCAGCAGTGTCAAACAAGACATGGTCTATCATTAATAAGAGTAATAAATTTTAGCTGCATCCTAGCAGCAAAACAATAGCTGATTACCAAGGCAATCTAGTAGTACTCTTGGGTCAGGCAAGGATGAAGGTTATTATGACCAATAAAATTAGATATCTGACTTTGTTGTATATTCTGGTAAGCAGAGTAATTTATTAGATGAGTGGTTCAGTCATGTTTTACGCGACTAAAGTGAACCAGCTCATAACAATAAATTCAAACAGGGTCTGCTCAGAAGTAATTAATAATCTGGATTTAAACTGTAAAATAATGCAAGAAATGAAGGGTGCAAGAAGTATATAGATATTAATGGCCTATGCTGCATATTTAAGGGAACCACCAAATGGGTTCCAGCAGTCATGATCAAAGACAAAGGACCACCAATAGTGGTGGTCGAAACTGCTGATGGACAACTACATATCGCAGAAACAAACTTAGATTAATTTAAATATCATCAGCCAACTGTAATGATCCTACAATTCCATGACAGGCCGTTATTAAAGCTTGAACCTACAGTTCTAATACCAACCATCAGCAAAAACCTCATCAGATGAAACAGTTGCAATATACCAGTGATGATTTACCAGCAACCTGCAATAAGCCTTCAGTCCCCCCTCCCCCCCCAAAAAAAAAATAATGACAACAATGAACCTGCAGATAACATCACTAAGCCAGAAGAAGTAGCAAAGTAAAGAAGATATCTTTTTACACACTTGCACATGACTACATTCTCCAGAGCTAATTTTAGTCAGGGGGAGAAAATATCATGTCTCACCTTGTCTTCAAATAATGGACTAATCCAGATTCCTTTCTTATCATGACAGTATTGTCACTAATCAATGAGATAAAAAGAGATAACACATAGCCAATGGCAAGAATAGGCCAATAGGCAATGATGCTCACTGAATTCAAATGTTTCTGTTAAGACTGGGAATCTGGCAATAAATAGTCAGCCTTTTTGAAGTAAGACCAGAGAACTCTAAATCATATGATAAAACACAGTCGTTACATTAATACATAGAATATATGATGAAATTAAAATATGTCACTGATAGCTGATATTTACAGATAATTATCAATCACCAAAACAGAATGAATAAATAGATATATAAAAAGGAAAACCATCAGATAATCAGATATAACTTTATTACAAAACTTACCATACATTTAGCAACATAAAAAACAGTAACGACAAAGTAAATGACTAACTAAATAAATACTTAATGTAAACAAGCTTCAAAAATTTCAGTTTAAGCAATCTTCCAAAACTTTATTAGCTTTTTTTTTTTTACTTTGAAATTTCCTAACTATCTTTTTCAAAAGGAAATAAATAAAACAGGTAAATATGTTGAAATTTCTTTTATATGAATCGAAAAGAAAATTTATACTTCAGTATGTGAATTCATGAACACCTATACTTCTAAGACATTGACACATATCTATATTATATATCCCAATTAACAAATGTGTGAAGCGTTATATGTAAGAATGGTTAGTGCAAATCTTTCATCTCTAAATCTAAAGGAGATTTTAAATTAATCATCTTCCAAAGACCCTTTAAAATACTTGAATTGCCAATATATATATATTCTTTTTACTTGGCATTGTCATATATGTAAACATATTCATTTATAGTTTTATTATAGATATAACTTTTTAATAGCCCGAAATAGATTAAATAATGCGGAAGTACTGAAAAGTTCCAACGAGCTATATGCACATTAATTATTAGTAAATGTAAATGTAGAATGAGTCACGTTGATCGTATGTAAGCATACCATTTACTGACATACTTACGCGCAGAGCGTAATTTTGTACAGTAACGTAATTTCAAGACAACTATAAGCTATTTCGGGCTATTAAAATGTTATATTTACATTTTTTAATTGAAGATTAATTTATTATTAAGAGGTTGTTACATATAGAGGCTTATCTTTCCCCTTGCTTAGTTAAAATGAATTCAAAATAGCTTATAATTGTTTTGAAATTATGTTACTATATAAAAATCACGCTCTGCGGGTAGATATGTCAGTAAATGATACCTTATATACGATCAAAGCTAAGGTGTAGTTGGCTCATTCCACATTTACAGTTTACTGACAGTTAATGCACATGTAGCTCGCTAGGTTTTTCTATACTTCCACATTATTTTATTTACAATTTTATTATAACTACTATATTAGTGATAACATAAGTATAAAATAGTTACATTCTATACTTGCACAATACATGCGTTAATACATCTACTTAACTTATACATTAAATATTAAAATCAAATTTCTAATGAACGATTTAATAGAACTTTAATAATTATATCACAAAGCAATTATAATTACTTATGCAAAAATAATTAATACATCTACTCCCTTTTCATAAATTGGAATTTATTTAAATGAGGAAGTAATATTATTACTTATTAAGTCTTTGATCTATACAAGTTCATCTATGTGCATTAAAAATGTGTTAAGGGAGACCAATATTTAGAATTGTGTATATTTATATTTTAACATTAAAAAGTTATCTTGAAATTATGTTTTTTGGTCTATAACAAACAATAAGCCTAATAAAATATAACATGAATGAAATAAAATAAAACAACATTACCGTTTTCATTATATACTTTTCTTTGTTGTCTATGATGAAATATTTTCTTTTTGGAGTCAAGGTCTTTTTGTTTGGGCTCTCTTTTTAATGCACAAGTAATGTGTCACATAATTTTCTCTCTTAATATCATTGTTATTGTTTTTACTATGACCTTCTGATATTTGAATAATCTCAATAAAGGATAAATGGCATATCTAGGATAAGATAAACTCAAATTTGAATTTTATTCTTCTATTTCTTTACAAGTTTGGCTGATGAGAAGAAAGATAAGGTCTTTTCTCTTCCTACTTTATCTCTTTAATTTTCCATTCTGTTTAGAAATAGCCAAAATTAATGTGAATATTTTATTTTCTTATAAAATTTAGAAAAATAAAACTTTGTTGAATTTTTTTAAGCCTGCCTTTGTGCTATAAATTAAATATTTTAAATAAAATAAAAAGTATATTGCTATTGTTATAATAGGCATACTATATATGATTTTCTTTTCAGTTTCAGATTTTATTTACTGGGTGGAATAACTGAAGCTATCCTGGAAAAATTAATCAATATATTGAACAGTTTTTTTGAAAATTTGATTATCATAAAAGTACGTAATACTAAAGTACAAATTAATTGTAAATTATCTTTTTTTTTTAAAGAAAAATATTTCATTAGTTGTAAATTACGTTTTTAAAAATTTTTTTGTTTGTCCTTCAAATTTTTAATTTTCTTATTTGTCTTTCAAAACTGACAGAAAGGTCAATTGTGGAGTTTTATGAAATACTTTAGTAAAGGACAAATCAATTGTAAATTATATATAGGTTTACTTTCATAAAAGAAATGTGTTACTTAGTTATTGCATAGTAAAATAAAACTGAATTAGTATTAGTAACAAAAGAGAGAAGGTAAAATGGATTTTTTTTTTCTATTTTGATGATGTTGAAAAACAAAGTGAAGATTCCAAAGAAAGGCTAGAGAGAGTTTCCGCTTTGCCACCATTTTATTGCCAAGACAGTATACATGATCCATATGAAGCTGTAACAGTTCAGGGGTTATGCCTCTCATCTTCTTCGGAATTTGGCTTGCCTGGGTTTTATTCTAATCACCAGATTGGCACAATGCTTTTAATAGTTGTTTGGCTGAACATCTAGTTATTGTTATAGGAAAATATTTTATTTTTCAATAATTAAGTACATACTTAAATGTTCAATTTTTAATTAGAAAATATTTTATTATTATACAAGTATAAATATATTCATTTTTAGATTACTTTGTTAAAACTATAAAAAAACCCAACTATTTGATGATATGGAAAAATGTTTTATTTTTCAATTATGATATATATATATATATATTCAATTTTTCAACTGTTTATGTTTATAGATTATAAAAAACACAAAAAGTCTATTTTATTTAAATATAGATAAATGTTGTAAAAGTACAAAATCTATGTTCCATTATTTAATGTATTAATTTTTAGATTATTTTATAAAAATCTATGTTCCACTATTTATGTCCTTAATTACACTCAGCATTCAATTTATTGATTAGTTTTCCCAGTGTAAATTCAGAGACTCCAGTCAGTCACAAAAGCAGAAACTGAAAAGGAAATCCAATGTATTATGGATACTATATCAATACCAATATATTTTATAGATCAATATTTTATTTAGAATTTATATTTTGTTTATTTTTAAATAAAAATTACTGATCAAAATGACTTATTTAATACTATTTTTGAATTACTAAATTTATCATTTGCAGTAGTAGTTTTTTATTCAGTAAATAAATATGGTGATTAGAAGGTGTGTGTATTTACACCTACACAATGTCCATTTGTGCATTTTCACGCATCCCACAATTTATCTCAATTCATAGTTGAAATAAAAGTCATGCTTTATTATTTTCAACATATTATTTTCTTATATTTGTAACATGGTCTAGCAAATTAATCAAATTGAAGATAATTAAATAAATTGCTTTGCTAGTATTTTTTTCAACTATTTTTTTAAATACACCTGGATCTTGTTTTATGCGGTAGATAGGTTCCGCAAAAAAAAAAAAACGCATTAAAAAAATCACACAAAAATAGACTTAACTTACCTTGAAAAATGGGGGATACATTCTGTAATTTTCAGAAATCGCATAAAAGCAAAGCAACAAGGAAAAATTACTTTAAAATTCACATAAAAAAAATAAGGAAATAAAGTATGACTAATAAAAAATTTCAAATATTTGAAAAAAAATGATATAAGGCAAACTTTTTTTACTTTTTTTAACTATAACTATAGTATTTAATTATATATATATTTCATACATACTGTAATTATTATCACTATTTGACAATATGCGGTTTGTTTGTGAACTGGTAAGAAATCAGATTCGTCACAAAAGGAAGTACAACTAGTGCCATTGTCAGTCTTGTGCTGTGTTAATGGTTTTCTGTTAACAATGTAATTGGTGATTAAACTTTGAGATGATGATTTTACTAATTGTTTATAAAGCTCATAATATCTAGACATCCAACTATTTAGCTCTCATTGGAATTTAAGAGATTGTTCATTGCAGCAAACTCTCTCAGATTTCAGCATTTTCTGACATTTTTCTTGTCTCACACATCAATGTAAAATCTATGATTAAATGATTTTTACTTATCAGAAAATAATAAATTTATCTTCATTTGATAGATATTTTTTGTTTTCTACTGAAATAAATTCTAAATGTTCACATTTTGTTTCTATATTAAAAAAATGAGATTGCAATCAAAACAAAAAGATTTATACATTATCATTTCTAGAAAGATTATTTTCAGTTTACAAAATCAACAAAATCTTCTTTATGTCTGATTGTTTTTTAAAAATCTAAAAGAGTATTTATTTCTGTTATATCTAACAAAATATGTTTTAAAAGTTTAAAATTTTTGAATATTTATTGCAATATTTTTATATTTGTAAGTATAAATCTATTATTATTATTTACTCATAAGATTCTAAATAGCTTCAGGCCATATTCACATTAGCTACTAATATAACATTATATTTTTGGGGAAAAAAAGTATTTCAAGTCAAAATAAGTTATTAATAATTTAAATTTCTTGATATCTAATAAATATAGTGAAATATGAACTTCTTTATCACATGAAAGAAAGCATAAAAAGATATTAAGAAGAAACATGAATTGCATAACTTCAAAATCACATTAAAAAATCTGCATAAAACAAGACCCAGGTGTAATTATTTTCTCTTCCATGTCAATTTTAATATATATTATGACAATACTACCTAGTATTAGAGTCTACAAACTTATAATAAATGTCAGTTTAGTGTTATGCATTGATTCTATAGAATATTGGTTTATAACATTATTAAAAGCATTAAAATTTATATTACCTTATAAACAGAAATTAGAAGGGTAAATGAATTTGCCATTGTAATATTCATAAATCATAGAAAGATGTATTATCTTTGTTATAATGTCTGATTTGCTATCTATTTATAAGCTTAAACAGGCAGAAGGACAGTGAATATAGAATGCATTTTATTTACTTATTATTTAGAATCTATAATAATAGACATTACTGGTTTATTTTATATATACGTTGTCATGATAGTGTTTTATAATAAATGCCAGTATAGTTTTATGGATTGGTTATATATGTACAGATGTTTATAATTATTTCAAGTTTAACTTTGCATATCCAAAGATTATATTTAGTGGTTTTTTTTAATTATTTAAGGTATTAATAAATTAAATTTGCCATAGTATTATTTGCTACAATGAATATTTTTTCCATATGTAAGATTGCTTTACATTTTATTTACTTATTATAAACTAGCTATATTTGTTTCAGTATTCATAAGAATGTTATTCTTATATTGATTTGGAATAATTTTAAAGATATTTGTAGAAAAAAATCAATAAATGGACTGTCCTGAAAAAAGACAGGTTTGTAATTTCATAGTGTACATGATAGCTTACTGTGTTTCAACATCATCACAGTTAAGACATTCATAGAAATAGTGATTAGATACGGTTTTTTGTGATCTAAGGACAATTATTTTGACAAAATGTCTGTGATGATAATAAAATACCAGCAGAAATTTTAGTCATCATCAATAGTGACTAGAGTCGGTTACCAAAAATTCCATCTACTGATTTTTTTCTGCAACAATTAGTCTTCTAGATTATGGACAGCTTAATGGTATAAATTAAGCTTAAAGTTTACAATGTAGCTCTGAAATGATGAGTGCTGGTTCAGCACAAAATGCATCTTGGGGATAATTTGTCTTTTATTATATCTTTATTTATATGAATTTGAAAAGAATGGGGAAGTGTGGCAGTGTCTATTATAAAGATATTACATACGAGACAGAGAAAGGTGAATAACTCGGTGTGTGTAAATTTAAAAAAATCAGATATATTAATCTTTAACTGAGGTTTAAAGTTTATATCTGTGCTAGAGATAGTCTATAGTTTCGAAAATGATTAGTAATAATAATTGGTGTATTTATCTGAAATGGATGGCGTCAAAGTTGTGAGTGGAGGGAGTTCGACAATGGCAAATGAAAATGTAACAATTTACTCTAGATAAATATTTTGCATATAATAGAGATATATATGAAAGATAGTGACCTGGACCAACTGATGAGTGCTGGTTCAGCACGAAATGCATCTTGGGGGTCATTTGTCTTTTATTATATCTTTATTTATATGAATTTGAAAAGAATGAGGAAGTGTGGCGGTGTTTATTATATCTCTAAATATTGAGTGCAAAAATAAATTGCATTTAAAAGATTAGAACTACAGTTTTTTTTTACTATAAAATATCCAGATGTTAGCATTTGATCACAACACCTTATTGGAGTGACGCGCAATCTGTTTACACTGGTCCCGAAAATCGTTATTTGTTTTACCACAGTATGTAAAGATATTCATAATGAAACGATAATAGTTTTCATTAATAAACAAATTTTTCCTCCCTAATATTTTGGTATTAAGCACATACGATTTGAAATGAATTTTTTTTTTAACAAATCGTATACTTACAAAAAAAAATTGATACAGTCAAAAACCAATTTATTGTCATGTGATTTTTATCTATTTTTAGAAATTAAATTCTTTCAAAAGAAAAATTTTTTCATCAACCAAAACTTAGAGAATTTCTTAAAAATTTCGCGACACCAAACAATTTTTACGCTACCCACTAAGAAATCACGCGCTCGAGTTGCGGCATCTCCCCTATTGGCTCGTAATTCACTCAGTTTTGCTGTAGAAACCTTTTCATCACTCTTTTAATATTAATATTATCTATGTTTACTCTACAATAACGATTCCCTTATCTACCAAATCATTCAGCAGATCAACTTTACCCATACCCGTCTGTCCTCCTCAGTGATTTCAACACCACATACTAGGGGAAATCCAGGAAAGGGATAAGAAGCTCGCCTCTTCACAGATCGTTGATGCCACACGGGAACTTCTCTCCTTGCCTGGCCATGGACATCAGTCACTTCTATCTTAATCTTCACTTCATAATCACCTCACTTTTGATAGGGGATTCCGCTCCGTGTGGGTTGTTCCCCGGGTCTACCTTCTTCTCACTCCTTGTTTTATTACACCGTAATGGGGGTGGGGAAAGGGGGAAACCTATGAGGACCTACATCCTTTGTAAGAACTGTCTTATCCGGTATTAAATAACTCTGCTCCTATTATCTAATCAAGAAACTTTTGATCTTCACCTATATTAATAGATTATGGTTGACACCGTCTTATTTCTACCCTAATCCATTATAATATTTATGTTAACATTTATCAAACCTGATATTCTACAATATGTACACTAATTAAAACTAATAAAGTATACTCTAATAAAAAAAAACTTAATATATATATAATCGAAATAAATATTTTAAATAATATGAAGTTCGAAATTTAATTATAATCCGTATATCATCTCACTGAAACATTTTACAAATATTTTATTTGATTCAGGTATAATTATGAGACTTTAAGATAATCCCTACAAGCAATTTCGTTGGATTAATATAAATAAAAAAGAGGATATTAGTTAGACCTTGTTATTATTAAAGTAATTCGAAGTTTATGATTCTGAGCATTTCCTTTTAATGTTTTCAGATTTTCTGTTAACAAAAAAGGATAAAAGCTTTTTTCTTTGAATTATTTGCTTTTTATAACGTATTTTTTTCTATATATGTCATACTTTTGGTTTTATTCTTAATAGAAAATAAAATTTATTAGTTTCGTTAATGAAAAAATGATTGTAATAATAAAACGCATTAAATATAATTAAAGAAGTGTAACAGGTTTAAAACAAAATACAAGCATATTGAATTATTTATTATTTAAAAGTCAATGCAGTTTTTACCCATTGTTACGTTTCCATTTATATAATAGTAATAAACAGCCATTTGTGAACGAATATGGCTATTCTAACTCAAAAAAGAAAAAGGAGAATAAAAAAACACTGATCTGGAAACAAGTTTTGCGACAACTATACTCACCAAACTGCTAGCCACAAATACGTCCAAATATAGAACATGCTTGTAGATTTTTTCTTTTGGCTTAATATTTTACGAAACTTATCTTTTAAATTATTCAGCAAAAAAAAAATTCTTTTCTAAAATACGTCAACACCATGTCTAATTGTAGTTCTCTAAGATATTTTATTTGGTATCATATTCTCCCAATTGAAACAATCGATAATGCACTCGTTTGCAATGCCTTTGAGATGATCATTGTAAGTAGACAGGCTATATTCCCAAGAAAAAAATGCTAAAGTTGGCCATAAATCATCCTTTTACAACGGCTTTTATTCTTCGTCAGTTTACATGGGCAAACAAATAAAAGTGTGATTTTATAATAATGTCTCAATAATATCTCATACAGCAAGAGAAGAGCATATTAAATGACGGTATGATCTTATTGGAGCATCCTTAAATGAGGCTTATCTAATGCCTTTATATTATTCCAAAAGTTTGTCCAAGTCTCACTAATATATAATAAATTACTTGCAATAAAATATATCTTTCAACTTGTTAAAAGCAGAAGCAGCAAATTGGTGTCTGTGCTGTACCTCAGCATCTGAGTTCATCTTTCTACTTAAAAGATTATCAAGCTTTTTAAACGTGTTTACACCCTGAAGTTGATAACTGTCCAAGCTAAAAGTTACTAAAGATTTCTCTCCTGTAATTGATTGATAAAGAACTTGAGTTTTTAAAACATCAATTAATAACCCAAAGTCTTTTTTTTTTCATATGTCAAAGCATCGGCCGGGAAGCGAACCCGCAACAACTGTCTGCAAGCTTTTGCTTGCAAGGCAGCTGCACTGACCTCTCGGCTACCAACGCTTGACACAAAATCTTTATATGTTCTTTTCAAAACATTAAGAACATTCTGTAAATCATCTTTTCAACTGGATAAAATATTGTAATTATCAGCATACTTAAATTCAGAATCTAAAAAGAATTTGTTCCTTTTTTTTGCTTTTAAATGACTCAAATGAAAAATTCCTCCATCATCAAATTTGTAATGTACTTTGATCTCTGTTCATTAAGTTATCTATAGACAATTCTAAAGACTTCTGACATAAATAATGAAAACAATGTTGGTGCAAGTACACAGCCTTACTTTACACCAGTTTTTATTAAATGATTCATATTTTCCACTTATATTAATAATAAAACAGGCAAAACCCTCCATACAGTAGTGCCACTCAGTGCCAACCAGAGTAATCAATGGATGCCAGAAGGCTTGTACATAAAATCCCCATTTAGTGCCTACTCATCCAATATCCCCAGACTAGTTTCTGGCTTGTGGCCTTTGTCGGTGAGGATCTTTGGAACTGAGAGCACTGCACCGAGATAGGCATTTTATGCACAAGCCTTCTGGCATCCATTGATTACTCTGGTTGGCACTGAGTGGCACTGCTGCATGGAGAGTTTTCCCTGTTTTAATAACAGTTATGTACTAACATAAGAAATAGTGATCATGTGATGTTTATATTAATAATACTTCCTCTGATTTCATTATTTAGAAGCTGCATAATACAAATAAATTTTGGTGGACAACCAAGGAATTTCAAACAATGCCATAGATTTCTCCTATTAACTGAATCAAGTGCCTTGGACAAATCAATAAAAACTACATATAAATCCATTCTTTGTTCCTGACACTTTTTTTGCAATTGACTGGCCACAATTTCTATAGTGTTTCTTGATGATCTAAAACTACCATGAATCTACTCAACAAAATTATTGAAAGTACTTTTACTGTAGTGGATAGTAATAATATTCCATAATAAATAACTGGAATAATAAAAGCATCCTTAAGATCAGGTTCCACATCTATTTTTAAAAAATCCCAATAGTTTTGAAGTTAAGGACCAGCATTATTTTCATTTTAAGATTACAAAGAGCATTTGTCATTTCACAAAGATGAATATCTTATGTCCAAATCTGAATCAAAAGAAAAAATGGATATATTCTTAAATATTATCGCCTTAATTGTTGCAGCATGATCCAAAATATGATCAAAATACTCCTTCCATCTATTCAAAATATTATCATCATATAAGAAATTACCCTTACTGGATTTATTGAGATTGTGATACCATGTTTCATGTTCATATCTGACTTTCAATGCACCAATAGAAGATGTAGACTGACCATGATCAAGAAATGTATGGATCAGATTTGCAGTTTTAATTTACCAATTATTTGAAAGTCTCCTTATAAGTCATTAAAATTCTGTTTTCAGATTTCTATATTTATTACAAAGTTTCACATTTAATTTATTATTCTGCCAAACAGAAAATGTCATGTTATTTTTAAACACATCACTCATAACCAAATCATTGCCAGAAAACTAATTGTGAATTTTTCAGTGAAATCAAAAATAGATTTACTTATATTCATAACACACTCCTTAAGAGAATTCCATATTTCATTAATGTGACATTCTTGAAGATACAAAGTAGTAATTTTGGTGTTTAAATAGCTGTTGGAATTTAATGCTTATTATAGATTCTTCTAAAGAAGAACAATTTTCTTGTGAAAATAATTGAAAAATCTCTATTTTTAATGCAGTCACTTTAATCTTAGAGCATGTTAATCTATGATCTGTCCAACAATATGCATTTGTATGTGCTTGTGTGATGTGAACGTCTCTTCATATTCCAACTCTTAACTGTAATGTAATCTAGTAAATGCCATGGTTTTGAGTATTATGTTTCTTAATAGCAGTTATTCTGGCTAAACAAGGGGTTTGTGATGGTCAATCCATATGTTACAGAAAAAATCAATAATAAACTACTTAAATTTATTCCATCAATCTCATTATGTTAAATAACTTTTGACCAAAGTCTACTATTATAGCTTATTTTACAATTAGTTACAAAAGGTATAAATTAAACTGAGAGAGTGCAAACCTCTCAAGTGCTTAGCCAATCAGATCACAAATACTGAGACAGAGAATTTAACAAGAAAAGAATGGTTCCATTCTTTTCTTTCTATATATCCAAGGCAGTTCAAAGTACTTAGATTTGAATGCATGAATCTTAAATATCTTCACACTCAACTTCACACTGTATGTTTATAATTAGAACTCAGTGAATTGAGTGTGAATATATTTAAGATTCAGCTTTCAGATCTAAGTACTTTGGACTGGCTTGAATATATAGAAAGAAGAGAATGGAACCACTCTTTTCTTGTTAAATTCTCTGTCTCAGTATTTGTGATCTGATTGGCTAAGGCTTGAGAGGTTTGCACTCTCTTAGTTTAATTTCAATACCGTCTGCGCTTTGTAAGAAGGTGTAAATATAAAGTGAAATTGTATTATTTATATCAGTTTAATGAAAATTATTTTAATAATTATTATTTATTAAAAAATGTAAAAAGTATACAATAGAAAATATTTAATATTTATTTTTATTGTTTTACATTCTTAAAGAAAAAAAAAAACATTAATTAGAATATTTAAATAACGCCTAATTTTTTTTTTTAATCTATAATACAACATAGCCATTTTACAAATAATATTAAATTTATATCTATAAATAGGCTAACAATAAACTTTTATCAGAAACCCCCCAAAAAATTGTATTTTAGAATATCGTTAGAAATAAAAAAAATAAATAAATTAAAAGTATTTTTTGTTTTAATATTTCAAATTTTCTTTTGCTTAGTCAATTTTGAAACTAAGTTTGTGGATGTAAAATGATTATTTAAATGCATTTAAATTAATCCTTTATAATATTTCAAAATTGTTATATTTTAAAATCAGTTAATGTATACGCATTTAAATCAAATTCAAACTATCGCAATTCTAAATAATAAAAGCACCGAAAATGGATTTCTGTAACATTTATTTGTGTGTTAAAAAATCGCTGTCAAAGATATCGAAAATCGTGCTTATAAAATTGTACTTTCTTTGTAACGAGTACTATTAATGGTTTTCTTGCCTTTAAAATTTTTCAAATTGTAACGCACGTCTGGACACATATGGGAACTTTATAATTAATGTAATTTTTCATTATCAAGTGTTGTCAAAGAGCAAAAGTTGATTGATAGGGAATCGAAAGAAAATTGCTTTTAAATAAATACAGTAGTTGATCTTAGTAAAAAAAAAAAAACTTTTAAAAGTAAATTTATTTTAAAGCGATTATTATTACAAATTATTTCTAAATTTTGGATATATATGCAAAACATACGCGCGTGTATATGAGCGTATTTTATCACTTTAACTTTTCCCGTAACACTGATACACTTGAACACATATATGTTGAAAAGATAAATAATCACCAATATATGTATTTCATGCTAAACCAGCAATCATCAGTTGGTCCAGATTACCATCTCTACATATATATGCTATAAATGCTCAGATATATATTAAGATAGCCAATCTTCATACTTAGGTCAACTTGGGTGTGATAAGAATCTCGGCCTCAGGGTGGCCTTTGAGCATTTCATTATCAGATTGTCAATTGGGATGAATGGTTGAAGAGTCGGAGGGTGGCGTAGATTGAAGCCTGTCCATTAAAGTATGAGGATTGGCTATCTTAATATATATCTGAGCACTTATGTCATATATGTGTAGAGATGGTAATCTGGACCAACTGATGATTGCTGGTTTAGCATGAAATACGTGTATTGGTGATTATTTATCTTTTCAACATATATGTGTTCAAGTGTATCAGTGTTATGAGATAGTGTGGAGAGTGGTGGGGCATTGAAAGTCTGTGCTCATATACTCTATATATTACATATATAGACATAGATATATAATAAGCCTGTGTGTTTCAGTTTAACTTTTATCCAAAATGCGCGCATATATAATAAATTATTTATCGATAGTAATATTATCATTCAATAATTAATTGCATACTCTATATCAGTATCTAAATTTGATTGAAAACATTTTTTTTTTTCAGGGCCACAGCGATTACACTCCAAAAATAAATCTGTAGAACCTTATAAAAGCAAAAAAAAAGTTCAGCGTAATTTAATACTGTGTAGAATGTTAGACTCTGGAACGACGTAAGGTTTTCGGATCGATTTCCGGTCTGGTACTTCCGGCGCTCAAATTCCTTGTGAACGCCCGAGCATTAAAGCCATTCGACGATCTTTCAAAAGTAAAAAAAAAATATTGCATTTCAAAATAATCTCTAAATAAAGTAAAAGTAAAAATGGGCAAAATTATAATAATGATATAGTTCTGTGAATGGATAGAGGCTTCCAAATATTAGATAATTTTAAAGTATTATCTTATAATATTTAAATAAATTATTCTTTTGTGTAAATATTTACTATATTTTTATTTCATCAAAATGTATAAAGAGAGTATTAGTGAGCTGTTAAAAATTTAGGAAAGCATTCAATTAAAAAAAAAAATAGAAATATTAATTATTTAAATAAATTAGCAACAACAAAAAACACCCATAATAATGTGTTCTATATTTGCTGAACAGGACTAATTTATACCAAAGCAATTTATTAAATAAATAAGTAGGGACTTCTGTATATTATTTTTAATTGATGTAGACTTACAAATAAGTAAATTTCATTTATTCATCCATAACTATTACTACTAATTTAATTTCAAATTATAATAATTCAACCATCTATATAAAAGTATTTTCATGATTTTAAATTGAGTACTCGCTTTATCTATAATAAGTGAACAATGTTATCATCTTTTGTAAATTTTTTCTACATTCGTGATCTCTAGAAGCCCCTGTGAAGTATTTTAATTAAGGTAGACTTACAAATAAGTAAGATAGTTTTACTCAGCTTTTTAATTAAAAAAATAATTTTAAATATTTAATTTAAAATACTAATAACTCAGAGTATTTTTATATAGAACACTTCCACGATTTTTAAATTGAGTACTTTCCTAGCATTCGTATATGTAAAAATGTTAGCATCTTTCATTAATATTTATATTTCAATTTTTTTTATTTTAAATTAACTAAATAAATCTTTAAATTAGCATGGTATAATCACTTCAAATTATCTTCATAGTCTGTATCTTGTACAATCCACTTCTATATCTTGCAAATTAAGAAGCAATAATTCGTAAAGATTAAAGCACACTATTTTTTGATTTCGTTTTAGTTTTATACATTTATAAATTTATTCCAGAGAGCGTACCTAGAGTTGATATTTCAGAGAATGTATGTAGAGGTTGAAATTGATAAAAAAAATTTAATGTAGAATACATATATAGATTATCATATGAATCCACTGAGCAAATCTCGGCATAAATACAACAATTTAATAAAATCATAATAATGGTTTTAAAAAAAGCAATTAATGTAATTGACTAAGATATTTACTTATGCAGTTTCAAACTGTAATTCTAAACAGATGGCAATCAAATGCTACATATGTGTTGCACTGTCATATTAAACCAACATTATTTTTGCTGGCTATGAGGAAACTCTCGATCCAAGTCACATGAGAGAGACTTTTAAAGATAAGAGCAGCCATATTATCTTTGTACCTAAATACAATTATGTAGACCAATCATAAGTAAATAACTTAATCAATTACATTAATTCTACCACCTCTTAATATTAATATACAGTAAATGTTAAAATTTCACGAGTGTTAGTATGTATAATAAAGAAAATGGAAGCAAAGTGAATAAGATAAAATATTCATACTCTTAAACCAGTATATCTATGATTGGCTTATATAATTGCATTTAGGTACAAAGATAAGGTGGCACTCTTATTTTTTTAAAGAGTCTATCATATGGCTTGGATTGAGAGTTTCCTCATATTTGACACAAGCAATATTGATTTAATATAATAGTACAGTGCATGTTTAGCAGTTGATTACCATCTGTTTAGAAAAAAAAGATTAATTATTTTAAAATGTTGTCAATTCTCTTTTCCTAATATATTTTAGACTTATGTTGTCACAAATATATATATATATATATATAATGTCCATTAATTAAAAAACAAATGTAATAATAAAAATAATATATATAATGCTAATTAACTATTATAATATACCATATTTTAATCTGCAGAAATACTTTTGGTTAATTCCTTAACCCTCCTCAACTGCCATTAAATTCAAAAAATAAAATGGAAATAAATGCCATCAACTCAAATCCCATGAATCCTGAATTTTAATGTTAGCAGCTTGTCTATTAGTTATATTTATTTTATTTCTATTTATTAATATGCCTCCTTAATTTTTTTTATTATGGTTTCTTTCTTCATGAAGAATCTTAACACTTTCAATATCAAACCTCAATTTATATTTACATGTCCTTTCATGATTTAAGAAAACTGAAGCAGTCATTAAATCATTATTATTTTTACTTTTCACGTGCTTGAACAACAATTCATGCTCCTTTAATCTTTTTTCAATACTCTTCAATTCACCTATATATAATAACATACATCCACAAAAATTTGATACACATTACTTTTCTGTTGCAAATAATGTTAATATGTTAGTGAATAATTCTAAAAATGTCATACCTGTCAAGCAGAAAAGTAATGTTGTGTATAAAATTTTGTTTGGATGTATGTTTTCATATATAGATGAATCGAGATGCAGTATTGAAAAAAGATTAAAGGATCATGAATTGTTACACAAGCATGTGAAAAGTAAAAATAATAATTTAATGACTGCTTCAGTTTTTCTGGATCATGAAAAGACATGTAAATATAATTTTAAGTTTGATATTGAAAGTATTAAGATTCTTCATGAAGAGAGAAACCATAATAAAAGGAAATTTAAGGAGGCAATTTTAATAAATAGAAATAAAATGAATATAATTAATAGTCAAGCTGCTAACATTTAAATTCGGGATTTATGAGATTTGAGTTGATGATGTTTGCTTCCATTTTGTTTTTTGGATTTAATGACAGTTGAATCAGGTTAAGGAATTAACTGAAAGTACTTCTGCAGATTGAAAGACTGTATAACATAATTAGTTAATTACTGTTATATATATATATATATATATATATATATATATATATAAATTAAGTTTGATATCTGCATTCATTTCACAATATATGTAATATACAAATCAATATATATATCAAAATACAGTAAAATTCACATAAATTATGTTATTTTAGAACTACTTTCGACTATACATTTTGTAGTCTTTATCAATTATATAACATTGAATAATCAAAACGAGACCACCTTTAACAATACCCATAGTTCAATTCAGATTTCCCACAATTCTGTTATCTTAACATTTGACGATTTCTTGAAATCAACATAGCCTCTTTTATTTTACTTTATTATGACAACATTCAATTTGAATAATTTTTATATATTTATAATCAAATTTAAATCCATGTTGACAAGATTTATTATGATCAAATATAACAGATGATGATGGTTTATTTACATTTATTCCAGATTGTTTCTCTTTTTGAATTCTATTATATAAAAGTATATGCTCTTTTATTCTCTTCTCAAATTCAATCTATGAAAGTTAATCTGATTTTAGATAGAACTTAAAACACATACATAGGACATCAAAACATAATCGCAACAAAATTAGGAAATTTGCGATTTCATTTTAAATGTACTGTCTGCTTTATCAAATACACTAAAAGCAACATTACAATTTCTTTATGTCAAAAAAAAAAATACTATCGTTTGATTTTTTTTTTTTACATTTATGTACAAAAGCTATATATTTATCTATTTTATTTATTACCTATCTTACACATACCTCTCTTAAATACTTACATTTGTTGCTTTTTATGAACGTTAGCAATATTCAACAGAATTTTGTCAGTTAGAAGCTAGAGGGATTACTTTATGTTCGATTTCAAACCTGGGAAGTTGAATGCGTCAATTGACGAAACTGCTTTTTTTTTTTTCCTCAAGAACTTATTTTTAATTTCTAATTTGCATTTCTGTCATTGTACTAAACCAAAAATTTCAAAACGTTTACTTTCAAAAAATTTCTCAGTTTTTTTTTTTTTTTAATAAGAAAATTTAATTTCTAGAATATGCTTCACATATATATATATTCTTTTTTTTTTTTTTTTACATAGAAAAAAATGCTTATCATTATATATTTCTATTCTTCTAAAACTATTTCTCGACAAAATTCTATATGTAATCAATCATTAATCATTTTCCCTTTCTTTAAAAGTTTGAAGATAATATAATTTTTCTTGGTGGCACCTGTTTCAACATCCTGTAACTTTATCAAAAAAAAAAAAAAAAGACTTTTTTTGTATTTTGTTTAACTGAATCTATCGGCTTCAAATATAATGAACTGCTAACATTTTATCAGTTAACCAATTTCATTCTTAATTTTTAGAAGCTGAATTTTAACTGCAGTTTATTTTCATTTATTTGGACTTCAATATATGTATTATTTACTATTTTGAATATCACTCTACATTTAAATAAATTAAGCCCTATCATCAGCAAATACTAAAGCCAATATCTTAATCCATATATTTCTAGAAATAGTTTTGGAAATATTAAATATGTATATATACAAATACTTATATTAGACAATCAATCACATTTTATTTTTATCTCTATCTCTTTCACAGATATAACTACCATTTATTTAGGTGCCTTGGTAGTACATATGAGGAGAGACCCATTCCCTCCGAATTTTGTAATAAAAAATGTATATTTAGTTTTAGTGTTACACATAGAATCCTCTCCAATGTAAATGTCCATTTAAGACAATGTACCAGTCTAAATGTGTTTTTCACTCTTTGAAATAGTCATTTTGCAAAGCGATGCTTTTTAGGATTTCTGTCAGTTTCTCTCCATTATTTATAAATCTGGGGCAAAAAATTTGAACCATTTTTTTCATTCGAGAGAAAGAAATAAAAATTGCATGAAACAAGATTGAATGAATATGGCTAAGCGATAAACAGGGCCAAACTGTTTTTATTTTAAAAATTGTGTCACAATCAAGCTTTGTGTGCTGGAACATTGTTGTGATGAAATTTGCACCTCCCCATTAAGCCAAAAATCAGGATGTTTTTGTTCTACTGCATCATGCAAACTTTCACAACTTGTAAATAAAACCCCTGATCATTATTGATGAACTCTGAATGAATAATGTTATTTACATTAAAAGAAATCATCACCTTGACATTGGGGCTTTACTCACCACATATATTTGGGAAGTGGTGAATTTGACACTTCCAGTAAACCACTCTCAAGCATTACAACAGTTTTCCCTGCCATTTTCGTAAACAAAAAACAAAATTTCACATTGTTTCAACTTATCAGACATTACAAAAGTTGGCAAATAAGTGATATGCACTTAAAACAAAAACATTTACTATATTACATCACAACTTTGCTCATGGTGATGATTGGAATACTGTAGCAGAGGGGACTCCCATAGTAGGCATCTACTAACAATAGCATTTACTACAACATACTTGCCTTCCAGAGAATGATTACAGTTTTTATTTGCTACCCCTATGTGTTTAGGGTTGCAATTTAAATAAACCTAATATTATTTTCAGCATCCATGCATGCACAGATTTTAGTTAAACCACTAAACATCACATGATCACCATTCTTTATACTTACACAACACAGAGGTGAAACTCCATACAGTAGTGCCACTCAGTGCAAGCCAGAGTAATCAATGGATGCAAAAAGATTTGTGCATAACATTTAATGCATATTCACCCAATAACCTCAGACTAATTTCTAGCTTGTGACTTTCATCAGTGAGAAGTCTTGGATCTTAGATCACTGCAATTAGATCTTAGGATGTAATGAAATTCTCCAGCAGTACCTGTTACCTTTTTAATTAACTATAAAGCTTTGAATCCAAAATGAAAACACAATACTGTTTTCAATTCAGGCTCACTTGCTTATCTGCATTGACTACCTTAGCTTGCATAGAGTGGCACTACTATATGAAGAGTTTTTTTCCAGTGTTAATATCTTATTTAAGCATAAGAAATGGTGGTCATGTGATGCTTAGCAATTTAATACCAATCCTACCCAATAGGCTTATGATGACTGTGGTTATTAAAGAACCAAAAACATCATATTCATAAGATGCTGAACTGAGTTTAGATCTATATCACTATACAAACAAATGAGCTTGAATCAAAAACAGTATTGTGTTTTTATTTTGGACTCAACACTTTATAGTTAACTAAAAAGGTAAAAGTGGCTGCTGGAGGGTTGCATTAGATACTAATAGTGCTCTCAGATCCAAAGCTTCTTACTGATGAAATCCATAAAAATATTGGATGAGTAGGCAATAGACAGGGATTTTATGTACAGCCCTTCTTGCATCCATTGATTATTTTGGCTTGGAATAAGTGGTTCTATTGTATGGAGAGTTTTTGCCTCTGTGTTAATATATTTTATCTTCAAGTTATTGATTTATAATTAATCTATTCATCCCCCTATTCATTGCTTATATTATCTAATTACCTAGATGATAAAAATATATACAAGAATTTGACTATGCTGGTGAATTCATATATATTAAATTGGTTCAGATTATCTTATTTCCATAGTTCCATAAATGAGTAACCTTAAAAGTATTGTAATTATATATTAGGTATTTATTAATTGATTTAAATGATAATATTTTTAAATTTTGAAGTAGATTATTTAAAATTTGAATAAAAAGATATATTTGATAAAAATAAAGCACTGGATTTTTTATTTTGATATAAATTTAAAATTATTAATGTAACATCAAAAGAAAAACTACAAAGCTATGGAGTCAATTTATACCTAAGAGGAGATTTAAAAAAAATAATTTTAAAATATCATTTTGAATCTATGTTGTTTTGATGAATAGAAGTTAATAAAAAACAACTATTGTAACAGTGTACAATGTTGTTTTTATTAATGAAGGAAAATTACTTAATTTTAGTCCTATTTCTTATCATTCTGTAGAAATCTTAATATATGATATAAAAGCACATGCAGGATCAAGAAAAATCTGTTGCTATAAGACTCTACACTGGTCAAATTTGGAATTGTTCAGAGATTTCTATCATTGTGTTCTTTGTGTTAAACCATAACCACCACATAGGAAAATAAATCTGAGTTGAAGTTCAATAGTGTTTATCTTCCCTATCTGATAACAAGAAAATATTATACATTCTATATGAATATGAGGCTAAATTAATCAAAATGTTTCTCTAATGCAATGCATACATGATGTCAATCTACATATATATGAAAACAATTATGAAAGATACCTTATGTGGTTAAAAGAATCCATCAAGCATACATAAAACTATTCTACATATTTATAGAAGCATGTACAGAAAAACCTGATGAAAAAACCAGTAAAATAAATTTAAAGTATTAAAACATCACATGACCTAGATGCAATGTTCTCAGATCCAAAGTTCTCTCTGATGAAAGCCACAAGTTAGAAACTAGTCTGGGGATATTGGATCAATAGGCACTAGATAGAGGTTTTATGCACAAATCTTCTTTCATTCATTGATTACTAAGGTTTGCACTGGGTGGCAATGCTGTATGGAGAGTTTTGCCTGTTTTAATATGTTTTTGGTTGAATTTATTTACTTGATACCATTGAAGCATGAATGTCAACTGTTTATCAAAGTTTTAGTACATAATTAATTGTATGACAGTACAGTGATTAGGTTGGGGTTCAAATTTGATTTTGAATACTCTTATTGAATCTTTTGGAGAGTGATAGCTATATTATACTATATTATAAGTAGATAGTATGAAGAAATCATTAGTTTTAGTATGTTCGTATGTTATTATAATATATTATTACATGACTCCTGAAAGCATTCCTCTTAAGTTAAGTTATTTTAAAAGTTTTTAGATTTTTATTTTACTATCAAACATTTGTCATTTACTTTTTTGAATTAAGTTTAACATTATATAAATAGTTTACATATAATTAATGGCTGAGAACAATAAAATCATCTCTGAATCTCAACCAAAAGTATGGTTGCACTTTTTCTGAATGTTTGATAAATGTAAATTTCACTCTCATCCTTCATCATCATCACACGCATGCATACACACATATATAAAAAAATCAAGTCAGATGTCACATGACCTAATTTAATAAGCTTGGCTTTACAAATGTTACATATAGAGCTCACAATACAAACTCTTAACAAGCTTTGTAGAATACCCCCAACCTCAGACCTGTTTCTGCTACTGGCATTCTCAGTGAGGTGCTAGAATATTCAATCATTAGATTAAAAATACTAGGACAAGCCCAGAACTTTATCTAATGTATAACTACTAAGTAGAAACTCTGAAATTTTCAGACATTCATAGGTCTTCCAATCCAGCTATCTAACTTAAATAGCCATATGGGACTGAACTAAGTTCAGATACACCATATATTAATAGTTTTAACAATATAAAATTGCCAAAGCCATCATAGCAAAAAAATAAAATACTATGATGGCCTTGGTGATTTTATATTGCTAAAACTATTAATATATGGTGTATCTGAACTTAGTTCAGTCCCATATGGCTATTTAAGTTAGATAGCTGGATTGGAAGACCTATGAATGTCTGAAAATTTCAGAGTTTCTACTTAATAGTTATACATTAAATAAAGTGCTGGGCTTGTCCTGGTATTTTTAATCTAATGATTGAATATCCTAGCACCTCAATGAGGATGCCAGTAGTAGACACTGGTCTGAAATTGGGGGTATTTTATAAAGCTTGTTAAGAGTTTTTTTTGCAAGCTATATATATATATTTATATATATATATATATATATATCACATGACAACAGTCCAAGATTAGCTACATCACAAATCATAAATTTATTCTCAAGGTAACCACTATAAGTAAAAAGTGAAATTTCATATTTCACTTTGGTCTGAGATTTGAATGTAAAGAAGAAAGTTAATGCTTGGATTACAGCAGATTGTGATTTTTAAATCTCTAAAAATTATTAAACCCATTAAATAGACAAATATAATTTGTTTTAGAAAGTATATTAATAATAACTGATTTTGAAAACACTTGCTATTCATTATTATTTAGATATAAATATTAATAGTGATAGCTAAAATGTAGATAAAGTTTATGCAGAAGTTATTATAAATCCCAGAGAGCTATACATATATAAACTAATACAATTATGTCAAAAAATGAAAAAATACAGAATGACCCTAAATGTACTTTTGCTTGGATTATATGTGTGCACTCAATTCATTGGCATGTTACAATGTAAAACATGAATTCTTTATAATAACATAATTTCAGGATAACCATAAGCTACACTGAAATCATTATAAGCATCAGTAAATTGGATTCTTATATACAATCCAAGCTAAAATACAGGTGGGCTTATTCTGCCTTTTTTCATTTATTGACAGAGTCATATTAATTTGCATATACCTCATTAGGGTTTATAGTAATGTAAATTGTATTATTTAGATAATAATCCTGATTTTGTACAAAACTAGATAGTTCATAAATGTAAATAACAATCTTTACACTTTTATTATAAAGGTTTTCTTGTCAATAGATTGAAGATTTATGATAGATAAGCTTGGATTGTTCACATGTGACATATTAATGAAACTTGTATCATTGTGCAAAATCAGATTTAATATCTATAAAGATAATAAGCTACACTTATATGTTGGACTGTTTCTACAATCTAACATTAAATCATGAATGTCTTAAGAAAAAGTTTAAATTTTATTTAACTTTTCCAATAATATTCAATTGTTAGTAATAGAACACAAGTTATTAGCTGCACAATATTTTGAGTGTTATTATTTTTATCTCTTCTTTGGGTGTTACTGTCCTCAGTATTAGCATGGGAATTGAACCTAGAGCTATAGAATCTTGAATATTGTCTTTTAAGGAAGCAATCTTACCAACAGCCATTCTGCTAAAGCAACAATCATTAGAACTTTCGTCTATTTATCTATGAGATTCCTCCTATTTTTTATTTTTTCTTAATAGCAAAGTTAATTAATGGCTAATGGCTTCCAGACATTGTATATTGCCACACAGAGATGACTTGTACAGTTATTAGCTATTGACATGTGAGCAGCTTCAAATTTACTTCATTGTACTTTTTTTTCCCCAATATTTTTGTACTTCCCAATTGAACATATTGGTTCATACATGGGCTACTATTTTAGGTATATCTATTTTCTTTTCTAATCATCAGTTGTGGTTCTTTCAATCACTTTCAAGGGGCTGACTGGTTTCACCAATATATTTCCTTCCACATTCACAAGGTATTTTACATATAAGTATAGCTAATATGCTGTCATCACAAACTATCATACAAACAAAAGGTAATATGCCTTTAAATAATTCATTTCAGGGCAAAAGTATTCCAATATACTCTCAGAGAAAATAATGAAAATAATGGCACTAGTTACCCAATGCTGAAGAATTAGGTTAGGTTGTCTATGATTTATCAACATGAATTTTTTTTAATTAAAACCTGAAAGAGATTAAAATGGCAATAATAGTCAGATGCAACTTCTATTGCAACATAAAATTATTGTTTTATATATATAGAGAGAATTTGAACTTAGGATGTTTCAGTCTGTATTGGCCTCGCACTTCATCTCAAACAACCATCACATATGACCACATACACATGAAAAAAATAGATGATCCCCAATATTTATATTTCATACAGAATCAGCACTCATCAGTAGGGCCAGATCGTAATGTCCCACACATATATACAGTCAGAGCTTAGCTTATATTAAATAGCAATTCCATAAACTTTAATAGACAGGCTTCAGTCTTCTCACCCTTCCAACTATTCAACCATAACATTTGATTGAAAAACCAAAGTGCTCGAAGACAAATCCATCAAGGGCTTTGAGCATTCCATCATCGATTAAATGAATGGTTGAATAGTTGGAAGGGTGAGAATACGGAAGTCTGTCCATTAAAGTTTAAAAAATTGCTATCCTAATATAAGCTGAGAACTGATCATATATATGTGTGGAAGATTATGATTAGGCCCAACTTATGTGTGTTGGTTCTGCATAAAATACATATATTAGGGACATCTATGTTTTTTACATGTGGTCATGTGTGCGGGTTGTTTGAGATAGAGTGGAGAGCGAATAGAGATTGAAGTTTAAATCCCTCTATTTATATAAGAAACATTAAGTACACTTATATAAGAAACATTAAGTACACTCAATGAATAGGCTAATTATATATGAATAATTTTGTGTATGTGTAAGTTTAAAGTACACAACAGATAGATAATACATAACGAAACATATATTAAGTTCTTAATAAATAAGCAGAGACAATTATGCAATATAATATATCTATTAAGTAATAACACGTGATCATTACTGATGGTACTTGAACACAGCACGCTACTCAACTTTAGTTTTCCAATATTAGACCTCCATCATAAACTTTAGAGAGTTAAAGCTTTTATACAATTTCATTTTTGTAACAAAGTAATTATAATTAATAAATACTATTATTTGCAATAAAAATGTTTTGTTAAGAATATAATGGGGGAAAAAATTACATTTTATGATAACTTTTCAAATGATTATAATAAATACAAGTGATGTATATATTTTACCTTAATTAGTAAAAATAGGAATGCCGTCTTAATTACATTAAAGCCACTAATGCGAGTCATGAAATTCTAGGTGAATAAGATTAAATTATTGAAACAAAGTGCATTTCAATTTATTAATTTTTAAATTAATCACTTAATTCAATTTGCCCCTCATATAATATCGCTGACTCAATGACTGTGTATTTAATTATATTGAGTTTTTATAAAAAATAATGATAATAATGTAGACAGATTATTTTACCTCTCATGGGCTAAAAGTTTTAGGAACAAACTACTCAAAATACAATTTAAAATCAATAGTGTCCAAACAATGTCATGGATTACTATTAGTCTTTCGTTACGTAAAATTAGAAGAGTGTGTATATATGTAAATTTGTTTTTATACATATTCTCATTTCATATATATTTGAAATGCCCCTAGTGGTAATATTTGAGCAACACATTGCCTTTAACTAAATAAATAATAAAAAACAACTGAATTTTTGCAACCTTTTGAAAGGAACTTTGAAAGTATCAAATTTTCTGTATTCACAAATTTGACACTAATCATTATATAAATATTAAATTAGGAATTATGTCTAGCCCAGATATAAATTTTATATCTCAGATAAAGACTATATAAATCTGTTTCTTAATTAAACTTAAACATAGGAACCCTCCTGTGTAATATTTTTTTAGATGTATTTAAAACTATTCTTCTATACTTCAATAAATAGGGAAAGTCCGCTATACAGGAAAGATTAAAAATTATAATTGTTTTTACAGCTTAGCACGGCTTCGACCAGGTCGTCATATTCATAGCACAAAGATAGGGACGTGGGAGAACGAACATGTAGATAGATTGAAAGCAGTGCTAAGCTGTAAAAACAATTATAATTTTTAATATTTCGTGTATAAAACCTATTGAGTTATATTCTTCTATACATTTTTGAAACTTATGAATACATATATAACACTTTCAATAATTAACAATTCACTTGATAATGAAAATCTTTCTGAGCCTAATCCAGTTTTTATGACGTAGCTTTTTTAAAAATCCACCTCATTGTAGCAAACCTTATTTTATACATACATCTCACATGTAATCTTTACATGGATCTTCTGTAATATCTTGAGAACACACTTTTTAGCATCATATATAGTCTAACAACATTCAAGACTTAATTTTTTCAATTATGTTAGTAATTCCTGTTTATTCCCCTAATCATGTTGTTAACCTTTGATACTTTATTGTCAAGTTTAGCATAAATCTATTGATTGTAAAGCAGGTCTTGCATTATTTTTAGGTCTATAAGCAATGGTAAAATATATATTTAAAATACTTTTCAAGCATATACGTTCTATTAATATTAGATTATATCTATCAAAACCCTTAAATCCATGTTTTACGATGAGTTATAGCACTTATGAGCTAGGCTATATTAACAAAATTACCAATGCATTTATAGGTAATTTCTTGTTGAAATTCAGTATTATTAACATTTGTTTTCTTTTGACATAATAGTTGCAAACTCTCCCTGCAGTACTGCCACCAAGTGCAAGCCTACATAGATAATAGATGCAGGTAGGTTTGTTCATAAAAATCCTATTTAGTGCCTACTCATCCAATATTCCCAGACAAGTTTCTAGTTAGTGATTTTCATCAGTGAGAAACCTTGAATTTGGAAGCATTGCGCTTAAGTATTAGCATCTAATGCAACTCTCTAGCAGCCACCTTTTACATATTTGGTTAACTATAAAGCTAAGAGACCAAGATGAAAATAACATAATGTTTTCAAACCAAAGCTCATTTGCTTATATAGTCATACAGATTTGAATTCAGTTCAGCAACTATAATCTTCCTGCATCCATTGTTTACAAAGGGTTGCACTTGGTGGCATTACTGTAGGGAGAGTTTGCTACTGTTATTAACAGCTTGTGTAAGCGTCTGAAATCGTGATCATAAGATGTTTTGATGGTTTTATATCTATCCTGCCCATAGAGTAATAGTGACTGTTGTTTTTAAAAAACCAAGGATACCAAAATGTATAGATGCTGTAGTGAGTTTAGATCTATATGACTACACAAGCAAATGAACTTGTGTTAAAAACATTACTGGGTTTTCATATTGGGCTCTTAGCATTATAGTTAACCAAATAGGTAAAACAGGGCTGCTGGAAGATCACATTAGATCATAAGATTTAGGTGTAGTGCTCTCAAATACAAGGTTTCTTATTGATAAAATCCACAAGCTAAAACCTAATCTGGAGATATTGGATGAGTAGACACTAGATAGGGATTTTATGTACAAACCTTCTTGCATCCATTGATTATATGCACTTGGTGGCACTACTGTATGGCAGGTTTGTTACTGTTATTATAGCCAATGTAAGCATATGAAATGGTAATCATGTGATGTTTTGATACTTTTTTTGACATGTGATAAAACTATTAATTTAGGTTGTTTATACTCTTTAATATATTTTTATCTGATAGCTTTTATTAACATTTTGATGAAGGATTATTTTAAAAATAATATAAAACAAAATATAGTACTTTAATCATATCGATATATTATTTTCTTTACTTTCCAATCTACATAGCAAAATTTTATGAAAAACTTCTATAAAATATTTTGGACATTGATATACAACTATCATCTATAACTATCAATATTAATTTAAGGCATTATATAATTTAGTCATATCTGTTGCATTATGATAACTATTTTTCCAAATTTGTCAATATAATGTGTTATATCATGATGATCTAAAATCTTTTTTTAAAGAAATATTTATAAATTCAAATACATTTTTAATCCATAAATCAAATGCAATGTGGAACCATATCTATTAATCTTCTTTTTAATCTTTATATTAGCATCTCTAAATCAATTGTTGCCAACATGGGGTACATGTCCCACAGAGAGTGACGGCAATTTGAGTTTTAAGATGGGCTATGAATTTTTTAAATTTTGGTTATTAATAATGAATTTGAAAGACCACCAATTGTTCTTATATCTTATTATTTATAAATTTTACTAAGAATGCTTTTTAAATTTTCCTCTTTCTATGCCATCTTCTTCTCAGGGTTTTTATGTTTGGATAACCTTTACTCCTTACCTCTTGATTGTTATCTTGGAGCAAGTTAAGTAACATGAAATTCTATTGTTCTTCTATTGTCTTCCTTTCCATGAGTAGGAGTTCATTTTTTGAATTATGAGAATTATTATGCCATGGAGGGAGGGGCATTAAGATTTTAGAGATGCTTAGAAGGGGTATGGCCCAAAATGATTGGGAACACTGCACTAAATATAAAATATTGTGGAATGAAATCACTCTTAACACATGCACTAAAAAATTTACAATACCCTCACATCAATAAATGTTTTAAAAGCATAGGGAATTCACCTATGATTAGAGTTTATTTTTTAAATAAACCAACATTTATGAACTATGCTTGAATTAGAGTTTGATCCTATTGATTACAGGTAAGAGAAAGTTCATTTTAAACTACCTGGGCTGGAATCATATTAGTATATATATATATACTACCTACTGAAATTTGAGTTATATTTCAGTATATGATAGGATGTCATTTCTTCTCTTTCTTTCTTGGTTGTTTTTTGGATAGTGAATGTGTTAACTTATAAAACACTAAACTGTGTTGCTATGACAATGATAATATTGATATAAGATTGTTTATTTTAATTGTGTTGTAAAATTGTAAATTGATTTTATTCATTTAAAAAAAAAATTAATATGTGAATAATAAAGTATATAGTTTGGATAAAATTATTATTCTTTTTTTATATGTCTTGTTTTCAATATTGCATTCACAATAGTAAATTATAAACAATACAAATAAATGTTTAATATTTCAAGTACATTTATTCTTTATATTTGTAAAGTATTAAAGATTTTAAGACTTCTCATTTGATAATTTAATATACAAAATTAACAAAGCATATGCCACACTTGAATGAGAAGCTATAAAGATACACAGAAATTATTACACACTAAGCGCTTTCGAGGTCTTTTGCCTCATATTCATAGCGGTACTGTGAGCTGCAGAATGAAAAAACAGGTCAAGGGAAACAAAACTGTATGCAAAGCATATGCAAATGAACTAGATAGTCCAATGTTTGGAGATGTCAAAGCAGGTATCTTGTCTACTGATGGAGTTATATTTGTGTAATATTATACTACTAAATATCTATAAAAATATATTTACAATGTAATATATTGAAAATATGGTGTAGATTGTTTGATTTTTGTTAAAATGAAAAATAGTATTTGTATTGCGAAATGTAAATTTTTGTTGTATATAATAATTCTAAAATACTTATTTTTATTTGTATAATACAATTTTTATTAGAGAGACACTGCTGGAAATTGCTTAAAAAGTGAATATAAAAGATTGCTATAGTTACCTGACACCAGTGAAAAAATCTTGCAAATAGAACTGAATAGTTTAAATTCTTTCTCTCTTTTCTTTTGGCTTTAAATGGATGCACATATAAATTTCTTTATATAATTTTATTTTTATTTACTTTAAAGTATATAATTGACTGAACAAAATGGAAGGATAAAAAGCAACATTATCTACTCATAAACCAGGCAGCATATTGAGAAAATTTTACAGGGAAATGACAATTTACTATAAAAGGAAAAATCATCGAAATTACTTCATTATGTTATAAACTATCAGAATATGTTTATCCTCTAAAATGGATGCTATCTATATTTTAAAGATGGAATGCAAATTTCAGAATATATACAAGAACATATATACCCATCTGTGTAATTTTGCTCAATCGATTGATCAATCTTATTTAAGATATGAACCAGTTTAATTTCCCATCATATTATCCTAGATAAAGCTAACATCTATTCTTTCATATTATTTTGGAATAATACTCATTAATGAAAGGATATCTCTTCATAATATCATGAATATAAACTAGTACTTATGTGTGTAACACCATATAAACCAAATGATTATTATTTGAAAGAATAATTTGGATATATATTGTAACAGTCAGAAATGTGTGATTCGTTAACATAGTGTAGAATTCGACCACCACACAGAACTGCAGCACCATCTAGATAGCGAAGACACCAGTAGTACTGAGTTTGAACTTAGTTTATCGGTTCCACAATACAATCTACGAAACAACACATCTGATGCTATGTTAGTAAACATTTCTTTAGGCACGGGGGTCAGGGAGATGCAAGAGAATCAAGAATTTTATTTCGAGTTAGCCAATAATAACATTAATATCAAACATTTATATTTAAAGAATCGAGGAAACATATTGAATGGATATCGAATAAATAAATAAAGAAGTAATGGCAGATGTATAGTTTGACATTATTTATTGAAACATTTTAATAATAAATCATTTACTAATAATATTTGGTAAGATTTAAAATTTAGTAACGGGATTTTCCGATACTGTTAGATATCAAAGAGATACATTTATTTATATAGCTGACGTAATCTAGCTATCTAAAATTCTCGAGCAAGTATTTCTAGGGCATGCCTTTAAGGAATTATACTTTTGCAATACAAGAGTCTAAAGTAAGATTTATAATAGTAGCGGCGGACATATATTTATTTATTTAAAGATATTTACTAATAACTAGGGGCAAACATTTATTTGAGAGTGAATTATGTCACTAATGCAGGGACGGAGTTATACATAGAATAATAAAGTTAATAAAAAAACACATACATCTAGAAAGGCGATAGGAAGTGGCAGTATATTGAAACTGCAAAGCCATGAATGAGTTTATAAGAATGGGCTGGCATTTGCCGAAGGCCCAAAGAAGTAAGGTATTACATAAGCATAACCAGGGGCAAGTGGTTCATGCCACAATTGCCTGCTGGCTGCGTGACCTTCGTCAAGCCTTACAGGAGCATTTATTATGTCTGCTTGTGTAGGGCGACTGGGATTAATTTCAATCCTAAAGAATCCGAAGTATTCAAGGCTGTAATGGGTAATCGCGTCTCTAAAATGTAACACATGTATAATGTACAGATGATTCTGTTAAGATTTAAATATATTTTATAACTCGGCCCTACATCATCAACATTTAATAAAGAACGTTTGCGACTCTCAAAGAAATGTGATTTATGGAATTATTAATTAAAATTTAATAAAATATAAAACAATATGTAAACTGGGTGAGTATTTTAACTAATACGTCAGCCATTTGCTAAGCAGTAGACCCCTGCATTACAATAAATGAAGCATTGAATGCGTGTCGATTTATACAAAAATATTAAGTTATTTATGGAAGTAAATATTAATGAAGATTTGACATGCATCCACTGTTTCAAGAAATCATAGATTTATACCAAGAAAATTATGAGCATGCTATAATTAAATAATATAATGTAAATGTTAGAAATACGTACCCAAGAAAAATAGAATTAGGCAAGCTAGATTATTAAAGAGATTTACAGAAGGAATTAATTAAATTCAATTTTACAAATTATAGTTTTACAAATGAGAATTTTACAGTTTATAAGTTATATAAAGAATGAGTGAAAGCATGAGATTAGTAGAGTACTCTAGAGCTTGGGTATTACAGGTACCTGTTTTATGAGAAGTTTTCCGATTCAGTGGTCAGTAGCAAATTGTTCATGATTCTAGCATCAGCAGTTCTTTCCAGTATTTAGGTGATTTAGTTATTTGAATAGCGGCAGCAGCTTTCTAATTGTTTGGAGCAGCAGATCTTCTTTGGTTGATTTTATGGAGGGCACGGGCATAGGTTCTCGGCAGACAATCGACCATCTCCGGGGAGAATAGTCTTTGGTGCTTTCTACTCACACATACTGTGGCACATAAAACAATATATATCTTTGGAGACTCTCAACTGATCGAGAGCAAAGCTAAAGTTCAACTGAAAGTTCCTAGAGAGTTTAAAATGTCCTCCTTTCTTGATCTTATCTTTTACTTTTTTGTTATATTTATTTTTGGATTCAATCATTTGCCCTGAGGATAATCAATACATTCTTATACGTTTAATTTATATAGAAAGCTGCTTTACTATTGATCACATTTAATTTTACATTTACATTTTTGGTAATTAGATTTTAGGGAATTTTTATTTTTAATTAATCTATTATCTCTCACCGACCGTTACTTTTAAAATTTCAAATACAAAAGGGAACATACGATTATTTTTACTTTTAATTAAATATTACAATCTCTTTCTAAAATTATTACTAAATGAAATTTAAACAAAGCAATAAATAACAAACTTTATAATTTAAAATAAATGGTTAAAATTATATATTTTTATATAGTAAAAAAAAAATACAACTTACATTAATTATTTTTATCCATTGCTTTAAATTTGTTATTGAAATGTGTGTGTGTGTTTATGGAGGATTTTACATATATTTATTCATTTTTAATATTTCTACACACATGATTCGATACCAAAAAAGTTTAAATTTGGGTAGGATAGAGTGGTGGGTGAGAGATGATAGAAAAGGTGGAACTTAAGATTCGAATGCGAATCTTACTATTTCAATATAAAATATTGGAATCGACAAAATGTTCTTTGCATTTAAAAGTTTTCACAAATATATTATATATTCTCTGGAATAAGGACATACTATTGGTTAGTTGTTTAAAATAGACATCAGAATTGTGGTGTCATTCTGGAAATACAGTATTTAACATCTCTCATTCAGGTCATTTGTTTATGCTCCCCATTGTTATTGATATTTTTTTGTCTCTCTACATTTAAATGTATAGTCTTTATCGATAATAATATATAATTTTAAATTAAATGGTAATCTATTCACATACCAAAATATAAGAGTTACATTTTCTTAAGTTTAAACTCACATCTTATATCATAGTAATTATTACTTCAGGTTTATCACTTATATTAGAAGTTCAAAAAAAATTTTTATCATAATAAATATTCACTTTATTTTGTTCTCTTAAATTCATATTAACAAAAACATAGATTCATCTTTGTATATAAGTATTAATTATATAAAAAGATGTGGATATTAAACTCCCTTGTATCTTGGAAAACATGAATGTTCCACAACATATTTGTGTTATATAGACAAAAGTGTTTTATATTTGATATTAAATAATTGGAGATTAATAGAGGCAATCACATATTTAAATATCGAATTAATGTCAATTGATGATCTGTTTTTCATGCAACTAGATCATAGGTGTACATATCGATTGTTTATGATATATCAATAAATTTTAATTCAATTTAAAACAAATAAACTTGTGCAAGTGGATTCATTGATTAATAATATTCAAGTGAGACAAGATAAACTGACTATATTGTAAAATTTGTTTGAAATAACCAAATCCCAGGATTGGTAAGTGAGCATGGTTATATTATTTTTTTGTATTTAATTCTATAGTTATTATCTGATTAGATATAAACTTTATATAATCAAATATCTGTGTGTTTTATCTAAGTTATTGTTGATTAGATGAGTACTGTATTATATTAATGGTTGGCCAATAAGATCTTAATCTCATTCAGTTATAAAGCTGATAATGGTACATTTTGTTCTATTATGAGTCAGAATGATTTGCTTTAATTATATTTAAAATTTAGTTGATGTGGATCTAAATCCAATTAATTAACTATTAAATTTTAATATTAAGCATCACATTCTGGCATCCATTTATTATTCTGGTTGGCACAGAGTGGCACTACTGTATGGAGAGTTTTGCCTTGTTTATAAATTTTAATATTCAGATTCAATTATAATAAATGACAATAATTCTTTTTATATGTTTTGTTATAATATACAGTTTTAATACTTTTGTTATAGGAAATTTAAAATAAATTGATATCAGTAGTTAATTGTTCTTAAGTAAATACCCAATAGAAATCTACTGTTTCTTTTATATACTGGTATGATTGGATAATATAGATTGAAGATTATCTTATGGCTTTAGTAATATTACATCATTATTGAATCTTTTATCGTATTATAAATAGCGTGATTAGTAAGAAGAAAGTCAATATAAGAATGAAACATGGCTGAGTTAGTATAATTTATTATTTAATTGGGATTTTAAATTAATTAATAATTATTTAGATATCATAAATATTGTAAATGTATAGAACATACTAAAGCTGATATTTCAAGTATTCATGAATTCTTTTATTTAGATATAAATAATGTTAAATTTTAATATAAGTTTATATTATTATAAGCGATGTTTGATTAGATATATTAGAGTTTAGTTGTTTAACGATTTATTACTAGTTTCATTTGATTATAAGTGAAGTCTATCTTAAGTGTATGTCATTTTGAGATGATATTTGATTTGTTTTATTTTGATTTATTTTAAGTAAGAATTATATTTATTGTTTGTTTTCTATTTATTCTAAATGCTGTTTGAATTCATAATACTATAATAAAGGTTATCATCACTGTTTTGTTTTGGTATAATTAACAGTCAGATAGGTGATTACATAAAGGGTTGTTTTAAATACTGAATGATTATTTATTGATTAACATTCATTAGCTTAGTATATTATATTTATTCTGTTATGAACAATACTATTATTTTTCTTTGATTTATATTTTATTCAGTTACAAAGGATGTTCAACTTTAGAACTTAGTTTCATTCTGTTACATAGGGTCACCAATGTCTGGGCTATATTTTATTTAGGCTATATTAAAGTTATTATTTCCCATTGCACATTTTTGATCTGTTACAAATGTTACCCAAATCATTGAGGCTTTAACAGAGGTTAGCATATACACATTTATTATGTTACAAATGGCACCACAACTTGTAGGGCATAATTAAACAGGATTAGTCTATCATAACCTTGTCATATCCAATCTGTTACCAATGGTGTCCTAATTTTGAGGGTGATAATAGTTTATTTCATTATCACTTTTTATTTCAGTTATAAAATGCTGCCCAAACATTTGGAAAATATTTTTAATGATCTTGAAAAAGAAGATTACAACTTTATTTAACATATCAATAATATTCATTAAGTCTGTAGCCTCAATCACATGCATATAAAATGCAATAGTAGGGACCTCTACAGGTCTTACAACCACATGCTTACTCTTGGAAGAAAAGAGAACCCCTCTTTTCTTCCAAGAGTAAGCATGTGGTTTTAAGACCTGTAGAGGTCCCTACTATCACATTTTATATGCATACACATGTGATTGAGGCTACAGCCTTAATGAATATTATTTACATAATGAATGTGCATTTAAATAAATTTATAATTAACATATCAATGCAACTTTTCAGGTATATCAGTAATTTCATTTATAGCTTTATCAATAATTTTATTTTTTGACCCATTTTTTTTTACCTGTAATGACTCCATCACTTTCTAATGTGTTTTTATTCTTTATATATTTAATTATTTATCTTATTATTTAAAAACCACATCTTTTATATGTTTCTGCATTAATTAAGTTATTTTATTTTATCATTCTTTGTCATTATGCTATTCTTTTGTCAAATATTTTTATATACTTCATGTTGTCATCTAACTTTTAGTAATATTCCCATTTGTTTTCTTATTGATAAAATAATTCCCTGTTTACCAATATATTATTTTGCAGTTCTTTTCAATTCATTTATAATTTCTTATATTAACATTAATTTTTTTTTCATTCGCAGAATTTCAGGTATTCTTTCATTCTAAATAGATTGAGAGGGTGTTAGAAAAAGTGTATTACAAATTATGGATATAAAAGGTGACAGTATATCCATGTTTTTATATATCCTCTTCAATGTTTTCTCTGCCATGATAAAATATTAACCACTTGAAAATGATTTTACCACTCATAATTTCTTTACCATGCACAGTCTAAATCATGTCAAGCATTTTGGTAGTAGTTTTGCTCATTCAAAAATAAAATTGAATGTTAGGACATTATTACATGGTGGATTAAGATATAAAATGCGATTCATGTTGTAATTTGGAATCCAGACTTATTAGCACCTATTGGCTACCTACTCCATTTTATACAACTGATACACCTGTCCATATATGTGTGAAAAAGATAAATGATCTCCAATATACATGATTCATGCTAAACTGGTGCACATCAGTTATTCCAGATCATCACCTCCCACATGCATATATATAATCAGTGCTCAGTTAATATTAAGTTAGAAAATCTTTAAATTTTAATAGACATGCTCTAATATTCTTCACCCTCTTCAGCCATCCATATCATTATTGTGTACATTGTATATAAATAAGCATATCGTAAATTGAAAATGCAAAAAGATCAGTGTATTTGTGAATGATATGATTTTGATTAATTAATAGTACTTTAAATGTTATCTGATTTTTTTTGACTTCATAAGATTGTATAATTCAAATGTTTTAGAGAATGAAGTATTATTTAGGTATTTGTAATCAAAGAAATTACAGGAGTTGATAAAAACGCAAACATATTTTTAATATGTGCCCGAAACAATGTTTTGGAATTCATAATCCTAATTGTAAAAGAAAAACAGCAAACTATTTCGAACTTAATATAATTTAAATTTATATAGAATATTACAATGTTTTATAAAGATATCTATTTTCTAAGTAATTTTATCTCTGCTCATTAAATACTTGCAATTTTAAACTTTTATGAAAATGTTTAAATAGTTTTCACTAAGGAAATATCTTGAACAATAAATTAAAAATATCAAAAGTGAAAGCAAACCAACAAAGATTTATAGTAAATGACTATTATAACATTATAACTGGTATAGTATGAAAGTTTTATGACCTTTTGATTCATAAAAAAAATGCTATTAAAAAATCCTGTAAATTTGAGTTTGAAAACAGAAATATTAGTTATCTTAACCCCTTATATTGAAAAAAAAAAGCAAAAAATGTTTGTCAAATTTCTACTTTAAAAGGGCAAAATAATATTTACATTTTGTCACAATAAAACTATTTTTAACTCATATTTATTTTATTATTAACAAAGCTAATTATTTATTAATAAAAAACTAACATACATTTGAGTTTTGATAAACGTTTTGTTTACAAATACATGTTGCAACTTTGCAAGTAAAAAAACGTAAGTGAAATAGTAACATAATATTTGTTATTCATTAATCAGCAAAAATTTTTCTTCCTCTTTTCTTTTTTCTTTTTGCTTTTTTTATATATAACATATAATATCAACATTCCACTCTTCTTACACTTTAAAGCAAAATATATTTATTTATTCTTTACAGTTTTGACTGTACCTAGCAGTAGAGAATAAGATCTGATGAAGACTGCTAGGAACAGTCAAAATTGTAAAAAATAAATAAATATGTTTTGCTTTAAAGTGTAAGAAGAGTGAAATGTTATTATAATCACCAAAACATATTTGGAAAGAAAGTTTACTTGAACTCTACTTCTAATATACAAATAAATTTTTAAATATTAAATCACTCCACATGGTTAAGAAATTCAGAAGACCCTACTGTGAAATAAATATATAAATATATTAGAGTCCATATTTCAAAATAACCAGCCTCAAAATCACAAAATGATATTTTGAGGCTGGCTATTTTGAAATATGGACTCTAATCAATTTATATATATATGCTAAAACGAAGATTTGCACGGTTAAATATATAAAATACATATTTTGTGGGTTCATCTGTGTTAAAAAACTTTTAATATTAATATACTGACGTTTCGACTTGGTCACACAAGTCATCCACAGAGTTATAAAAGGTAGAAAGATGGTTGTAGAGGCGCTACAATCACTGATTTGAATAAAACATTAAAATTTCACCAATAGCAAAAATGTTAAATTTAGGAATGTTTTTTAAAAGGCCAGATTGTATCAATAAGCGAGATGATACATGCAAACTTCCTCCTATTTGGAAAGATTTTTTTAAAAAACATTTCTAAATTTAACATTTTTTCTATTGGTGGAATTTTAACATTTTATTCAAATCAGTGATTGTAGCGCCTCTACAACCGTCTTTCTACCTTTTATAACTCTGTGGATGACTTGTGTGACCAAGTCGAAACGTCAGTATATTAAAAGTTTTTTAACACGGATGAACCCGCAAAATATGTATTATATATATATCAGAGGATGGGGTTTAGAATTTCTTAACCATGTGAGATGATTTAATATTTGGATATGAATTTCAATTTAGCATTAAGCATGGATTAAATACATTTTTGTAAAGATTGCATAAATTAACAAAATTATAGTATAAAATTTAAAATTCCACTTACAATTTATTTTATTATAAAAAAGATGGGTAAAAATAACAGCTGTATGTTTTTTAACTTGTATATCCTAAAAAAAATAGTTTCCAACAACACCTCACTTCAATTATTTATATAGACTTACTAAAAAACAAATATTTCACAAATATTTTAAAGCATAATAATAAATATGGCAACTAATGAGAGTGCAGTGAAAATGGAGCTCAAATTGGTCAAATATATTTGATTTAAGCCACTGCAAAACAATTTTTAATTCACTTATATGGGTAAGTCTCGAAGAGGAAATAGAATCAACTATATTAAGTATAACTTCAATGTCTTATCACCTTCATCTCCTAGTTGATCTCATCATTGTTAAACTTGGAATTGAGTTCAACTTCTGTTTGGATCACCACACATGTAAAGCTTTATTACAACCTCCATGGCTCTAAGATCAATCTGTGGGTATACACGGATAACATTGTTTTTATAGTCCAGAATGCTTCTATTAGAAATTGCTAAATACAGCTAGAAAAGTTGATATTGTTCAGGGTCAATATTGAATCATAGCATATATGCGTCTTCTTACATGGACAAAACTATAGATAATATGTGATTTTATATTGAGATTTGAATAAAAAATGTACTCTTCAAATGCAGTGACACTGATTATTTTGAGAAAAAAGCAACTGTCAATCACTGGCCCATTTTTAGCTCCTTTGTATTAGTCCTCTGAGAATATTGATACTTTGAGATTTTTAAAACAAATAAATCGGTATATATATATATATATATAGTTTGTTTTTATTATCACATGAATGCAAAAACAGCTAACTGAATTCTAGTAATAGCTGCAAGAGATTAAATTTAAGCCAAAAGATCAAAGTATTATTACACTATACTGAAGAAACACAGCAAATTAATAGTTCTAAAATTAATTATATATATAGTTTTTCTCATAGTTTATATTTAAACTCAATAAGTATTCTGTATCTTAAGCAACCATGCCATATTATTTAAAATTTAACTATGAAATAGCAATGGAAAATTTTTTAAGTAGCTGATATACAACCAACTAACATTCCATATTCGATTGCGATTGGCTGAAATTCAGTTTAAACATCCGCAGGTGTTGAAATCCATGATTTATCCTAAAAGTTTACATTTGAAAATGTAATTAAATTTTTGGAGCAGATTAAATATCAAATCCTCTTTTGATATGATAGTTTATAAAAAGATATTGCAATTAATATTCACTGGTCAAGCAGGATTTATTTCTATCATAAAATTTCACTTCCAAAAAAAAACAACAACAACCCTGCGCGGTTTGGTACAATTAGTCGAGCGTCTGACTTAAGATGGAAGATCAAATAATCAATTCTGGCGCTCGAACTTCTTATGAACTTCAAGCAATTAAAGCCATATGTGTGTGAATGTTTTTATTTTCTAAAACATGAGGGGTCAGAGTGACTTGAGGTCAACATGGGTATGGCAATAATGTTGGCATCAGCATAGGATTTGAGCTTTCCATCTCAGATTTTCAATGATATTGATGGTTGAAAAGTTGGAGGTTGGAGTGGATTGAAGCCTGTCCATTAAAGTGTGAGGATTTGCTATCTTAATATAAACTGAGCACTGATTTTATATATATATGTGGATGATAATCTGGACCAACTGATGAGTGCTGGTTTAGCACGAAATACGTATATTGGTGATTGCTTATCTTTTAGACATGTATGTGGTCATGTCTATCAGTTGTATGAGATAGTGTGGATAGTTGAAAGGTGCTTGAAAGTCTGAGTTCAAGTCCCCTATATTTAAAACAATGACAAATAAGAATAAATAACAAGAAAGTCATTGCTTGAAGTTTGACGGAAAGATCTAGAAATTCTAAACTTTTACGATTAATACTTTTTGTAAAGTTAGGATATAACCTTGACACTAGCGTGGGCTTCGAACGTTCCACCAACAGATTTTCAATGAAATGGATGGCTGAAGAGTTGTGGGTTGGAGTATTTTGAAGCTTGTCCATTAAAGTTTGAAGATTGGCTATCTTAATATAAAGCTGAGCACTGATTGTATATGTGTGTGGAAATCTGGACCAACTGATGATTGCTGGTTTAGCACGAAATATTGGTGATTATTTATCTTTTCAACATGTGTGTGATCAGGTGGGTCAGCAATATGCGATGGCATAAAGAGTTGAGGGTCCTATGAAAGTCTGAGTTCGAATCCCTTATACATTTTTTATTATATATTTAAGAAAAGTATCCAAATTATTTCTAGTAACCAGTTATAATCCTTTCAGTAATATATTTATTCCCGGCGTGGTTTGATTCAGTAATATCTACTTAAAAATAGTTTTACATATAGCTTAATAGATTTTTGAGCTTTAATATATCACTGTCATAAACAGCAACAACAAATACAAATATATATGTACCCATAATTTTAATAAGTTTACAAACATTTTTTTCTTAGTGTTTGATTTTAAGATTTTAATTTTAAATATCCTATTTAACATACTTTCTTTTGTTATTTCATTCTAAAGCTATTATAAAAAAGAAATATAATGATGTTTTATTATTTTTTTTATATGTGCAATTATAAAATAATAATTTTAATGCATTTTAAAAGCATTAAAGTCGCAGCAATTTTATAAGAAATATGATCATATAGTAAAAGAAACGATTTTATCAGATTTCTTTAATGGTTATTAATTAAAATTTACAATTGAAATGTAATACGCTTTTATTGATACCTATTATGTGCATATATATATATTTCTAGCATATTAATTACACGTAAATTAAAAATTTATGTGTGTATCAATTAATTATTAGAATGTATTTCAGTGTGTGCATATTATATATACATGTATTTATAAGCTACTAATTACTTAAACTGTAGATTTTTTTAATTATATAAAATATAATTAAAAGATGTTAGCAATTTTAACGATGCTTCATTTACGTAGTTGAAATGATAATAAATTAATGACTGGTGTAATAATACGTTTACAAAATGAATTTTTTTAGGTAAAGCGAAAAACTAATAAAAATATAGATAAGTATTAAACAGAAGTTTATAGTTGATTTATAAATGTTTTATTTAAATACAATCAAGAAGAATAAAAGTTTCCAGATTAATCAAATTAGTAGCAAAAAAAAAAAATTGCAACATTATAAAATATATGGAGGGTGGTTTTTTTTTTAAAAATTTTCTTTTTTCTATTAATTATATATATAAAAAAAAAAAATTTTAAAAAGCAACCAATTATCCCCCCCCCCCCCTATAGCAAAATTAAGATTGATAAAAAATAGTTCCTTTTATTCTTTTTTTTTTTATGGGTTAAATTACCATGCATATTCCAAAGACAAATCATTAACTGATTTTTTTTTTTTGGTAAAAAAAAAATTAAAAAAAGTATATAATGTAATATACTTGAAAGGATAAAAATAATACAATTTATTTAGAAAACAAACCTGAAATTATTACATTTTGCAAACAGTAATTGAAAAACAATAGTACGTTTGAAACATGAGTATTCATTTTGAAAACAATTCAAAAATTATATTATTGTAAATAATATTGAATTCCTTTTATACCGGGGGCATCAAAACGTTGAAGATAATCTATGCAAATGATTCAATAGCAGCTTCAGAACCCCCTCCCCCAATCTCAATCAAATATTGAATAATACCAAATACTCTCTAGTGCAATGAATCAAATTACAAAGCAATTTACTGTAATGAGCCTTGTGACAATAGCGCTACTAGATTTGTGCAGCACAAATATATATGCTTCAAGACAGACACTAACATAAATCTGGTATTTTTACGGTATGAGATCGACTTGGGCAACAATTTTGATCCACTTAATATCAGAGTTGGTTGCACTGAGTGCAATGATAAAGAGAGAAAATGCAAAGAATCATGGTTTATCACAAATAACACGCAAAAAATAAAATAAGTCTCTTGCGTTGCATTATCTCACAAGTGGTATATTTAAATTCACAAACTTGCATACTAATTAATTAATATGCAAGTTCTCTTTCCTATACACCTATTTTGATGCTACGAATATGACTGGCCTGATCAAAAGCAGTTCTAAGCTGTAAATGAGTTATAATTTTATAATCTTTCCTGAATAGTAGACTTTCACTATCTATTGAAATATTAGCAGATGTTTTTAAAAAATCCAGCATAAAATTCATTCTTATATGTTAGAATTATATATGATATCTATATGGCTCATAAAATAATAATATCAAATATGACCTCCAAAAATGTCTAATTTTTTGGACTCATTTTTCAGTGTACATACCTGGGTAGGAAATTTCTCTATATCTACAGTCATCAGTTTTCTGAGTTGAAGTGCAGCACTCTAAAATATTGTTCTCTCTTGTTATATATACTGTTCAATATTCAAGTAGTATATTTCTTTACCTTTAGAGCAACTATTGTATTTTACAATTTAATTAATTCATAATTACTCTTTCTCTGAAGAGAGATTATCTTTTTTCCTAATTAATCTATCGATTTCAATTACTGTTCATAGTTTATTTTTAATAGATTAAGATAGTAACAATCTTTCTATTATTAAATGATCTATGTTTGAATGTTTTATTAAATAAAATATTTAATTAATTTTTTAAGTATTTTTAAAATCAATATAAACCACATTTTTCTATTTTTTTTTTTCAAATATTGCAAAATTAAATAAAGTTTTTAAAATGTAATGTGTTTGTCTGTGGCACAACATAAAATATATTATTTTCTTCATTTTATTTAATATACGCTTGTAACAGTAAATTCAAGTATAAATATGATGTCTTAAATTCAAGAATAAATGTGGACATTTCTTATGAATTTTTGTTTCTACATAAATTTCATTCCTCATTGATGTATTTTTTCCTTAAGTGTTTGGTATTGCTTTGGTAAATAAATATTTTTTATTGCAATATATATATATATAATTTTATTTGGCACCAGGTTGCCATTTTCTACTGTTAACCCTCATGGCAATTTTTGGCAATGTTCAATCAATGTTTTATTTTAGTATAAAACCATTATTTATATTTAAGCTCAATAAATTGGCCTTGATTTCTTAGAAATTTAAGATGATAAAACTGTAAGAATATTCTTGCCCCAAAATTTTACAAGCACAATTACAGTTTTATCATCTTGTTTAAAAATGGCACTGGTTAGGAGGTTTAAATTCTGTGTAGTTACAATTTAAACACTGCACTCATAAAATTTATAGAGAATTACGTAATTTAACATTGTCGAATATTGGCACAATGTAAATTTTAACATTTCATAAGTGCTAATAAAAATATTAAATTTAAAAAATGGATTTAAAGTGAATGATTTATTTATTCACACTCTCACTTCTAAAAGACACTTAAGTTGACTCATAAATTACCATATGACTTTGGAAATAAGATGATCCCTCTATTTCCTTGACGACTTTATCTTGTGGCTGGGGCAAGAGTATCCTTACAGTTTTATCATTTTGTTTAAAATGGTACTGGTGTGGAGGTTTGTTTACCTTCTATATAGTTACAATTTAAACACTATGCTTATAAAATGTATAGAGTATTAAATGAAAAACATTCTAAAAAAATCATATTTGAAGTTTGAAATAAATAGGAAAGGAGAATAAGGTTTTTTTTTGTCATTGGGAAGTAAAAAAATTGAACCATATGATTCAAGAAAAATTAGTGAAATATTTAACATTCTATAGTAGCAATAAATTCAATAATAAATGCTGACATTTTATTTTTATTCTTTGGGTCTTCTTTTTGCTCTATGGTGAGTATTATATATGTCCAAATGAGTAGAGTGTGCATATATTAGTACCATTAGTTGATTATAAATGCTAAATTCTTAAATAGCATTGCCTTTTTAAAGACAGACTAATATCCTGGTGTCTGCTAATGTATAAAGTCTAAAGTTATGGATTCGTCAGGATCTGAAATTATAGTTATTAACATTTTTACTAGAAATCCTATTCCCTCTCTAATAAAGGCATTGTATAGTGATAATTTCATTATTTTTTATACTGATGCTGTTTCATACAAGAGATTTATTAACCTTTCAAATTATAACTCTAGACCAAAAATTAGAAAATGTTTTAGCATGAAGAGCCATTTTGTTTAACCATCTTATTTTTCCATTTTTTTCATAATAATCTGATATATTTCTTTGTTCTCATTAGATTTAAGCTTTCAACTTTCATTTTGATATTAAACCATTATTATTTATTAGAATAAAATATATTTGAACTCATTAGATGGATAAATTTTTTTCTGCCATATTAGTTTTTGTAAGCTTTTTAAATTAATTAGAATCAACTTATAATTCCAATCCATTTTATAGGTGGATCATCTATTAGATAGTATTTACATCTTTATATATTTCAAATTAATTCCTTAATTAAAGTCAGCAATTTCTACTTTAGATCTGGAACGATTTTATTACTGTCGAAATCAAATCTCTAATATATAATTCTTTTTTTTTTCATTAAAGAAGTATGCAGGTGTTAGCAATTTATAATGTAGGACTATTATAAAGAAGGGACAAACCTCCGGTCATGTGCCTTTACAAATTTATATGTACTTACTCTTGTGCATCAATCTGAAAAGCATAAGTGCATGCTATGCTTAAAGCATATCTATATATAAACCAACCTTTGTTCACCATACTGAAAAAACAGGACTTTAGTCTATTGTTTGCCTGAATTATAAATTGTTAATTGAATTGTACAAATTCATTCATTCTGTAGCAGGAGATATAATCTTATTTTTAACCATCTGTGATTAGAAATATAGTAAATTTTGAATTTACGATAATAAATGGTCTATTATTTATACCTTGCCGACTATGTATGTAAAATTATAAAGAAGGGACAAATGATCAGTCATGCACTTTTATGAATTTAGATGCACTTACCCATGAGCATAAATCATTTAACAATTTATAATTCAGGCATACAATAGATCCTGATTTCAAGATAGTGAGCAAAAATTGACTTATATATAGATAAGACATAAGCATACACTTATGATTTTCAGCTTTTCAAACCAATGCTCACTGGCGATTGCATGTAACTTTATAAAAGTGCATGTCTGGAAGTGTATCCCATCCTTATAATATTACATACTATTTATTAAGGTAGGAATATGCTTTTTTTTGAAGGACTGACTAAATATGAAACAATTTAATTAAAAGGCTGTGATAATGTGAGAATTAATAAATTGTGATTGTAATGATGACCAATAAAACTCAATTTAAGAACGTAAGTGGATTTGGCATATAGGATTATCTCATATGGTATTAAATAAGTGATGGAGTTTCAACTATATAAAAATATATAACCAAAAATACTGTTGAATAAATTGTAAGCTAATTAAAAAATTGAAGTAGTTGCTAAGTAAAAGATATAGGTTGGTGTATTGAAATCTTTTTTTTTTCTCATGTGTCATAGCATCAGCCGTGAAGTGAACCCGCTAACCAGGGACAACTGCTTGTAAAGCAGCTCTCGCTGACCTCTCGACCACCAATTTACTCAGAATTCAATGAAGTATTTGTCATGGAGAGGGGTTGTTACAACAGGCAGGCCAATAATAACTATAGTTTAGCATAATATAATTACAAAGTGAAGTTTTATTGTGATATAAGTAATTTCGTGTTAGCAAGGCTAATAGCAAAAATTTTCTTTAATGTTTACAGAATAATTTGTTTTTACTGGCAGGGAAAACATTTGAATGTTTTTATTTTAAAATATGTGAAAAAGGATTCAGTATTTTTAATCTTAAAGAAAAGTTAATAAATAGGATAATATTATTATTGCAACTATATAATTTAAATGTTTTAATGAGTAATTTGCTAATAAATTAGAGGTCTTTATCTGAATCAAGTAAATATTATTTTTGAAAAATAGGATGGGATTTTGTTTTTAATATTGAGTATTGGAAAGATTCTGTTTGATATTTTTATTTTTATTAATAAACAAATATCTATTGTATTTGATGATATTGTAAGAAAAATATCATGTTAATCAAATTTTGTTGAGATTGTTATGTTTATATTGAAACAGTAAGATTCGTATTCGAATCTTAAGTTTCACCTTTTTCTGTCGTCTCTCACTGACCGGTCTATCCCGCCCAAATTTAAACTTTTTGGTATCGAATTGTGTGTGTAACAATATTAAAAATGTATAAATATATGTAGAATTCAGCATAAACATGCACACATTTCGATCTCAAATTAAAGGCAATAAATAGGGATAAAATAGTATAATTTAGATTTCTTTTAGTTATATAATTTTGTATAATTTTAATCATTTATTTTGGATTATAAAGTTCGTATTTATTGCTTTGTTTAAATTTCGTTTAATAATAATTCTAAAAAAATCTGATGTAATATTTAATTAAAAGTTAAAATAATCTTATGTTCCCTTTTTGTCTTTGAAATTGAAAAGCATCGGTCAGTGATAGATAATAGATTAATAAAAGAAAAATTCCCCAAAATATAATTAGTAAATGTAAAATGTAAACAATAGAATAGCAGCTTTCTTTAATTAAAAACCAACAAAATGCATTGATTATCCTCAGGGCAGATTAAGTATAACCTAAAATATCTTAACAAAAATGTGAAAGATCAAGATAAAAAAAGAGGCCATCTTAGACTTGCTGGAGACATTCACTTAAACTTTAGCTTTGCTCTCGATCACTGAGAGTCTCCAAAAATAATAAAAATAATTTGTTCCTGCCAAGGTATGACCGAGTAAAGCACCTTGATTATTCTCCATCGGGAGATGGCCTGTCGGATGCTGAACTTTCCATTGCCCGTCATAAATTCACCATGAAGATCTGCTGCCTGAAATGAATGAGAAAGCTGCTGCTGCTGTGAAAGAAAATGAAATATCTAAATACAAGAAAGAATTGCCACTCGTGAACTTTTTGCTGCTAAACTAATGGAATCAGAAAACTTCTTATAAAACAGGTACCTGTCTGTGTTCAAACTCTAGAGTACTCTAATAATATGCTATAGCTCTTCTTCATACTACTTATCTAAATTATAAGATGTAAAAACTATCATTTGTATAACTAAAATTGAATAATTAATTTAATGTGTAAATTTCTCTAATAATCTAGCTTACCTCACTCTATCTTTCTTGGGTGCGTATTTCTATAATCTACATTTTTATCTATAGTTATTATTTAATTATTGCATGCTCATAATTGTCTCAATTTTCAAAGTTTAAATCTATGATCGCTTGAAACAATGAATGCGTGTCAAATTTTCATTAATATTTACTTTCCTTAATAACTTCACTTTCATATAAATCGACACGCATTCAGTGCATCATTTATGGTAATGCAGGGTCTACTACTTTGCCAATGGCTGGCATATTAGTTGTAATAACTCCCAGTATATATATGTTTTGTATTTATTAAATCTAATGAATAATTCTAGAAAATCACATTTCTTTGAGAGTCGCCAGAGTTCTTTAGTAAATGTTGGTAATGTAGGGCCAAGTCAGAAATCTATTTAAATCTCATCATAATTGTTTATACAGTATACATGTGTTACATTTTAGAGACGCGATGACCCATTCCGCCGTGAAATTTCCAGATTCTTCAGGGTTGAAATTAACCCCAGTCGTCCTACACAAGCGGCCATAATGGGTGCTCCCATGGGATTTGACAATGTTATGCAGCCAGCCGGCAAATTGCGACACGTACTGCTTGTACCTGGTTATGCTTATGTGATACCTTACTTCGTAGGGTCGAGGCAGAGACCAGCCCGACATTCTTATAAACCCATTTGCGGCATTGCAGTTTCAATATACTGCCATTCCATATCGCCTTTCTAAAGCATACCATGTGTTCCTTTACTTAGTTTTATTATTCTAAACATATCACTCCGCCTCTGCATTATCTGCATAATTCACTCTCAAATAAATGTTTGCCCTTAGTTATAAATAAATATTTTAATTAAATAAATATATGTCTGTCATTACTCTTATAACCCATACTTTAGACTCTTGCATTGCAAAGGTATAAATCCCTCCAGGCATGCATTAGAAATACTCACTCGAGAATTTTAGGTAGCTAGATTATGCCTTCAAATAAATGTATTCCTTTTGTAAACATTACAGTATCGGAAATACCGCTACTGAAATCCTCAATATAAAATAATGTCTAAATAAATAAATGTATTCTTTAAAATATAATCATGTCGCAAATCCCACTACTGAAGCTGTTAGTCCATAAAATATTATTAGATTGTTTTATTAAAATGTATTAATAAATAATTTTAAACTATACGTCTGCAGTTACGTTTCATTTATTCGATACCCATTCTATATAATATTTCCTTGATTATGTAAATATGAATGTTTAATTAATATTAGTTTGGTTATTGGCTAACTTGAGAATAAAATCATGAGTCTCTTGCATATCCCTGACCATCGTGCCTAAGGAAATATTTACTAATGTCGTATCAGATGCGTTGTTTCATGGATTGTATTGTAGAACCGATAAACTATGTTCGAACTCAGTACCACGGGTGTTTCACTACTCGATGGTGCTGCTGTTCTGTATGGTGGTCGAATTCTGCACTATGTTTATGAGTCACACGTTTTCTGACCGTTACAATATACACATAAAATACAGTTAAATATTTATTACCATTTTTTGGATAATGTTGGTTATGTATAACATCTAGTTGTTGTGAAATTGTTAATGTAAGGGAATTAAAGAGCCCTTCTAGGAGTATCTAATATTTCCACCTATACCCTGGCAGCTTGCCTCATGTTAGGTTCAAATTCTAGAAGCTTACAATTCCCCATCACTGTTATATTTAAGTTCTAGCAGCTTTCTTAAACAATATTGTAAACATATGCATATTGCTGTTCATCCCTGACAATAATTTGTTTGAACCACCAAACATCACATGTATGGGGAGTTTTGCCTCTGTCAAAACAGCTTGTATAAGCATAAAGAATGGTGAGATCCTAAATACCTAGATGCAGTGCTCTCAGATCCAAGCTTCCTCTGATAAAAGCCACAAGTTAAAAACTAATCTGGGGATATTGGATAAGTAGGCACTAGATAGAGATTTTATGCACAGACTTTCATGCATTCACTGATTACTCTGGCTTACATTGAGTGGTACTACTGTGTGGAAAGTTTTGCTTCTGCATATTTGTTGTTCGGTTTGATCACCAAAAGGACTGCCACTTTATAGTTAAATTTTTTTTTTTTAGCAGAAGGAGAAAGATTTTTTGAAAATCCTCCTATTGACCTCTTTCTGTCATTTGTTACTTTATCTATCCATTTATTCATTGGTTTATTTGATCTATCCATCAATATATTGGTTAAATTGTAATGAATGCTGGATATTCGAAAATTCATTGTTTGAAGGCAAATTGTGCCATAACAGAGTTCTTATTTAATGATAAATATAGATAGCTTAAGATTATCTGGTTGAAAGTAGAAATTTAAGACAATGGAAAAATAGATAAGGGGTTATCAATAGATGCACTTATTATTTAGACAACTAGGTAGTACAGACTAGTTTGTGAAAAGAAAAAAATCTATTATTCTAAAAATGAAACAATGAAAAAAATTGTCATATATTTTGGATCTATTATTCTAGAAATGAAACAATGAAAAAATTGTCCTATATTTTGGAACAAGAACTCGTTAAAAATAAATCTATTAAAAGAAAAGCTGTTCATATAGCATATAAGTACATAATTGAATGCGTAACTGATAAAAAAAAAGCTACTTATTAAATGAATAGATGAAGTAAAGTAGGTTGATGGAATGAAATGAGGGAGGGGGGAGATTATGATCAGTTAAAATGAATTAAATTTATAAAGACCTTCGTTTAGCTATTGGCTGATAACGCATCAAAATGATATATATATATATGCAGAGAAAAGAAAAAAAAGAAAATAAGTTTTGAATTGTGTTTTAAGATTACGTTTGACAAGAGAATTTTAGGAAATTAATGATTTGCTTTGTTAAATTCGTTCCTTAGGAAATGCGTTTTGTTTTTTTAATTATGTATATATAATATTAGTTTTGAATTTATAATTTTATACGAAATTCTCATTTTTATATTCTATAGAAGTGTCTTTTAATTTTAATAAAACTTAATTAGGTATTTGTTAAGCGTATGAAATTATGACCAATTAATTTAAAGATGATTTCAATTTTAATACAATTTCATTTACATTGATTACTTCTTTGAAAAGTTAGCAAAGAAAATGATTTTTATTTTTAAGAAAGCGACTTAATGCTCTAAAGAAAGTAGATTAATTTTTTCTCGACTTTAAACAATTTCTATTTTTTTTTGTGCAAAAGGAATTTTTAATCAAAATTAGTTAAATGCATTTTTTTCGTTTGATAAAAATAAAATAACTTTAAAGGACTCACTAGTACAGACTACTAAAAAGTATGAATTTGAATACACTACATGCAGTAATTAGATCGTAATCTGGTCGATCATATGTTTCGTCAAATACTGGAGTCTAAAATAAAATTTGTTTGTTTTTTAATGACTTATTACTAATAGTTACACAGAACTGTTAACAACTATAAAATACTAATCGTATTTATGTATCCTAAGATAAAAATAAACAAACAACAACTTTATTTCAACCGGTATTAGAAAAACTAGCATAAACTTTTTTCACACACTAAATAAAAAATTCACAAACAGCAAGAGAAAATAAATTGTGCTAACAAAACTAGAAGATAAGGTTGAATTATAAAAATGAGAATTGTTGCAAAATAAAAAATCCTGGAACTGTAAGAACACTATTGAAACTTGCAGGGCAGATTAGATTGTCTTGCTAAAGATGGGAACTAATGAACAATTCCTTATTGATACCTTAAAAGTTGACAGTGGATGATAGATTGGAGAATGGATGATAAAACTACAGGTCAAGGTAAGATCAAGGATCGGGAACCGGTGGCAACTCTGGAGTCACACAATGGCTCTTTAATGGAAAAAATGCAACTCTCTTATTTTGGATGAATATATATTTATTTATTTTACCCACCAAAATATTATACACAAGCTTAAAAGTTGTTCAAAACTTATATATGCATATTTAATATTATTAAATTTATAAATAATGGATGAAATTATTTTCAAGTTGCGATTCTCGAAATTTTATATTTTTCTATGGTTTTTGCCAAAATGGCTCTTTGTTTCAAAAATGTTCCTGTCTCCTGAATTAGATCATGAAAAGAAAAAGTCGAATAAATATAAAAGATTCTATTTCAAGGATCAGTGTTAAATATAACTCTGTGAACGATAAATCCATTCAATGACATCCATTCTACATTACTGTTATCAGTATAGAAAATCTTTTTAAGTGATGAGCTAATTCAAACTTGTCTGACATAGATGAGGGTTGTAAGCTTTTGAAATTCGATATAAATAAATGTAAAACTTATTTTTCTACGTTTATGATTTCAAATTTGTTAATCACATCAGGATCTTAATTATTATCATTTTCATTATATTATCTATTAATAGAAATGCTGGTCAAGCAAATCACTCCCGTGAGCTTATTACTGCTTACTATTTTGCTCTATAATAAAATATGGACTGGCTCACTTTTCCTGAGATGTGTGGTTTTTCATATTAACTTTTGTCACCTTATTAATTCTAGCCATTCTAATGAAAAACATAAACATAAAATAATAAAAGTAAATAAATAAAATATACTCCAGTTTTACTTTTGATTATTGTCATCAATGCATGCAAGTTGTCATGAGTTCAATATGCAAGTGCTTACACAGTAACTACACTGACATATTACTGTGGGTACATCAAGGAAATAACAGTTATGTGCTAGCATAAGAGATGGTGATCATGTGATGTTTAATGGTTTAACACCAATCCTGCCTAATAGGATAGTGGTGGTTATGGTTGTTAAAGATCCAAAGACACCAAAATGTATGAGTGCTGAACTGAGTTCAGACCCATATGACTATATAAGCTATTGAGCTTAGATTGAAAATATTATTGTGTTTTCAATTTCATTCTCATAGTTTTCTAGTTAAGTAGAGATAAAAGGTGGCTGCTGGAGGGTTGCATTAGATCCTAAGATCTAGGTGCAGTGCTATCAGATCCAAGGCTCCTCACTGACAAAGGCCACAAGCCAGAAACTAGTCTGGGGATATTGGATAAGTAGGCACTAAATGGGGATTTTATGCACAAGTCTTCTGGCATCCATTGATTACTCTGGTTGGCACACTACTATATGGAGAGTTTTGCCTGTTTAATAACAGTTATGTGCTAGCATAAGAGATGGTGATCATGTGATGTTTAGTGGTTTTACATCAAGGAAACATGATTATATGCAGTTTTGAGGACTCTTGTCTAGAAATCACGGGAAATATAGAATGAGCCTACTGTAAAACATTTCTCCATGCTATCAAAGATAATCAGTTGAAACATTTTACCAAAGACTTGCTTGCATCATTATAACTTGAAATGATGTCATCAATGAATAGAAATTTATCCAAAGGAAATTATAAAGGGGGTGCCTAATTTATTATAACACAACATTTTTTAATGAAACTGAATAAACACATTCTATGATGACTGTTTAATTATATATATTTAAAAATATGAATGGACAGATTATTGACTTTTGAAAATTGGAATTGGCCTGTGACTGAAAATTGACCACCCCTGCTGTCCCAACGATCTAAGCAATTGATGAGATTAAAACGTTTTAAATTCATATTAAAACAATTTGAAAAAATTTCAGCTACTACTATTGTTCTTTGGTATATAGAAATCAGGAAGTGAAATACTCATTGGAAACGGAAATGAAGAAGAATGTCCTGGATGTGTTTAATTAATGCATTGACATTTTTAAAGCCAGTATATTTTTACAGTGCCAAAAATGCTTACTGTGTGAACTAATTTCTTCAAATATGTTAGAATATAAATCCATCGGTTTAATGATCAATGTTGCAGATAGTTTACAAAACAGTCCACAAATTTCTAATACAAAAGCTTCCACAAAACCTGAAATGAAATCTTAAAGATTTATCCAATGCTTTGAAGAACGTCTATATTTTTTTTAAAATATCATAATTCCATTTAATGTTTCTAAAATAGTAAAGAAATTATAGAAATAAATACAAAAACTTTCATATAAGAATATAAATAAAGTTTGCTGAAAATAAAATAGTAAGAGAAGTTGAAACGAATTGCCACAAGTTATGATAAGAGTTATAATATCTGAATTTTTTCTCCTACAGTAAAGGCTTTTTCATACCTGCACTCCAATATGTAATATATAGGTTTTTGAACTCAGAATTCACATGACCCTCAACTATTCATGCTATCGTATACTGCCGACACACTTGATCACACACACTGAAAAAATAAATAATCACCAATATACATATTTTGTGCTAAATCAGTACTCATCAATTGGTCCAGATTATCATCTCCACACACATATATAATCAATGCTCAGCTTATATTAAGATAACCAATCTTCATACTTTAATGGACAGGCACCAGTGTAGGCTTTGAGCATTCCATCATCGGGTTTACAATGAAATGGATGGCTGAAGAGTTGTGGGGTGGAATGGATTGAAGCCTGTCCATTAAAGTATGAAGATTAACTATCTTAATATAAGATGAGCATTGGTTGTATATATATGTAGAGATGATAATCTGGACCAACTGATGAGAGCTGGTTTAGCATGAAATACATATATTGGTGATTATTTATTTTTTGACGACATGTGTGTGATCAAGTATGTGAGTAGTATGAGATAACATGAATAGTTGAGATAGTTGAGAGTCATGTGAAAGTCTGAGTTCAATAAGAGTTATAATAAATGATGACAACAATAATAGAAGCCAAATTTAAAAGAGATAAAAGTCTTTAAAAAAAAACAACTGAATACAAAATATTATAAACGGCAAGTTAAAACATAATCAGTAAGAAAAGACTCTAAAAATTAAAACAATATAAATGACGAAGTGTTGATTTGTGAGATTTATGAGATAAAATAAAGTTAAGCATCCTGTAATTTAGCTAAAAATATTAATAATCAGATCATAAGTCAAATAATAAAAGCATACAAATATAAAAACTAAATACAAAAACATTACACTACAAAAATATCAACAACGATACTTTTAATAAATATGTAGGTAAAAAAATCTTTGAGAGTGAAAGATGATAAATTAGCCTTGGAATTATTGGCAACATGTAAGGTCACATAAATTGATAGCAATGCATCAGAAAATTTACATATTCAATACAGGAATAGATAGCAGTTATGTCAATTAATATATTTCATTCCAATATCAGCCTTTCAAGTTAATTGAGCACGCGCCTTTGAGAGTGTTAAATAAATGAATACTCTCCTCTTCAATCCAAGATATAGCATTTATGCAGGAATAAAAAGAATCCCTCTTATTCCTACGACTCAAATTCTTTTATATGAGCAAATCTGAAGAACTTCTAAAGAGAGCGTGAGTAGATTCTCACTTTAAATTACTATTTACGATGTTTTTTGACTGAATGACATCGGTATAATTACTTAGAATTTACTAGACGTCATATTGGAATGAAATATAATTGCAAGCACGGCGCTAGATAAAATATTTGCTTATTTAGTCAATTAATATAGAAAATCATCTAATGCCTTGCCCAGCACAATTTGGTGCAGTGGTAAAGAATCAGATTTGGGAGCAAAAGGTCATAGAATCGATTCCAGTTCTGATAATTTCTGGATTACTTCTATTAATGCCTTATATACTAAAATATCAGATTATATTTTTGAACTAACCAATATTTTAATAATGTATCTAAAAATTATATCAAATTATATGCAAGTCATATTGTGTTAAAAGTCATTTAACTTAAACTAAAGCCTTAAACCGAAACAGAATTGCAAAGTATATAACTATAATTAGCAAGAATAAAAGTAAATAAAATACTTATCACTGTTTATTATGCTGAATAACGGTAAAGACAAATGAATCCTAGAAAAATTTACAATGAGCACTTGGCTGATTATATCAGTTGTTCATTACTAAATTTTGGAATGTTTGCTTTTATAATGTCTTCATGTAACACATAAAGGTACAGATAAAATAATCATTAGCAAAGAATTTAGTCAATGCCATATAATTGTATTTTTTACTTAATTTAGATACTGAATGCAATTTTAGATAATTTATGAAATAATTGAAGAAAAGGACTAAAAATACTAACACACAGTGAGAAGTTATTATATGTAAATATATATAAAATAATTATAAAGAAGGAGTTAATGGGTGTCCTTAAAAATATCTCAACAACAACAACAACAAAAAATTAGCACTCAAAAGACTCATTACAATATATCAGGGCAAAGGTTTAATAAAAAACAAAAACATATTTTAGATATAAAAAAAATGAGTGCTGCTCGTGTTTGTGATGATAAAATTGCCATACCTTTTTTCATTGGGAGGGAGGGGAGAGTGTTTACGATGGCAAAAAGCCATATTAAAAAAGTCATAACTTCCGGTTTTTATTTAGAATTGTAATGTGTTTATTATTTTGGGGTATAAATTTATACTTTTTGTATTGTTAAAAATTTGACTTTTTAATACAGCATTCTGTCTTCGCAAACATCCTCCTCACTGGAGAAAGGGATGGCATTTTGTCATTGCAAACATGGACAGTAGGTCTAATATGTAAATACCAAAAAATCTATTGAGGGTAGAATAAACAGCAAGAAAAATGAATAAGTGGTAAATTTCATCGGACCCGACTTCAATTTTTGTAGCAAGAACACATTACGAGTTTAAATTGCATTAATTTTTTTTATATTAGTAGATAATAATCTAATTCATTAAGAAAATGCATATTACTTGAAAAGATTAATTGCAAAGAAAAAGAGAATGACCACCGTTGTGATGAACAAACGCCATCATCGTAGTAATTAATAAGTCATTAAAAACCCTGACAAAACTAAGAGATGTTAGAATATTCTAGATTTAAATATTATTCCTATAGACATTATCAGTTTGCATAACTTTGCATCTAATTATTATTCTTATTATTTACATATTTTAAGAGGGCATTATTACAATTTTTGTTTAATTGTTAAGCACAATTTTGCCAAAAAATAAAAAATAAATAAAAGATTTACATGAAATTTAATTAGTTATCTAAATTAAAATTGTCTTATATATATATATATTTCCTGATATAAACAAAAAATTTCTTTTAAAAAAGCATAATATCAAGCAAGATAGGTTACGCTATTTCTGTTTGGTGTGTAATATGCTTTTTTTATATATTACTACAGTCATTCTGGATAATTATAAGATAATGATCTCAATAAAATTAATCCATTTTTTTTCTAGCTATAGTTTCTTTTTACATTAGATTCCATTCTTATTTCATCCATTTTTGATTTGATTTGTTTCTAGGTCTTTTTTAAGTCTTAAGTCTTTGAAAATTTATTTAAAACTTTATTGTCCATATACTATTATCTTTATAACAATATATCAATATCACTTCTATTTACTTCAATTTCAGTCATTTCTGTGATATGTTTTCTCTCTGATTTATTGTGTTTAGTTTACATTTCTCTTTGTGGATTGCAACATAATCCATCACAATAAATATGCATAGATATTTGTGCATCATTATTTTTCTATTAAGTTCAAAGTCTCAGTCCATTAGAAAGTAATAATAGTATATATTTATTAAAAATATTTCTTTTTAAGAAATTAAGCATATTACTTTAATTAATATTAAGTTATACCTACTGAAAATAATTCACTTCTAATTTTATGAATATTTTAATCCATTATGTTTTCATAAATATTATAATATGATTAAAATATTTGTAGTTTTTTTACTTCATTACTATCATACATTTAAATATATGTGTATTGTCTTTACTAGACGTAATGTAATTGTAAGGGACTTGAACTCTGATTTCAAGCTCTCTACATCTCTCCAATCCATCTTATACAACCAAAATACATGACACATACATGTGAAAAAGATAAGTGATGGAAAAAGATAAATGATCTTCAATATTCGAGATCATTTATCTTTTTCAAATGTATGTGGTCATGTGTATCGGTTGTATAAAATGGATTCGATAGATATAGGGAGCTTGAAAGTCAGAGTTCGAGTCCCTTATAATTTCATTACTATCAATATTTACTATTTTTTTAAACAATCATAAGAATAAAATATCAATCACTTTTATTACTCACTCATTAGACTAGAATTTATTCAATAATGAAAAATATTATTCATTATGAAATAGAACTTTAGCATTTTTATAGTATTATCCTAAAAATATACTTTATTTGATAACTGGCAGCTACTTGGCATAAGGTTCCTGTGATGTGATGTGATGTGATGTATTATGGCTTCTCCTTAAACGAAGTCAAGAATATCTCAGCAATTATGCCCAGATAAACCTGTTAGCCACTTTCTTTTACATTCCCCACTCTAAATTTACCCATAATCTGCTCTATCCCATTTCCACAACATAATCTTTGTCAACTCTATAACCTTTATATCTAAATCCCCCTTATCTTTTCCCAAACCCAGCATAAAAACCAATAATTCATTTTCTGTATAATCACTCTTTTCATATTTATTTTTCCACAACTTCATTATATGTACCCTTTCTGTTTTCAAGCATTTACATTCAATTAACAAATGCCTAATATTTTCAATCCCTTCCTTACTTAATTTACAAAATAAATCACCCATATTTTTCCATTTACATGTATATTCTTTTGTAGCTAAAGATCCCGTTCGAGCCTTAAACAATAAACTACTTTCCTTACTATTATCATATATTAACTCACACCTAATATTCTGTTTATTTCTATATATATATTTAAACTCTTTTTACTCTCCATACTATTTCTCCATTTCTCTAACTCCCTAGTCTTTATTAATAAATTTATTCTTTCATCCCATTCCTTACTACTATAACACTCAATAATCTTCTTAACACAATCATCCCATCTTTTGTACAAATATACTGATATAAATTCTTTATCCAAATCTTTTGCATACTGCATTACCTTTCTCACCCATCTTGTTACCTGCCCTTTACTCATAACCCAATTAAATACTATTTTAGCTATTCTTTTATTATCCATAAACTGCAATCTACCAAACATTTTATTTTACTTTTTGCATCTCTCATATGAAAACTTGACCATCCCATTTCTCCTTGAATTGGCTCCCTTGCTGTCCATACTTCTGCATCCAATGCATGTCTTCCTACTTCCCTTTGAGCTTTTTCTAAATAATCTAATATCTTTTTACTAACATATAATGCATCAGTACCATATGTTAACCCTGCTACTAAAACTCCTTTCCATATTATTCTAGCTACATCATATTTATTATATGAAAATACTGTTAATTTCTTTATCAATCCCTTTCTTTTCTTTGCTTCATTTATCAATTTTTTCTCCCATTCATCCAAATAATTTTTCTGATTACTTAAAATAATTCCCAAATAACTATATCTATTCACCACACTTAACTTAATATCTCCCAATAAAAATTCTACATCTTCTCTTTCCTCAGTATTAACCATCATTATATTTGATTTTTCTTCACTAAATTTAATCCCCATCTCTTTACCCACCCTTGCACATGTCCTCAACATAACTTCCATATCTTCTCTTTTTTCTGCACACAAAAATATATCATCCGCAAAAAAAAAAAAACCTGACAAAATATATACTCCCTTACTACCTATTAACGGTATCTCTATCCCTCTTCCTAATCTTTCTATTGCTCTTTCCATTTCACTCAAATACAACACAAACAAAATAGGTGACATAGGGCATCCTTGCCTTAGTCCCACACCATTTTTAACTTTAATTGATTCTATATTCTCTAATTGATATATATAATAATTATTTTCATATAATTTCTTAATAATATCTATTAAAGCTTCATCCATTCCCAAATTTGCTAAACTTATCCATAATCTATTTCTATTTACTCTATCATATGCCTTCTATATATCTATAAAACTCATATATAACTGTTTATCTGCATTCCTACTCATATCCATAAGTTGTGTAACTACAAATAAACTATCTCCTATATGCCTATCTAATCTAAAACCTCCTTGCATTTCACCCACTACATTATTCCCTTCCATCCATTTTACAACTTTACTAGCCACCATATATGAGAAAACTATATATAAAACTGATGTTACCGCTATCAGTCTATAATTATTCAACTTTCTATGATCCTTACCCTTTCCTTTAAATAATAACCTTACTCTTGTATTACTCCAACTACTTGGGAAAACTCTATTCTGTACCATTTTATTAAAACAGGATATGTAAAATTAAGAGCGTGCTAATAGCTCTAAACAAGCTTTTTTTTTTTTTTATTTATGATAAATGCTACTACAAGAGAAGGCATTCAAATCATTTTTATTTTGGATTGTCCCCATCCCCAGACCGGTTTCGACCTATGGGTCTCTTCAGTGAGGAGTTGGGACATTAGATCTAAAAAACCAACTCAAGCAAAGCATTTATCTAAAAGATAATTGTTAGAAGAAGATCTGAAACTTTTAGACATCTACATGTCTTTAAAGTCAGCTCTCCAACTGAAAAAATCATATGGGCCTGAACTTAATTCAGATACTCCATATATTAGTAGGCTTAGCTCTTTAATTTAGCTAAAGCCACAACAGCAAAATAATAATAGTAATAATAACAAGTCAGATGTCTAAAAGTTTCAGATCTTCTTCTAACAATTATCTTTTAGATAAATGCTTTGCTTGAGTTGGTTTTTTAGATCTAATGTCCCAACTCCTCACTGAAGAGACCCATAGGTCGAAACCGGTCTGGGGATGGGGACAATCCAAAATAAAAATGATTTGAATGCCTTCTCTTGTAGTAGCATTTATCATAAATAAAAAAAAAAAGCTTGTTTAGAGCTATTAGCACGCTCTTAATTTTACATATTTGTAAGTGCAAGCTATATATAAGTCATGTGACATCTGACTTGTTATTATTACTAAAACAGGATAATAACTTTACTTTTGCCCTATATCCTAAATTCATTACCATCTCTGCTGCCCATCCATCTAAACCTCTTGCCTTCCCACTTTTCAATTTCTTCTCTACCTCATTTAGTTCATTTTCTGAAAAGCTAATATTCCCATTACTATATTCTTTCATATTTTCTAACATTCTATCATTCACATCTAACATCCTTTCTATATTCATTACATAACTATTTAAAATTCTCTCTAAATCTTCTCTAGAACTACACTCAGTTCCCTCATCATCTAGTAATACTAACTCTCTCTCCCCTACATTTTTCCTTTTAATATAATTCCAAAATTTTTTACTTCCATCTCTTCCACTTTTATTAATATCCTCCAACAATTTACTATTCAATTTCATTCTCCCTCTATAAATATCTATTTTAGCCAACTTCTTTTCTAAGTATTTTTCCCATTTAGCATTAATATCTTTTTCATTTTCCTTATTCTTAATAGCACACTTATATTCTCTACATGCTTCTTTCCTTTCTTTTACACTTTTACTAATTTTAATTTTTTTATTACTTTTATTCTTTTCAATATTCTCACCTAAAACCCTATTTGCAACTTTTTCTACTTCCTTACACCAATCCTTATACTCATCCCCAACCCACTCTTCCATTATTTCTTCAACTTGTATTTTATACTCTTTCAACTTATTCTTATCATTCACTCTCCATCCACATCTTTCACTATTATTTCTACTTTTATTTCTATTCTCCATCACATTACTAACCATTTCAATTACAATGAAATTATGATCACTAGTGCATACTTTTTCTTTATTATCAAATACCTTAATTTTTCGTATTTTATTTATTCCCTCTTTCTCTACCAATATATAATCTATTGTGTGAAATATATTATTTCTGGACCATGTATATTGTCTCTCATAAATATTTAATAAATTTCCAATACTCAAATTCACTTTCTGACAAAAATTCTTCAAAAGCTGTCCATTTTTATTATCTACATCATCAATTTCTTCAATATGTCCATTCATATCCCCTATAACCATTATTCTCTTCCCCTTTTCTTTAAAACTTTGTATATCCTTAACTAAACATTCGTATATGTTACTATTCCACTCCAATATAATTTGACTATCTCCAGTAGCTATATAAACTATAGCCACCATCCATTCTTGTCTACCCAACCTTATTTCACTGCTTTTGGCCCCCTATTCTGAATATTTCTGTGGTTGGCACAGGAAACAGTGCCTCTTGCGGCTACATGAGGCATAAGTTGAAAATACTGATAACTCTTTTATTATTTTTTTAGAGTATTGAAGCCTTATATGTCACATCATCTGTAAATTAATGACAGGTAATTTCTATTTTTGATTTGATTTCTATTTTCTGTTCCTATTAATCTATAAAATATTTTACCTAAAAATTCTGTAAAAGATTTTGAAAGGGCAGAGTATTTCCTGCTTACCAATTTTTATCAAAACGTATTCATTTAGTTGAATCATTGCTAGAGGCTTCAATAATATAGTTTAGTAATTGATTTTACTTTTAACAAAATCTTTATTGATGCCAAATGTGTTTATCCTGGGACTAACTTATGGTTTTCCAAAGCTTTAATTATATCATAAGAAATTTTAAACAAACTATTTTGTAATCTGTAAATTCAAGATAACACTACTACCTGTAGTGATTATATATTGGACTATTTCCATCAACTATTAATAGTTAAATATCTTCAGAAAAATTCAAACTTTATTTAAACTTTTCACTAAGGCAATAAACCTAAAGCATGTGCGATTGAAAATGCGAAGGTAGGAACCTCTACAGGTCTTAACCACAAGCTTACGTATTGGAAGATGTGCGTTAAATAAATTTATAATTAAACTTTTCACATACATTCAACTGTTAGTAATGGCCCACAGGTTAATATATAATACAATGTTTCCATTGATACTATTCCAATTCCTTTATCAGTTGCTTCTGGTCTGATTAATGATATTATTAGCATTGGAATTGAAACCGGAATCTTTAAATTCATAAATATTGCATTTAAAGTGACATCCAAACTAACTAAACTATTCTGTAAAAGACAGAGACTGTAGTAATTTCATATGTTTATCTATGAGGCTCCTTGTGATTTGTTCCCTTTTTTATGAGCAAGGTTAATGAATGGTGTTTAGCAATTATATTTAATGGTGGAAATAGTCCAAAATATACAACTAAAATACCATCATCACAAACTATCAGACAAACTGTATTAATTGCAGTTATAGAAATATCAGGGAAAATTAGGCAGAAATTCCCAACATATAAATCTTTTAAATAAAATAAGGAATATACCTTTTCTCCTCCAAAAGGAAAATAAAGTAATTAAAAATATCATATCGAAAAATGATTGTATTAAGTATGTAATAACTGAAATACAGGCTTATTATACACCTGTATCAATATATATATATATATATATATATATATATATATATATATATATATATATATATATATATATATATATAACATCTAGGGTATATGAGCACAGACTTTCACACAACCCATCATTTACCACTATCACATATTACTGATACACTTGAACACATATATGTCGAAAAAATAAATAATCACTAATATACGTATTTCATGCTAAACCAGCAATCATCACTTGGTCCAGATTATCATCTCTACACATATATGCAATAAGTGCTCAGATATATATTAAGATAGCATTCATACTTTAATGGACAGGTTTTAATCCACTCCACACCCCAACTCTTCAACCATCCATCCAATTGAAAATCTGATGATGGAACACTCAAAGTCTACCCCAAGGCTGAGATTCTTGTCACACCCATGTTAACCTAAAGTCAATCTGATCCCTCATGTACAGGACATAATCCATTTAATACATATACAAAGAATGGGCAGACATCTACACTATGTATTAATTATGCTTAATAAGAATAAAATAACTAATGACTAGTTATAAAAATATAATGAATAAATCTATAAAAAAATTATCAAAAATATAAAATGATATATGTTATATTGTTGCTGGAAGAAAAATCATTTCAGCTATAAAAAAATGGTATCATAATATAAAATATATCAACTATTTTATAAATGTCTAATAATACAAAACAGAAAAAATCAAAGTAACCCACCCACTAAAATTTAAAAGAAGAAGGAAGACATGCAATTAAATATATAATAAATAAAAAGCTTCAAAAAAATACTAAAACCATTATAAAAATGTGAAAAGAATCATAAAAAGAAATAAATAAATAGATGATAATACAAAATATTTTATAACCAGGTAAATAAAATCCAATAATAATACTGACATTTAAGAAAGATGAAAATAAGGATATTAGCAATTATTTTACATAATGAGTATGCCAATAGCTCTTTAGAAGCTTTTCAGAATATCCCTACCCTCAGACCAGTTTCTAGCTCTGGCTTTTGTTAGTGCGGTGCTAGGATATTTAAGCATTAGATTTAAAATACCAGGTCAAGCCCAACACTTTATCTAATGTTTAACTATTAAGAAGAAAATCTGAAATTTTCAGATATCCATATGTCTTCAAATGGGACTGAACTAAGTTCAGATACACCATACATTAATAGCTTTAGCAATATAAAATCACCAAAGCCTTAAAAGCAATAACAATAATTGCAAGAAAACCAAGTCATATATAATGTAACTTAATTTAATAAGCTTGTAATACAAATGTTATATAATGAGCGTGCCAATACCTCTTAACAGGCTATTATTTGTATTTATATGTTGTACCATTTCCATCATTTAACAATAAATATTGAATGTCTTTTAAAAAAAAAAATTAAACTTTATTTACATTTTTCAATTACATTCAACTGGTAGTAATAGCATACAGGTAGTACATACATAATGCTTTGAATGGAATTTTCATGTATGCTTCTTCAAGTGGTTGCTGGCCAGACCACTGACCGTAGTAGTGGCAGAATTGATTATCTGAGATATTTTGCCAAATAAGGCAGAATAGCTCATTTGGCAGAATAGCTCAGTTGGTTAAAGCATTATCTTAAAATTCGATATTGAAAATCTAAATGTCCAGGTTCAATTCCCATGCTATTGCTGTCAGTGGTCAGTGCAAAAACATCAGAAGAAGAGAGGACAACAATACCAGTTGAAACATTATGCATATATTAAACTGTGTTCTGTTATTAACAGTTGATTGGAGTTGAAAATTTAAATAAAGTTTAATCATTTTTTTCTAAAAACATTCTATATTTAATGTTATATGGTTAGCATATCTGCCTTCCAAGCAGCTGGCCCAGGTTCACTTCCTAGTCAACGCATTTGACATATGGAAAAGAAAAAAATAGTCCAATATGTAAGTACAACTAAAATGTCATCATTATAATTGATTAATTTTTTGTGGTATCTATATAAGGTAGCACAAAGATCATTACAAATTAGATACAAAATATGTAGTGACATAATTTAGTTATTCACCACAAACATTTTATCATGTTAACATGTCTGGGTCTGGGAGAAAATGTGACCTTGTAATTCGTACTTTAATCCATGATAGAACAATGTGAAAATATGAAATTTGTTTTAACCTGAAGGAAAACTTCTATTGAAACATTTGAAATGATTCAGTCTCAATATGGTAAAGAAGCCAAGAGTGACAAGAACACTTTCAAGTGTTTGGTAAGAATTTGTAATGTCAAGGGGAGCATTGAAAATTTCTGACAGTGTGAAATACACCATCACATTTTATGCCAAAATTTGTAATTCACACAGACTAGAGCTTAAAAATTTTTGTGGTGCCAAACTGTGTTGCTACATAACATATACACCAATTCACATAATGCTGCAGCCATCTTGGAGAGAAACTGCCACCTTTTCTTTGTGACACACTATCTGTAGTAATTATCTATGCTAAATAATTACAAAATCATATCTTGATATAATAAGTCATTATAGCCTAAATGTACAATGTTAAGTATTTAAAATAGTTTTATATTTATTTCTGTCATTTAGTGCATTTATAAATAATAATTGACATATATTAAAACAAGAGATTTAGAAATTATCCAATTGAATTAAGACTATGTCTAAGTACCATACTATATCACAAATTTATAAGCAAAGCAAAACTCTCAATACAGTAGTGCCACCCTGTGCCAACCAGAGTAATCAATGAATGCCAGAAGGCTTGTGCATAAATCCCTATCTAATGCATACTCATCCAATATCCCCAGACTAGTTTCTGGCTTGTGGCCATCGTCAAGGAGGAGCTTTGGATCTGAGAACACTGCACCTAGATCTTATAAACACCTTTCATTAAAATCTGAAATCATGTTTTTGCAAGGCTGTCTGTGTAGATTTTTTGTATCTTTTTTTTGCAACACAAAATATTATTGGTTAATTTAATTACATGTTCTTATTAATATTCAAATATAAGCATATTGTCTATGCTAAACTTAATTTAATTAGAAGGGACTTGAACTCAGACTTTCAAGCTCCCTTCAGCTATGCATTCCATCTTATATTACCAGTACAAATAGCCAAATACATGTGAAAAAGATAAATGATCTACAATATACATATTTCATGCTGAATCAGCATCTCATCAGTTGGTCCAGATCACCATCACATATATGCAAGCAGTGTTGAATTGTTTTATTATATGCACAAAAAAAGCTGATAATTTTGCATTTTCTGTTTGGGTTTTACATCATTAGAACTCGAATATAAAATGCATTAGATTTTAGTGCTAAATTATACTTTTTGTGTAAAGATTACACATAAAGTTTTTATTTTTTTCAGGAAGACAAATAAATAATCTAAAAAGCATACATTATAGTACTTTAGTTTTAAAATTTATTATCTATATAAAATAATCTCCAGCTATTTCTAGATTTTAAAATGATCTACTTGATATTTATAACAAAAATATATATTTTTTCTCAATTCCAAGAAATATCTTTTGTCAAATCTGTATTCAAATGATTAAAAGTATATTTTTATTGGATGTAAAAAAAATCTTTATACTATAGGGGTAAATCTATTGTGGTATTTTTTATTAATCTTTCTTGAATTTTAATTATTTGAATAAAATCTAAAAATCGTAATCAAGCGTTGTTAGCCGAGAGGTCAGCGCAGCAGCCTTGCAAGCAAGCAGTTGGTTACAGATGGTTGTTGCGGGTTCGCCTCCCGGCCGATGCTATGACATATGGAAAAAAATAATCTAAAAATCGTAATAAAAATAAATCATATTTAAAGTAATTTTTTTAAACATGATTTATAACGTCACATTAACATTTAAATACATTTGTTTGTAACTTTAATTATTAAACCTAGATAATAAACCTGATATTTAAAAACTTATAATGTCTTATAATTAATCATTAAAATTTCTATTAAATTAAAACAAATTATCAAAAAAGCAAACTTAATAAATTTATTTAAATTAACTATGGATTTATATTAAATTCAGAATTAATATAATAATAATAACTTTCTAATTTATCATTAAAACAAAAACTAATTACAGAAAAGTATGTTTATATATCATTTTTTTAATTACTTTGTTCCATTTATAAGAAATTAATAAAATTGGATAAAAAATGAAAACTTTAGAAAATTATTTTAAATAAATATAATTTATATTTTATTTTTTTAAATAATAATAACTAGATAATCAATAAATGATCATTATTTTGTTTGTTAACAAAAGTTTTTGTTTTCTTTCCGATGGGCACATTTATCAGTCTAGGAAAAAATGTTTGTTATTAATCCAATGTTTGTATCAAGGCGATCTTGTTTTAATTTATAAAATATTTTAATGTAAATCTTAAGACAACGGATAAATATTTATTTTTGCAGTATAATTGTAAAACAATAACTGTCAAGCGTTGGTGGTCGAGTGGTTAGCACAGCTGCCTTACAAGCAGTTGTCCCGGGTTGGCGGGTTCGCTTCCCGGCCGATGCTATGACACGTTAAAAAAACAACAACTGTAAAACAATAACTATAAACACTGATTTAAGATGAAAAATATTACCAATATGTGATATATCCGATGTGACATTATTTTTGACCAGAGAGTACACTCAGGGAATCAAAAGCGATTGGACCTAACTCACTCTCTCAAAACCAGAGATACCAAACTAGCCCAACCTCCACTCCTCACAAACACTTGAGCAATCCTCCAACTAAAATAAAATATTGAATTATTAATTAAAAAAAACCTGTGACTAGAGAATGATGAAAAACATTGCAATGCACATGGATTAATAACCATTCATAAGTTTATATCAGTAAATTAGAACATGCAAGAAATGTAGCACTTATAAATTGAGTGGCAGTAATTTCCTTGAATAAATATTGAATATTGATGAAAACAGAAGGTTGCAGTCATTTCTAAATGCATACAACATAAATACACGACGTTTTCAAAATAATGAACATAGCAATTTCGGAGTTGTATGGGAAAGTAAACAAGATAAACCTATTATTTGCTTATAATACCAGTAATACTAGAATATGTTAAGGTTTTGCATCTACATTTATATCAAGATAATATGAGTTCATTTATTAATTTTTGGTACTGAATGTTCATATATAGTCACTATATGTCAGCCATTCAGATGAAAAATTCTAAATCTACTTAACCTGAAAAAAAATTTAATGTTCACCTAAGGCTGATCCAATAGATAGAAGGGACCTCTACAGGTGTTTAACCACTATTCTTCCATAGCGTAAGCTTGTGGTTAAACACCTGTAGAGGTCCCTACTATTGCATTTTACATGCATATGCTCGAGGTTATAGCCTCTGTAAATATTACTTACATAATCAATGTGCGTTTAATAAATTTATAACTTCTATAATGTAAATAAAATTTACTAATAGATAACATCATTTATTTATTTAGAGCATGGATTTTTAGACAGCTTAATTATTAACAAAATATCATAATGCAACCTCTAGATGCCAAATAGAAGATAGATTCACTATTGATTTTATTAGTACTTCAATTCTCCAACTGTAGCCATAGATTGACAAGCTATAAGTATATGGTTTATGTTTTGCATTTATTTACAACTTGATAGATAATTGTTAAATTCCATTTATGAAGCAAATAATCAAAATAATTATGGGTTATTATGAACCAATTGATGAGACTAAGTCACATCTAAGATAATCAAAATCATTTCATATGCTATTAGATCTGAATTTGTTATAAACCTTCTCTCATCACTATATGCCATGAATATGATATCATAAAAATATATTGAAAGCATTGTAGGCAGTAATCAAGCTAAATATAATTTTAAAAACTACCTTTCCTTGGTGTATTTTTGTTTTACCAGATATTGGCTCTGAGAAAAAAATTGCTTCTTTTTTACACTATAATACTTTGATTGCAGATTTCTAATTTTACTTTTTTAAAAAAAAACATCACCCATTAGCTTGCAAATGCAGCTAGGGCACAAATTTCTCCCCATTAGTCTTTATTATTGAAAATATTTGATCATCATAGAATCAATTTGTTGTTTCTTTATTGAGTGTAACAGCTGTGGTGGTCTAATTAAAATTGTTTACAACTTAATTTAAAACAGAATGCTATTTTGTTACTATCTATAAATTACATTCTGTGTTAATATGATTCTTTCAAACAGCCTCTGTGGAACACATATTTTTTTGAATCATTGGTTATCATTTAATTTTAAACTGGACACCCAAAAAGTGAACTTGATTTGATGTTAGACTTAAAAGGCAAAATTATTTTTAAGATATTGGCAAATTCAATATGCTTAACAGTTTTTATACATTTTTGTGAGGCAAATTTCTCTTATGATATCTGATAAAGAAATATGGGAAAAAACTGAACCTACTGCAAAAGAGTAAACTTAATTGTAACAGATTTAACATTATTTTTTAAAGTATTAAAAGTATACAAATAGATTCTGCCCCGTAATATTTAATATATAAATATTTATATGGTATATAGTTAAGCAAAATAATGAAGATAATAAGTGGTAAAATAAAGTTAAATCCCCAATAATTAAAAAGTATCAAACATGATATCAATAAATTACATTTGAGATTTATGGAATCAAATTAGAGATTATTTGTTCACTTTTCTCCATATTAAAAAACTTGACTTGTTTACTTCTGAGAAAGCATGGTCATTCTGCCTCTTTGCATTGTTGTTTTACAATTATCATAAGTAATATTAGTATAAGAGATTTAAAAAAATACAACTTCTGCAGGACTGCTTTTATTGATTTTTAATTTTTAAAAAATCTGAAGAAGTCAGTATGTTATGGATAGTTAGCTTAGATCTAAGACATTATTCTATTGTTTGTGATGGGGGAAAAAAACAACCAAAATGTGTTTACATTCTTCAGCTCTAGTTTTCATGCAAAGAGTTTGGAATAAAAAAAAATAGAATTTTTTGCTCATTTATAAAATACTTTTGATCATTTTTACATAGTAATTGGTTGATTAATATTTAAAACAAAAATAAATATTCATATTAATTTTAATTTTATTAATTTGTATTTTATTTTTAGAAATAGAAGTCAGTAAACTTGACTGTGATATAAGGCTAAAAAATGTCAATATTTATTATGTCATAATCTACCACAATTGACATGCTATTAAAATCTTTTCAAATATTGTTATTATTATAAAGCAACATTTGATAGATTTATCATAAATCTATTGTATTAACATTTAAAACAAAAATTTAAAATAAAAATAAAATGTACATTTTCTGAAAGAATGTTTATGCTGACTTAAATGATGATGTTTGTGGCACCTTGTTTTTATTTTTCAAGTCACTTATAGAATTAAATAAAAAAGAAATCGAGTCCAAGTTATTGAACTTTAGTATAAAATAAAGATATTACATAGAAATAAAAGGTTGAGTCTTTTCAAAAACTCTCACCAGGTGAAAGAAAAGAAAATGTCTGAATTTAAGAGGATTACAATGTATAACCTAATAAATTTATGCCTTTCATCAATTTTAAGCATTATTATATAATGACATTTTAAAATATTTTCTCCTGTTTTAACTATTGATATTATTTATTGGAAATGTTTTATAATGTGAACAAGTGTATATTTTTAACTGATAGTGAGAATTGACCATTTTAAAACTATTATTTATAAAATTCTTTTTTGCATAGTCTTCAAATGTTGTGTCAAAGTTTAAGAAAACTTTTGCTTTTTTAATCTTAAATTATAATTAATATGCTGGTTGATATAATTGTTCAAACAAAAAAGAAACGACAAACATCAATAATTAATTTATCATTATTTTAGTTAGTTTAATTATGCTTCTCACGGAATTTGAAGATAATGGGAGGTATATAACTAAAAATAAGTTTTTGACTGTATGTGGTATATAAACTATATAAAGTTTTAAATGTTTAATTGCGTGTATAAGTTTTGTAAAACACTTCTTTGTAAAAAAAAAAAACAACAAATAAATTCTGAAGACGTTTGTTTCTAAAGTTAACTCTCTATTTATTAGAATCTAAATCCATGATTATTTTATTAAAAGCAAATCAATTGTAAATATTTATTATTTTTTTAATTGCAATATATGCATAAAATCATGCACATCAATATTATTTATGCAATGACAATAATACATACATTAAAAACAATATGGTCCATAAGATGCACTATGACTTTTGATAACAAAAAGTATAATTGGATAAAGAAGTTTGATAAAAATTGGGTCAAATATTTTAACCAATGTCTCAAATATCTACCTAAGAAAAATATAGAGAAAATATGGAGTAGCTATATGCCGAGAGTATGCGAAATATGGGATTGACCCTCTAATGCGAAAATTTGTAAAAGAATATTGATATATAATGACGTGATAGAGGTTTTTGTGTGTCGGATGTTAAATACGAACTAAAATAGATATTCTGTACAGCATATTGTTAAATCATAACTATTACTTGTAAAAACTGTATATAGGTTTTGTTTTTTTTAATAAAGAATATACTTTAAATACATTTTTTTTTACCAATACATTTTTAAAATGGCACCCAAAAACGAATCTATAAAAATAGATGTTTCATTTTAACATGAAAATACCACTGAATATATACTACATTGTCTTAAAAGCTATATATCTAAATATATTCATAGAAGTTAAGTTTAGGATTTTTTTTTTTTTTTTGAAATAGTGGATTTTAAATATGTAGGTTAGTGAAGGCTTTGGTATAATCCATTGCAACATATGGTTGCATAAAATGGGCATTGAGGAAGCAAAAATAAGCAAGGACTGACACTTTCAAACTGTAATATTATCAATAAATATTTGGAGTACTTTGGATAGATAAATAACAAGTTAAAATGGCTTGGGGAAGATAGCAAGACAATTGTTGGAGGTAGTAAAGAAAAAAATGGTACACTATTCTGGAAATATGATGAGACAAAAATTATACTGGAAAATAATGTCATGATTGGAATTGGAAATAGATCAGACTATAATGGATGAGTAAATCACAGAATGGAAAGAATTAATAAGATTGGAAACACGGAAAAGCAGAGGAAAGCATGGCATGCAAGCGATTTATTGACGTCATTTTCCATTTTCAAAATGATAGAACCAGCAAATAATGAGAAGTGGTATCATTCAATTCAATTAATTATTGCTTAGAAAACAGGCGTCGAGCTATTTTAACTATAGAATAAAGCAAAGATAAAAAATGACTCGATCTCTCATCATCTGGCAATTAATAAAAATGATGAGTAGTATCTTTTCTTCATTATGCCTCTATAAAGGCTATTAGAGGAATCTTTAGTATAAAATTGGCGATAAATGTATCTTATTTTGTTACATTTTCAAAATTAATTTATTTTTTAAAAAATTAATCATTGTAGAACTATTAATCAAAATTTGACAAGAATACTACTTCCTCCCAGAAACTAAAGATGTTTTTTTTTTTTTAAAGATGAGTGAAAAATTATTTTGTTTTAATTTTAAAAAAAATTTCAATGTTTTCAATAACATTAAGAAAAAAAAAAACAACACACACACACACAGAAAAATATTTTTTTAAAAATAATTAACAATGCGAAGTTTTAAATTAGATCCCCAATTTTTGCAAGTTAAATAATCATTTTACAGCTTCCCCATGAATAAGAATTACTATTAGTCATCATTATCATCATCATCATCGTTTTTGACCATTATCAGTCCACTGCAGAGTAAATGTCTCTCCAACTAGTTTTTCTGATTTATAGCTTCCCTTTTCCAAATCATATCAGTAAATTTTATTATTTCATGCATCTATCTTACATGTGATCTCTTTCTAGGTCTTTTACAATATCGCTGCTAGTTTTTGCTTCCAACTGGAGTTGATTAGTCCTTCAATATATCTGCAGTTAAAAATTCTGATGTTTTATCTTCTACTTACTCATCAGTTAACTCTCTGAAGATTTATCATTACCGCTTTTAATTGCTAAATTGTTTTTCTCATTAACAGTTTTAGTTTTAAGTAAAAGTGTTGTGTTAGATCTTTTTTTCAGACAATTTTTTGATGTTATCACAGGAATATGATGATTTTTTATTATTTCCTTGGGGTGGTACAAAATTATTAGTAGATTTGACCAGCTTAAGAAATACTAATTCTACGTCATCAATATCCTATTATCTTAACCTGTTTAAGATTATACACTTCTTGAATAAAAGGTAACATAACTTTTTCATTAACAACTTTCATTACTGTTCCAAGCGTTTTATCAGAAACATCTCTCACCCCAGAATCAGTGTTGTTTAAAGTCTTAAGTAATGCAACCAAAAGATTTTAACAACTTTTGGGGTAAAGTTACTGGAGTGTAAAGTTTAGAACAACGAGTGAGAAAAAGAGCAGTTTCAACTTTTATTGCATGATTCTTGTTGTTTAAACTCATAATAATCATTTCACTAACTGCTTCTAGGGTTGTTGTTAAATAAATTGCATCTATGGCTTGCCTTAAATCTAAAACTACATTTTGTTTCTTCTCTTTGAATTTTTCCAATATAGATTCAATGCAGGCAATATATATATATATATATATATATATATATATATATATATATATATATAACATATATATATATATATAAGGTGTAAATATTTTGTGTAAGCCATTAGCCAGTCCTGTTAAGCACTTTTCTGATACAGCTATTACCACAGCACTAGTATCTTTGCAAATTATTCATTTCAAAATTTCTATTTCACTGTAATCCCCAGTTTCCAATTTTGGATTGTTCTTAACTACCGAAGATTATCCATTTCTTCCTTTCTTTCTTGCCATTTTTCAGCTTTATACTTTTCAAAAAAATCTTTTGGAAGCTTAGATAAAATATGCACAGGATCTAATAAATTATATGAATCTATTTCTGTTACATATTAATAATCACATTTACCATTATTATTTTCATCCCTATATTGACTTGCCTGTTGGTGCACTTTGATAACTAGTGCTTGTTGTGAATGAAGATATCTTGTTAGAATTACTTTCTCATTAGGAAAGTTTATAAAATTCACTTTCTAATTCTGTCAATTGGACTGATTTCAGATTCTGTAGCAGAGGCTTAACAGCATTTCCTATCCATCAATAAACTTCAATTGTTAAAAGTTTAGTTTCCTCTCTAGCATTTTTATCTTATCTTTAATAGTTTTGGAATCTATTTTCCCAACAGTTTGAGATTTATTACTTTAGTCCCAAACATTCTTAGTGCTATTCTTAAAAATTCTATACATGTAGCCACATTTTTTGGTGTTTAATTACTCTGACCTTTAATTAATTATTTCTGAATAATTTTTTGCTTTTCAATTTTTATATACAGTATATTAAAATAACTTCTAAGCCTTTGTATTTAATTTTTGGCCAGCTTTCCAGACATTTTGCAACAATACCACTTAAGCCTCTGATGTAGTTGTTCCTGCAACAAAAGCATATTCCACATATGATAGTGCTACTTCAACAACCCCCCCCCCCGGGGGCAATAGAATTTAGGTCAATAACAAACTTTTTATTAATCCACTGTACTTATTAAATTCTGGACTTTTTCATCACCAATAGTATTGAACAATTTTATTGTTTCTAGGCAGCCATTTAGTTGAGCTTATTGCAACTTATGCTGACATTTTTAATTAATAAATAATTTGAAGTATTATGCATAGAATCCATGTTGAATCTATTCAAAAGCCAAGATTGGCCAAATTATTTAACTGTCAGATGCCATGATTATGACTAATATAACTTAATCAAAAGTGCACTAGGCAAAAATTGCAAACTTTATTCAGATTTAAGTGTATCTCATATACGTTTTTGTTTATAGTTATTTTATGTATTAAAATAATTGTTTAATAATTTTATCATCATCATCGCCATCACCATCACCACCACTACCACCACTACCATCATCATCATCATCATCATCAATAACAACAACAACAACAACAACAACAACAACAATAATAATAATAATAATAATAATAATAATAATAATAATAATAATAATAATAATAATAATAATAATAATAATAATAATAATAATAATAATAATAATAATAATAATAATAATAATAATAATAATAATAATAATAATAATAATAATAATAATAATAATAATAATAATAATAATAATAATAATAATAATAATAATAATAATAATAATAATAAATCTTAGAATAGTGTATGGCCTACCCACTATATTAAACTACATAATACCAATTAATCCAAAAACAACTAATTGACAAAACATAAAATGTGTGGATTTATTCTGAAATTTATGGCTACAAGTATATATTAAATAAAATCAAAATACATATATATTTTCTAATGAAAATAATTTATTGCAAAAAAAATATATATTTAACAAAAGATATATATTGATAAAAAGTAAAATGTATAAAGAAAAGCAAGTCTATAATAAATGAAGTTCTAAAATGAAATTATTCATGCCAGAGAGTCTATCAAATGCAAACAAGTATAAAAATGTATATGAAATAAAAGAAAGCAAAAAGTAATTAAATCATTACCCAATCCTGAGTAATTAATGAGTTGCTAAACTGTTTCTATGGAATAAATTATTCCATTGCTAAATATATTATTTTCTTGATTCAAATCCTCTATATTTACAATTAAGCTCCAGGTATATGAAGAATGCCTGTATTTCATATATTTGCACATTAAACCTGCATCCTGCCTATCCCTTTTTTAGGTATTTAAATGGATAAGGTCCTATATATGAGGGGTCAGAGTGACTTGAGGTCAACATGGGCATGGCAATAATATTGGCATCAGCATGGGATTTGGGCTTTCCATCATCAGATTTTCAATGGTATGGATGGCTAAAGAGCTGGAAATTGGAGTGGATTGAAGCTTGTTTATTAAAGTATGAAGATTTGCTACCTTAATATAAACTGAGCACTGATTATATATACATGTGGGAGATGATAATCTGAACCAACTGATGAATGCTGGTTCAACACAAAATACGTACATTGGTGATGGTTTATCTTTTCTATATGTGTGTGGTCATGTGTATCAGTGGTATAAGATAGTGTGGATAGTTGAAGGGTGCTTGAAAGTTTGAGTTCAAATTCCCTATATTTACAATTAAGCACCAGGTATATAAACAATACCTGTATTTAATATTTTTAATATGCATTAATAACTGTAAATTGAAAAATAAATGTGTAAATTTCATTTTTTAATGAAGTAGTTATTTTTTATGTCATTGCTAAGTATTATACAGCTCCAATTAGTGAATATATCAAACACTATATGAATACCAATTTTTGATTTCAAAATTTATATTAAAAAAATAACCACACATGCAATTGATATTGTTATAATCAAATGAATGTAATTGAAACATGATTTTATTAATCCTAGAAACACAGAGAGAAACAGCTTCTAAATAATATAATGCAATTTTGTTGCTAAGGCGTTTTTGTTTGAGGCATCGATACCAAACTGCATTTAAATTACAATATTTATTAGCTGTTTCTCTCCATTTTTTGTGATTAACATTCTCTGTGATAGAGTTTTTTTTTCATTAAATGAATACAAACTCTTTATAATATTTTAAAATTATATCGTTTGTATACTAATTCTAAGAAGTAAAAAAACTAAAAGTAAACCATAAGGCTTGGCAAAAATTCTAAGTGCTTCATTGTCTCATCCTCCCCCCCCCCACCAACCAGCTCAGATTTACTATTTGAAGGGTCATTTATTGTCACTACAAGTGGGTCATTGTTTCTCTTTCTATTTCATTTTTCAATGAATAAAAATGTTTTTGAAAAGTTTTATTAAATGAAAGCTTAAAAAATAATAAGTAGCCTTATCAATTAATCTATCAACTTTTTTTTATATGTCAAAGTGTTGACTGGGAAGTGAATCTGGGACAGCTGCCTGGAAGGCAGCTATGCTAACCTCTAGGCCACCGATGCTTGACTAATCTATCAACTTTGCAGATAAAAATAAGATTAATAAATGGAAATAATTAATTAAGGAAAAGAGTTTATTTTTTAGTCTTTGAGCTAAACAATATATTTTAATAAAAAAAATTTGTCCAGTAAATTTTTATAAATAAAATGAATTTAGACAAAAAATACACCCAAACAGTGAAATTGTGTTTTATAATATTTTAACCCTTTCTAATTCTGATATTTTATATTGTTCCACCTGGTGAGAGTTTTTGAAAACATTCAACTTTCACTTTTGTATAAAATCTTTATTTTGTACAAAACTCAATACATTGAACTTGATTTCTTCTAAATTTAATTTTATAAATTAACAATATTTTAAAAAATCACATTTGATATTTTTAAATATTTAATAATTGATTTGTAAATCAAACAATGAATTATACATGTCATCAACTAAATTAGTATAAGCACTCTTTCAGAAAATGAACCAAATGTTTTTATTTAATTTTTTTTTAAAAATATAAATGTATGAAATTGGATACATGATATACCTATCAAAATCTGCTTTAAAATCTGAAATTTGCTTTATAATTATTAACTAAAACACAGGCTTAATACTTACCATGTGTCTATATATGTAATATAGGGTATATGAGCACAGACTTTCACATGACCCACCACTCTCCACTCTATCTAATAACACTGATACACTCAAGCACATATATGCTGAAAAGATAAATAATCACCAATATATGTATTTCATGCTAAAACAGCAATCATCAGTTGGTCCAGATTATCATCTACCACACATATATACTATAAGTGCTCAGATATATATTAAGATAGACAATCTTCATACTTTAATGGACTGGCTCCAATCTACTACACACTCCAACTCTTCAACCGTCCATCCAATTGAAAATCTGATGATGGAATGCTCGAAGGCCACCCTGAGGCCGAGATTCTGAACACACCCATGTTGACCCAATGTCAATCTGAAACTTTAATGGACCCTGGGTCAACATGGGGGTGATGAGAATCTTGGCCTCAGGGTGGCCTTCGAGCATTCCATCATCAGATTTTCAATTGGATGGACGGTTGAAGAGTTGGAGTGTGTAGTAGATTGGAGCCAGTCCATTAAAGTATGAAGATTGTCTATCTTAATATATATGTGAGCACTTATAGTATATATGTGTGGTAGATGATAATCTGCACCAACTGATGATTGCTGGTTTAGCATGAAATACGTATATTGGTGATTATTTATCTTTTCAGCATATATGTGCTTGAGTGTATCAGTGTTATTAGATAGAGTGGAGAGTGGTGGGTCATGTGAAAGTCTGTGCTCATATACCCTATATTTTATAATTATTACCATATTTGAAAAGATTTTAATACTATGCCATGCCATTATAAACACTGTAGGTTTTTCTTATATTATGAACAAATTTATTAACTTCTATTTTTGAAAGTAAAAAGTAAATGAATAAATTGAAAGTGTACATGAATATTATTTTTGTTTTAAATAATTACCAACCAATTAGTATGTAAAAATAATCAAAAATATCTTATAAACAAACAGAAAAATCATATTTCTTTTTATTCAAAAACATTGCATTGAAACTAGATCAGAAAGAATTTAACATCTTCTGGGTATTTTTTGTTGAAAAGAATAAAGTTGTTAGATTTAGCTGATTATCAATAATATACTGACCTCTTCAGACTTTTTTAAAATTAAAGATCAATAAAAGCAGTCTCACAGAAACTGTTTTTTTTAAAAAAACTGTGTTAATATCACTTATGATAATGATAAAACAGTGATGTAAAATAAAAGAACTATTATGTCTTTTCAAAGTAAATAAGCTATATTTTCAAATAAATCTGAAAGTTATCAAGTAATCCACTTAAAATTGCAACAAAACAAAACAATAATAATGTCATTCTTGGAAGCAGGCATGTTTTATTTAAATCAGTAGATATTTCTTATTTAACAATAAATACTTTCTATTTGCTGATAATAAATTTTCAATTGATTAATTTCTTCTAAAAATATATCCATTTTAAAATAAAAACTAAATATTGAAAACAAATATTTAATTTAGGTTTACAAAAAAAGTAAATAAATTATGTGGACAGTTGCCATTTTCGATTTCTGAAAGTCAATTTTGTAAAAGCTATAGCCGTACATCTGTGCTAAAATTTTTCTATAAAGCTGTAATTGTTGATCTTCTTGAAGAATGCTGCTATCTAGATATTCTAATTACGATCAATATCAATCAAACCAGTCTTTAGTTTTAATTTTTTTATTAAGTAAATGCAATGCTTCAGGTAACCAGAAACGAAGAACATAGTGAGATGATAGAAATAAAATGTGAAAGACTCTGAATATCGACATACTGATTCAATGTCAAATAATTAATTTGATTGCTAGAGGAATTGATTATGGATGGCTACTTAGAAAAAAAATTATTGCATGAAAATTCTTTCCTATCTAAGATTATTTTCTTATAAATTCTTAGTTCTATTTTCCATCTGGATTTGAATCCAAATCGCAGATATAGCTAGCAGATGCATTAGCTATTATATCACAAAGCAGTCGATATAAAAATCTGAATATGACATTGTATAAAAAGCTGAAATAATATTAGTAATAATGGTTATAATTAATAATAAAGAATTTTAACAATAAGTTTGAAAAATTAATTGCAAGGTGTTTGTTTATTTTTGTAATAGTTATTACACTTTGAAATTATAGATTATAAAATTAAAGACACAGGTCTACAAAAGCTATCCAGGGGGAAAAATCTATTTCAGAAATTAGCTTTGTACTTATTATTTTGCTGTGTAACCAATAAAAAAAGTTTTTGCTATTAACGACTTCCGGCGCTCTAACTTCTTATGACCTGAGCAATAAAGTTATTCGCCCCCCCCCCCCCTTAATTTAATACCAATGTTTATCTACAGATTACGTTTTTTATGTGAGAAAATATGATGGCATAGTTTAGTGCTGCTACAATAGCAGAGTCTAAGACTCAAGATCCATGAATCACGGCTTCAATCCTACTCCATCACTTCCGGTGTCGAAATTTTTATGAAATCGTCTGCAATTACCTCTTCTGTTATATATGTAAGACAATGTTAAAACTTTATATAACTGGAAAAAAAATCACTTTTAAAACAAATCTCTAAAAAAATACTTCTAATTATTATAATGGTGAATATTCTTTTATACACATTTCAAATAAATTATATTAATGATTTAGTTTGAAGTATGTATTTTATATTTAACTTTTCACTTATATTTCGAAGTCAACATTGTTACTTGTTATTGTCTAAAACCATTACTCTTGATCTTAATATTTACTTCAATCTTTCACTTAATTAAATTTTATGTCCAGCTTTCTTAAAAACAAATAATGAAATGATACTATCAATTTAATAAAATATCTTTCAACTTTTAAAAGTTCTTAGGATATTAAACTGGATTGAGGGTAATATTAATATAACTGTATGAATATTTTGTTATTTATGTAAATTTGAAATGCCTATAAAATACAATAAAACCAATTCGTGGAATTGCTACAAAAGTTTTATTTGACTACATGATTTTCAACATTAATTGTTGTACAATTTGCTTATTTATTTTTTAATTTGCTTTTAGCATTGCTCATGCATGTAGGTACAAACGTACGCTTGAATCTATCTATCTATCTATCTATCTATCTATCTATCTATCTATCTATCTATCTATCTATCTATCTATCTATCTATCTATCTATCTATCTATCTATCTATCTATCTATCTATCTATCTATCTATCTATCTATCTATCTATCTATCTATCTATCTATCTATCTATCTATCTATCTATCTATCTATCTATCTATCTATCTATCTATCTATCTATCTATCTATCTATCTATCTATCTATCTATCTATCTATCTATCTATCTATCTATCTATCTATCTATCTAACTGTCTGTCTGTCTGTCTGTCTACCTACCTACCTACCTACCTACCTCCCTACCTACCTACCTTCTATCTATCTACCTATCTATCTATCTATCTATCTATCTATCTATCTATCTATCTATCTATCTATCTATCTATCTATCTATCTATCTATCTATCTACCTACCTACCTACCTACCTACCTATCTATCTATCTATCTATCTATCTATCTATCTATCTATCTATCTATCTATCTATCTATCTACCTACCTATCTATCTATCTACCTACCTATCTATCTATCTACCTACCTACCTACCTATCTATCTATCTATCTATCTATCTATCTATCTATCTATCTATCTATCTATCTATCTATCTATCTATCTATCTATCTATCTATCTATCTATCTATCTATCTATCTATCTATCTATCTATCTATCTATCTATCTATCTATCTATCTATCTATCTATCTATCTATCTATCTATCTATCTATCTATCTATCTATCTATCTATCTATCTATCTATCTATCTATCTATCTATCTATCTATAAAAAAAAACCATAAATCCACAAAGCCATGTATTTTTGATGATAGAAAAACAAAATCGAACAAAAAAGAAATTGTTAGATTGTTTAACTATGTAGAAGATTTATTGGTTTTAATGCTGTGACTAATAAATATGTTTGCCAATTGATTACTAAAACAGGAATATCAATGCATATTTGAAGCATGCAATACCATTCTACCTGATATAACTGTTAATTTGTCGTCTGAATAAAAATGATAACTGAAATATTATGAAAATTTTGTAAATAAAGACAATGACTTTTTCTATATAGTATGAAAATATAGTACTAAGTATATAAATATACTAACTAAAAGAAATATATAAATAAATAAAAACAAATACAATTACTTCTCTACAGAGTCACTAGGTGACTGAGTAAAAAAAAAGTCTTTTACATATAATCACTCACTAAATAGTATTTAGATTATTCAGGCAAAATCTTGTCCGCTATTATCATAGTTAATCTACTTTTCATCTATGTCCATACTCTTTAAGTAGACTACAAAACTAGACATCGATAAATACGGCCACATATTTATATTAGCTACGAAATTCATGAAACTATATTTTAATTGTCTTAAATATTTATTTAATTTAATGCTAATAAACTAATTATTATATAACAAACCAAATGTACTAATATCTGATTAGTTATTATATAAGCAAATCACTCCCCAACCAAACATTATCCAGCCAAATTTTCCATGAAAATCCAGATCACACATTAGAGAATGATAAATAACAGAACCAATTTGCAAATAGGCCTGAGAAGTTAACAAATTCCACTTTTAATTAGTTTAAATTAAGCATTGTACAGTTTATTTTCATTTATTTCATCCATCTTTTTTAAAAATTCTTTTCCAACTTTTTGAGATGTGTGTGTGTGTGTTTTATCTCGCATGCATTTCATTTTAATTTCTTTATAATTACTTTCAACATGCTAGATATATCTTTCACTTTGTTGTTTGTAGTCGAAGTTTATTAATCTAAGTCTGTGCCACGCATTTGCATTAAGATTTGTTAAAAACCTTTTCCAAACATATATACTTATTGAACTTTTGTCAAAAATAATATATTATAAAAAAGAACACCTAGGTGGTGAAAATAGTTTTTAATGAATGTATTTTATCATTTTATCCTAATTAGAATTTACGATTAATTTTATCTATTATTATTTCTTCGGCAGTAATAATCTGATCTAAGTATTTATAATTGATAACTTCAAATTGTTTTGAAGCCTGTCTATTAAAGTATGAAGATTGGGTATCTTAATATAAGCTGAGCTTTGATTTTATATGTGTGTGGAGATGATAATCTGGACCAACGTACTTATATTGGTTATTATTTATCTTTTAGACATGTGTGTGATCAAGTGTATCAGCGATATGAGATAGTATGTATGTTTGAGGGTCTTGTAAAAGTCTGAGCTCAAATCTCTTATATATTATATATATAAGTGCAGGTATATAAGTCCAGGATATTATCATATTTTAAAGAATATTTATAAAAATGCAACAGCAACAATTAGATTACATAATGATAGTAGGAAAATCAACATTCAAAAGAGTGTAAGACAGGGTGACTCCATATCTCCAAAACTTTTTACAGCAGTGCTGCAAGAAGTATTTTGTGGATTAAAATGGGAAGCTAAAGGAGTGAAAGTAAATGGAGATTATTTAAGTCATTTAGATTTTGGAGATGATGTAGTTGTTTTTGCAAATAATGCTTTAGAGATACAGAAAATGTTGCAGGAGTTATCAGATGAAAGTAGGAAAGTAGGACTAAAGATAAATGTTAAAAAGACTAAAGTAATGTTTAATAGATTTTCTCAAAATATGAAAATAAAGATTGATTATGATGAGTTAGAAGAAGTTAACAGTTACAAATACCTTGGTCAGATTATTAATACAGATGGAAATATAATGGATGAAATAAGTCATAGAATTAAACTTGTTTGGAGTGCTCTTGGTAGAAATAACTTGATACTAAAAAGTAATATGCCTATGAGTTTGAAAAGGAAGTTTTTTAATAAATGTGTTTTGCCAGTTCTTACTTATGGATCTGAGACTTGGACACTTAATAGAAGAGCAATACAGAGACTTCAGACCACTCAAAGAAATATGGAGAGATGCATGTTGGGAGTAACAAGAAGGGATCAAAAATGCAATGTATGGGTAAGAGAACAAACAGGTGTTACTGACCTCATTGAAAAAATTAAAAGACTGAAGTGGAGTTGGGCTGGACATATTGTTAGAAGAGATGATAATAGATGGACAATTAAAATTTTAAACTGGATTCCAAGAGATTGTAAAAGACCCAGAAAGAGACCACATGTGAGATGGATGGATGAAATAAGAAAGTGTGCAGGGGTGATGTGGAGAAGAGAAGCTAAAGATAGGAAAAGATGGATTGAACTTAGAGAGACCTTCATCCTGCAGTGGATTGATAATGGTTGTTGATGATGATGATGAAAAAGCCTGTACTGTAGAAAAAAATCATATTTTTAATTCATTATAGTAAAAGTGTTTTTCATCTTTTCTATAGAAGCTATTACAATATCTTTCAGTAATTCTCTTTCGTTTTACATCTGACAGCTAAACTAATATTTTCTGAATTCCTGAGTATTATTGAAAAAACCAACGCCATCTGAAAAATCTAAATACTTAGAGTAATCTCGATTTATTTTCTTAGTTTATTTTAATATTGAAAACGTTTCTATAAAATTTCTGTAAAAAGTTAGAGTTAGAATTACTCTTTTTTAATATTCGTAATAAGGATTGTGAAAGTCTTGCTGCTGAAAATTTGATAAATCTTTAAAATTCTAAGATATGAAGGTTTGTATTGAGATTATAAAGTTTTACTCAATACAGTGAAATATGGAAAGAATCAAATATAATCTATAAATGCAAAGCTTTATTGAAGTCTCTCATTCATTGGATTTTAATACTTTATGTAATCTACTGGCCAAAACCTCTATTAAATCAAGATTTGTTTGGTTGGTTTGAATAAAAAGGTATTAATAATTTCTGATTCAAAACTAGATGTTTTTAATATCTCTCTTTACCAGCTTTTTTTAATTACTACTGCATTATATGAAAAATCTGATAGTTCTTTATTATTTGTTCATTTAGTATTTAACTTTTCACAAATTTTTGCTACTTCCATGCTGCTTAATTTAAAATATTTATAAACATCAGCCGCTGAACAGAATATCTTTTTTTATTATAGTTTTTCACAAAGTTTTTCCCTACACTAAATGATGTCTTTTCTCGTTTTACTAAGATTTCTTCTTCTCTTGTCTCTTTTTCTCAAGAGTGGTTATTCTTTTCTTTTCATTGATGAAATAACTTTTCTTCTAATATTAAAATGGTGTCTTTTATTTTGGAGAGTTTTTTATTCTCATTTGTAATCTTTTGCGCCTCTGCACAATTATATTTCTTTTACTGTCGTTAATTTTTTCTTATTATTAATATTTGTGATATTTAATACTTTTAAATGAGTTATGCTTAAATATTTTCGTATTCCCGCCTACTTATCTCAATTACAATTTTACTGGTAAATTGATACTTTTTTTGGATACTATAAAGTAGAATATTTATTTATTTTATTGAATTCTTTTATATCTGAACTATTTTCGAATGTATTAGTATTTTAAAAAAATTGAAAAATTCTGGTTTAAATTTATCGAAGTATTTCTTAAGTTGTAGAATATTAGTTGATAAGATAATCTTTCTTAGTAGATTTTGCCTCTTTAGTTTTATATTAATGATTATCTGAGATAATGAAATTGTATTTTAAAATGTATCATAAGTTATTCTTAGGTTTACTGGGAAAAAAAAAATCCAGACAATTTTTTTATTATCAGATCTTTGATTAAAGGAATATAAATATAAAGCTTTACAATAAATATATAGATTAATTTCTTGATTTAAAGAATAAATGAGGATATCTCCAGATTAACTGAACCATGAAATAAATATATAGCTTCGTAATGAATATATAGGTTACATTCTTTGATTTAAAAAATAAATGTAGATATTTCCAGATTAGCTGAATCATGAAATAAATTTAGAGCTTCATAAAGAATATATGGATTAAGTTCTTTGATTTAAAGAATAAATGATATCTCCAGATTAGCTGAACCATGCAATAAATATAGAGCTTCATAATAAATATATCGATTTTAAATAAAATTTCAAGACTACTAACGCTATTTAAAAAGGACTCATGGACTAAACTATAAAGAAGTTAATTATTTGTTATAATTGATCATTTTTCCATAAAATCCGAATCGATTGAAAGCAGCGTATAAAGTTAAAAAACAATATTATAATTCTCTTCCAATCAATAGACGACATTCTTTTATATGATAATAAAAGTTGAACAGAGGGTATAATACAAAAATTTTGATGTCGGAATCTAATAATATATCCATCAGATTGATTCTTTAAGATTTGGAGATATCTATTTTCGCAGATTAATGCAAGTGGCTCTGAATAAAAATAGGTTATGCACTTAGGTTCTAAGAAGCAAAGAAAAAATATAGTGTTATGTAAATTTCAAATTAGTGGCATTATTTAAGGACATATTGATCCATGAAGTGTATCATTTAATAATATTAAGAAATTCTAATGCTCCTATAAGGCCGATTTACATAAATAAATAAGACAAAAAATACTACAAGTAATTATTGTGAAAAATTGCTGTTAACGAGTCAAAAATATTTTCAAGGGCTGTTATTAAATACCGTTTCCAGTCATTGACAAATGATTACTTAAAGAGTCAATAAGATTTACAAAAAAAAAAAAAAAAACAACAACAGAATATTAAATAACTTTTACTTGCATAAAATTGAAACAAAACAAAAAAGCCAAGGTGCAATTTATAAGGACATTTAGGAAATTCGTCAAGGCTGCTTATTCAGCTAATCAAGAAGAATTGTGGTAATGCTTGACTATATCTGGTTATACATAAAATGTCAGTCCAAGATATGTATTAGCTCTTATATTATTTTCTATTTTTGTGATACTCATCTTTGGAATAATATGTATACAGTTTCGTGAATTAGACTTCAATAAGCAATATAATTATATCTGTGGAAAAGTTTTTATTTTAATTGATTAAAAACAAACAAAAAAGCATAATATGTCGAACTATTTGCGTCATCTAAAAAATTTTAAACTTTATTTAAACTTTTCAAATACAAATAACTGTTAATAATAACACACAAATAGACAACGCAGGTTAGTAGTTTACTCAATGTTTTGAGTGGTATTATTTTCCACTCTTCTTCAGGTGTTGCTGGCCTGACCAGTGACAATATTAGCATAAGAGTTGCATCTACATCTTTAGATTCTTGAATACTGAATTTTGAGGTAATGTTCTAACCATCTGAGCAGTCATTGACAGAAAGAGCTCAGTTGGTTAGAGCATTGCTTTAAAATTTGATGATGATGATAATAATAATCAATAAACAAGTCATGTATAGCATGACCTTGCTTTATAAAAAGTTGTATTTACAAATATGCAATATAGAGAGCTTACCAATAGCTCAAACAAGCTCTTATTAATAAGAGCGTCTTTGAACTATTGGTACGCCCTCTATATTAAAATTTGACATTCAAGAATTAAAAGATGTAAGTTCACCTCTTAGGCTAATATTGTTCCTGGTCAAGTCCGCAATATCTGAAGAAGAGTGGAAAATAATATTATTCAAAGCATTGTGTAATCTACTAACCTGTGTTTTCTATTTGTGTTATTACTAGCAGTTGTTTGCCTTTGAAAAGTTTAAATAAAGATTAAAATTTTCTAGACATTCAACATTTAATGATAGATGGTGAAAATAGTCCAATATATTATCACAACTGAAATGCCATCATCCCAAAGCTTTAGGCAAAAAAATGCATCTTTTTTGATAAATTAACAATATGCTAATAAGTGTCATATTTTTCCCAGCAAAGAAAGATTTATAGAAACATTCTTAATGATTTTGTGGAGGTTTGTGATGATGGTATTTCAGTTGTATTTATATATTGAACTATTTCCATTATCTACTATTAAGTATTGAATGTTGTTTTAAAAAAAATTAACTTTATTTCCATTTACATTCAATTGTTAGTAATAACACACAGGCTAGTATATGCACAACATTTCCAGAGGTATTATTCTCCCCTCAACTTCAGATGTTGCTGGCCTGACAAAATGACTATACTGTCATGAGAATTGAATAAGGACCCTTTGATTCTTGAAATATTGAATTTTAAAGTAACACTCTAACCAACTGAGCCATCCTGACAAAGCTTGTTTTGAATGTACTTAGCAAAGACATTAATAATTCATGTTCAAGGATTTATTGTCTAGTAAATATGAAAAAATAATCACCAACTCCTTATTTTAACAATATAAATTAGCTTAAATGAGATGTTTTAGATAAAAGTGGTAAATAAGTTGAAATATAAAATATACTTCAGTGTACAGTTTCGGTCTTTAATAAATTTAAAGATAGCTAATTTTATCATAGGGAGATATCTACTATAATGGAATTAGTTGTACATAATCTGTTATTCTTTCAAATTTATTGGGTAAAGGGTAAATATATACTATCCATACATTATGAATAAAGATACTAGGAAAAAATTGATTTAAGGATTTTCGTAATATTTTAAAAATAGAATAGCAAGATGATAAAACTAATCGGCAATTTTATTTAATCTTTTTAATACATTGTACAGGCTTAAACCTGCATTTATATATGTAATATAGGCGGGATTCGAACTCAGATTTTCACTCGACCTACTATTCTCAGTGCCATCTCATATTGCTGACCCACCTGATCACACACATAACCTTAAGACTATGGCCTGAAAAAACCACAGAAGGGACCTCTGCAAATCTTTAACGCAGAGGTTCCTTCTGTCGTTTTTTCAGGCGCATAGTCTTAAGGTTATAGACTTAATAAATATTACTATAAGTAACGAGTATGCACTTTATAAATATAATTATTAATCTTTTTAAATATATTGACCCGGAATAAGTCGTTTAAAAAGAAAGGTTTGCTATGGAAATATACATAATGGGAAACTCAATTAACTGGACTACATACGTAATGTGGGATGAGGAAATATTTCTATTTCACTCATTGATTGATTAGTAAAGTAACCCCAAGGCTAACTTTTTGTTTTGATTGTTTTATCTTTTATTTTCATATAAAATTTTAAATTCATTTGGAAATCATGACTAGAGATAATTATACTTTCAAGCGTGTATATATATAATTTTTGGTTGCTGTATAAGACGAGTTATATTTTTTATAAAGGATAACTTTTTAAAAAAATAAATGTCAGATTTAGTTATTTGGGAGGCAAGAAATACAAGGAAATAGCACTTTCAATTTTTAATAATTCTAAAAATGTATGATTTATACCGTAAAGTTATAAAAAAGTCATACTCCAAACTGCAGTTTAAAATTTTAATGGGCATCCAAGGAATATATATATAGCTAGATCGTATGACTGTAAAAACAAGTTAAATAAATACATAGTTAGAACGGAAGAGTAAATTGAGAGGCAGGCAGGCAGGCAGGCAGGCAGGCAGATAGATAGATAGATAGATAGATAGATAGATAGATAGATAGATAGATAGATAGATAGATAGATAGATAGATAGACAGATAGACAGACAGACAGACAGACAGATTTTTGTTTAGAAACAGAAATTTTGTAAGAAATTTTATTCAATTTTTAAAAAGAGAGGGGGGGGGAGACAAAAAAAACAGAATAAATAAATAAAATATGTTATAAGCATATATAGAAAATAATAATGTAATTAATTTCAGCGTGAATAACATCAAGTAAAGAATATGAGGTAACAACTAGTAAAAAAATTAATATTAAATTTGAAATTCAAACAGAAAATATATTTTTTTATGAAGAAGTTAAAAAAATTGGAAATTTTTAATAAGAACCAGAATATATATATATATATATTATAACGATCGGGGAGAAAAGAAATCTTAACGAATCTTCACTACAGGGCGCCACTAGGCATTTGAACCTAAAAAAGTTATATAGTAGGCAGATACGTAAGATTGAAAAAAAAAATATTTTTTTTTTATATTGGTTGATTCCGACCGTTAAGCCCATTGTCACTAGCTCAGTGGAACAGCAGAGATTTATATTTTATAATAAATTCTTATCTAAGAATTTTTTTTTTTTTAAAAAAAGAATAAAATAAGCCACTGCTAGTAATTATACACACAAACATTTATTTAAACATATATAAGATTTAAAATTATTTTAGTATCAGTTTACATTTTGAAATTTAACTTACATTTTTAACTTTGATTTTAGATTTTAATTTACATTTTAATTTTTATAAGTTTGCACAGATGGATTTATAAAAGTTTGTTTTATAATGTTGAGTATAGATCGGTTAGATTACATGGTCAAAAACATTTCAAAATAAACATAAACGATCAAAATATAAAGTCATTGATGGAATTGCAGAGAGAAATTTATAATAAACCCAATGGCATTCATCATAAGATGCCGCATTGACACCAATAACTTAAAAGACATCCAAATAAATACATTTTAGATACTTACCGTAAGGTATCATTATTTACCGAATGTCTATATATTTTGATCAAATATGAAAACCAAAAACATAATTAACCGATAACGAATCCATGCAAGTGTCTATACCCAACTTAAATTTAATGCATTTAGAGTGTCGAGTATGAATAGTCTACATAGATTGCATTTGAAAAGAAAATATTTTATCCCTTATTTAACCTTAGGCCAAAAGTTTGCAGTTAAACCAACGTCAATCCATCTGATATATCGATGTATTCAATGTAATACGAATACGATGGCACAAATATAGGTTAAGAGAAGAAATTGACTCTCATCCAGATAGGAATACTACATCTATCTGACAAGAAGAGCAAGGAAAAAAAACTCCATAGGAAAGGACTGCGATCCTTTTTGCTGACTTACAATCGCATCCATAGGCAAAAGGGGGTGTGTAGCATATACTAGCGATTCTGCCCGCAGCAAACCTCATACTACATCTACTAATTACACCAATATATCCAATCCATTGACCTAATTCAACTACGAAATGAATAACCTAAGATTACCCTCCCCTAATAAAACTTCACAAATCTATATAGCCGTTCACGCCCAACTTAAATTTAACATTTATATAATTTAGTTTAATGTAAAACAGAAATCATAATAAAAACTTAAAGAACAAAAAAAAAATATATATATATGAAAATGATTTTACAAAAGAAATACATCAAATAAAATTATAATTAATTTAGTCAGATAGGAAATTCTTCTATTTAAAATACTGAAAATTTTAGCATTTACAGTTTGTTTTGAAAATGTTCATAAAGTTCTTACGATTTTTAAAACGTTCCTCTTTATCCGTTGCTTGAAATTTTGAACATGAATTCCCATGCCACCCTGAAGAGATTTCTATCCAGTTAGCCATTTTATTTATTCATCTGGAGGCTTTACTTTAGCTGGTCCTCAATGTAGAAAACGATGTCATTTCTCTTTCCTTTTTTTAGCAGAACTGAAGGGATTGAAGAGTGCGTCTTTTCAATCCCTTCTCATTCAACTCTGCACTAACATGTATCACCACCACTATCACACATCTCTCCCAGCTCTTTCTTCATTCACTTTTTATAGTAGACTTTCAGATCCAGTGGACATTACGTCACGACGATGGTGATGGTCTTTTCGCTGAGGTCCGATTCCATGAGTGATTTCTTTTATTGGCCATTCTGATCCCATTGTTTTTCTCTCCTATCTGATCTTTGCTTATACATTTTAAATGCCCAAGGGCTAGTTTCCTTTTAATTAATTAAAACAATCATTTCCATTTTATGATTAATTAATGTGTTTTCCAAACTTAAAGATATATTTTTATCTCTAAATCTTTTTAAGTTTTTGTTGAAAATTTAGTTTTAAAACTTTTTTTTTTTTAAAAAATAAAGTTTCGTTTAATAATTTTTTAATTTCTCATCTGTGCGATTTTATATATATTAGAGTTTAGATGATTTTTTAATTTTCAATTTTTAATTCTTAAAAAAGAAGTTTTTATTTGCGAACTTTTATTTTTTCATGTTTAATAATAAAAAAAATAATGTAACGGCGGATGTGCCCATTACAATATATATATATATATATTAGTAAAAATCAGTCACATGTCACATGACCTATATAGCTTGCATTACCAATATGTAATATATATAGAGTCTTCTAATAGCTCTAAACAAGCTTTTTTTATAATAAATGCTACAAGTGAAAGTACCTGAAGCCTTTATCTACGATTGTTCCCATTCCCAGACCGGTTTCGAGTTATAGCTCTCTTCAGTGAAGAGCTAGGACATTAGATTCAAAATACTAACTCAAGCCAAGCATTTATCTAATTCTTAAATATTAAGAAAAAGATCTAAATCTTCAAATACCTACATGTCTTCAAATTCAGCTCTTTAACTAATATTTTTACTAATATTAGAATTTTGCTATTAGGGCTTTGGCTATATTAAATTGCTATGCCTACTAATATATGGGATCATGGAATTTAGTTCAGGCCCATATAGTTTCTTTAGTTAAAGAGCTGAATTTGAAGACATGTAGGTATCTGAAGATTTAGATCTTTTTCTTAATATTTAAGAATTAGATAAATGCTTGGCTTGAGTTAGTATTTTGAATCTAATGTCCTAGCTCCTCACTGAAGAGAGCCATAGCTCATAACTGGTCTGGGGATGGGGACAATCATAGATAAAGGCTTCAGGTACTTTCTCTTGTAGCATTTATCATAAAAAAAGCTTGTTTAGAGCTATTAGAAGGCTCTTTATAATTAGATTCCAACCAGTCATATATATATATATATATATATATATATATATATATATATATATAGATAGATAGATAGATAGATAGATAGGTAGGTAGGTAGGTAGGTAGGTAGGTAGGTAGATAGATAGATAGATAGATAGATAGATAGATAGATAGATAGATAGATAGATAGATAGATAGATAGATAGATAGATAGATAGATAGATAGATAGATAGATAGATAGATAGATAGATAGATAGATAGATACCAGAGATCGTTGCTCAGGAGATTATGTGACATACAGCCACCAGAAAAGACAGTTGGATAATCTATCCAGAAGCTTTTAACATTCAATTCAACACTTTGCTATTATGGCTTGACAGAAGAGAAGAGAATATTTTAATATTAATAGTTGTATATCACAACTATACTTTGAATTTTATCCTTTTCCTATAAAAATTCTAAGAATTCTTGAAAATTTAAACTCACAATAATGGCATGCCTTTAAGAGTAATGATAATCTTTATAAGATTCAGTTCTTTATTTTATTAAAAAACATTTATATTGATAATGATTACCAGAAA